>SJYV01040785.1:653-147963 GCA_006410875.1 Neotragus pygmaeus | reverse complement strand
TGTATATTTAAGTATGTATGTATTAAAGATGAAAGGTGGGATTGACATCTATGTAGTTCCTAAGGGGTAGAATTTAAACTGATGGTCAGTAGTTACCAGAAGATAGATTATAGGGACAAATGTTTCTAAAATAACTGTCCACGGTTACAATGGATTTTCCCAAAAGATAGCAAATTACCTATTGCTGAGGGTATCCATATATAGTCACATATAAAAGTTGTAAGATTAATTAAAACCTCTAAATGGTTTTAAAACTGATTCTTCTGTGATTTTAAATCACAATGCACATTAGAGCCGCAGAAACCCTTTGAAATTTTACATGTTCTTTAAGTAAGAGTAGGGTTTTTGAAATTTCACATGTTCTCTGAGTAAGAGTAGGATCTGAGTGTGTGTATTTAATAAGCTTCCCAGGTAATTCCCCTTATAACTGTTGGTTTAGATTGACTGATTCCAAAGTGTGATCCCAAACCAGATTTTTGAGAGGCACTGGTTTAGAAGATCTTTAAGGTCCCTTCCAACCCTGAGATTTTTATTTCAAGAGATGGAAGAAAAGGATGAGGTATTTAATCAACAACAAATCTAAAATTGATTTGAAAGTGTGAACAGAGATTCATCGCCAGGATTGCCAGCAAACTCCACAGAGGCCATATTGTTCTGTGTATTGTTCCTCTAAGCCTGGATAATCATGCTCAATGATGTATATTCACTTTAAGAGGATTTTTCAAGTGGAAAATGTCCCTGAAAGGTTTAAACACCGTGAATGAGCCCAAACTCATCATCATGTCATGGGAGCAGGGGCCACTGAGAATACAATTACAGAGGGAAAATTTTTAAAAAAAGGAGAGATAAAGCCTTGGCAATTTGATGTAGATGAGACCGAGGTTACTATAGCAGGGTCAACTACCTAGTATGGAGGGAAAAAAAGACATTTTGTTATGTACCAATGTAAGTGGCTAACATTTGAGAAGTGAACTCTAAAAAACAAACTTTAAACTTTAAGTAATTATGAAAAGGGGGAAAAGAAGATCACAGACTTAAGAATCAGATTCTAGAAGAATAGCAGGTGCAAACATTATCCTTTCCGTGAACATTTGGATATAGTTGTAGCATCTCTATCATGTGGATCAACATGGGTCTGCTCTTACGCTGCATGTAGAATAGCATGTGTACTTTGGATGTAGAAAGTTTTGTAGCCACTAAACCAGCACATATTTTTTGCATAGATCTTGGGTGAGCAATAATACTTTAAGATTCTTCTGCTTGCAAGGAATGAGAAGATTAAAACCTCAAATTGATTTTAAAACAAAGAAAACAATTTATTGATTGATATATTGAGAAGCAAAGTTTTTAAGGTTTCAAGAAAAAGTTGATCTGACAGCTAATAGATGAAATACCTAAGAAATAGGGTCTTTAAATTGTTTATTTTAATAGGAGGATAATTACTTTACAATATTGTGATGGTTTTTGCCACACATCATCATGAATTGGTCACAGTTATACATGTCTTCCCCCATCCTGAAACCCCATCACACACCTCCCTCACCAACCATCCTTCTGGATTGTCCCAGAATATAAGATTTGAGTGCCCTGCTTCATGCATAAAACTCGCACTGGTCATCTATTTTACATATGGTAATGTACATGTTTCAATGCTATTCTCTCAAACCATCCCACCCTCACCTTCTCCCACTGTGTCCAAAAGTCTGTTTTTCACATTGTATCTCCTTTGCTTCCCTGCATGTAGGATCATCAGTACTGTATTTCTAAATGACATATATGTGTGTGTTAATATACAGTATATGTCTTTCTCTTTCTGACTTACTTCACTCTGCATAATAAGAAACTCCAGTTTCATCCACCTCATTAGAACTGAGACAAATGGGTTCCTTTTGCTTTGTTTGGTTGTTTTTGATTTGTTTTAGATTCTCTGCTCTGATATCCTGGGTGCTGACTTTAGTTCAAGGTCAACTCTCCTTGTGGTTGTGTCAGAATTTCATCTACCAAATAAAGCTACTTCCCTTTCTGTTCAGGTTGGTGGGAGAAAGGATTTCTCTTTCCCTTCCTCATCTTAGGTCATATGTTCTTCCCTGAACTGATCACCACGTTAAGAACCTGGGATTGGTTTAGGCTAATTAGGGCTGATGTTTGCACTGCAGAGATAATATCAATGCTTCTTGAACTAACAGAAAGATTCCTTTTTAAAAAGAGAATAACAGTGTGGATGCCAAGCAGGCAATGGGTGACAGGAAAGTCAGATGAGACCTTGCTATAAGTATGGAATTTTTTCTGGAGATAATACTGCTGATAGGTTTTTGCTTAAGTCTTATGAACACAAAGTTATAAGTGATATCTCTACTCATAAAATATTTTATGTTTGTCATCTTATTTTCATTTTTTACTTTCAAAATAAAAACTCAATAGACAAGCCAGAAAAACATTTTATTGTTTATCCACATGTGAAGTCTCAGGGCATACCTTTTGCAATAAACCCAGACACTACAGTCTAAATTGAGTGTATGTGTAAAAAAGAAGGCCGTTTCTTTATGGTTAACAATAAGGATGGACACCTCAGAGAAGGCAGCATGATAGGATATCAGAGGAGAAAGTAGGTTCAGAATCAATGTCTGCACAAATCTGAGCCAAAGTACAGACTTCTTTAGTCCTTAATTCACTTACTCACTTAAAATATGAACTTAAGAAAGTAGAACCATTCTCTCTTATTGCCTTAAGAGTTGACACCATAATGTTCTTCTTTCAAGTACACCAATTTTTTTTTCTTATTATCTTTGGACTTGAAACCAGTGGCTGAGAACAACCACAGAAAAGGAAGTAGAGGGTTCTGAAAAACAAGAGATAATTGTTGGGTCAGTCTCAGGACATTCAGTAATACAAGGAATTTTTCCTGAATTGCCAATTTCTTACTTTGGTAGGAAGCCATATCTATCTAAAGATCACCATGTAGTTAGCTAAGCAAGGTGGTACATTGGTCTTCTTTCAAGAGATAGTCTTTATGTACTGGTTTATTGTTTGTGTGAAGTGGAAGTTGAATGGTACGCAAAACAAAGCAATCAAAGGATGGTTGCTGGCAGGCCCTGTACCACTGGTCCATCAGTAGAGCAGATAATCAGAAGCAGTCACTTTGGAAGGCAGCCTGCTTCTGCTGCTAAGTCACTTCAGTCGTGTCCGACTGTGCAATCCCATAGACAGCAGTCCACCAGGCTCCCCCGTCCCTGGGACTCTCCAAGCAAGAATACTGGAGTGAGTTGCCATTTCCTTCTCCAATGCATGAAAGTGAAAAGTGAAAATGAAGTCACTCAGTCATGTCTGACTCTTAGTGACCCCATGGACCGCAGCCTACCAGGCTCCTCCATCCATGGGATTTTCCAGGCAAGGGTACTGGAGTGGGGTGCCATTGCCTTCTCCCAGAAGGCAGTCTAGACACCTGTAAATATGAAAGCCTGTTACACAAGGGTCTCGCCTTCATCTGTACACTCAGGCAGCTTATCAAAGTATTTGGGGGATTGCATTCAATCTTTCCCTGGTAAATATAATTTTCTCCATTGGTCACATTTATAGTGTTGATTTAGAGCCCTTATAGACAGGCACTTGGGGCAAATGGCTCAATGACTGGCTCCTTAATCATCTTCTGCAGCTTGCAGTTTTTACTGTGCCTGCCTTGGCTTCCTGCCTTGGTTCAAAAGCACAGCCCTACTAACGTGAGCATGATTTATAGGCAATCTCTTGTTAATAGGAGAGAGAATGTGATGTAATTGAGAAGACCCTGGACTGAGGGTCAGAAGAGGTCGATTTACTTCCTAACCTGCTACAAATTAGCTTTGTGGCTGTCAAAGTAGGTGTATCATTTACTCTTGGCCTCAGTTTCCTTCTCTGGAAGGTGAAGGGTTGGATGATGGTTTGTCACCCAAACATCTTTTTTATTTATGCCTCCTCTGCTTATGCATTGTGATACCCCCACCTGCATCCGGAGGGCATTCTTTCTTTCCTATTAAAAGAGATAAAGAAAGACTATGAATGTTTCTCATATTCTTACCTAACTCACAGATATTTTGTAAAAGTAAATGGCATATTTTAAAAATGTATATGCCAAGTGCTGAGTGTGTGCATGCATCTTTCAGATTATTTTTTTCCTGCTATTATTTCTACCTATTGGTGGTAAACTCGGGAAAAAAAAGCTTTTGTTTTGTTTCGGTAAGTGGCTATTCTAAGCAGTCACATCTCTGTGGCTGTAAAGTCCTTTGGCAACAGGAGCTGAGTATTTTGGGCAGAGTATCTGATATGACAATACCAATATGATAGCAATAATCCTCTCTTGATCTCAGTTATCAAGGGAAAGCATTCATGTAAAAGTGTTTCTTTAATTCTGCATTGTTTCAAGAGACAATCATGAAGTGGTATTATGAATTTATCTTCATGTGCATTATAATGAGTATTCCTTAAAAACAGGAATTGTTATCTGATCTATTGACTGTTGTGTCCTCAGCTCCTGGAACAGTCAGTCCTTGGTTCATAGAGAAAGTTCTACAAATATTGCTGAATTAGGATGTCATTAGGGTCTCTCTCATGGGGTAAGTGGTAAGAGAGGGGTAAGTGGTTGGTAAGTCCGCCTATCTTGACCTCCGATTCCTCGCTCAACTAAGAGTAGCCCAGCTGAAGCTTCCCTAACTACACCTAACACCTTCAATCATAGTATACCCTCTGTTTTCCATTTACGTCCTGCATATCTGCTTCCTACCTAATGTAACACCATACCACCATGAGCTTTTCTCCCCCATTGTTGCATGATATGCTCTCTGATAATTCTGATATATCAGAGATTTTCTCCATTACCAGCTGTTTACTTAGCAAAAGTGCCCTTTAATAAGAGTTAGGAACTTGTGGAAACATTAGAAGGATAGTTGACTATTATACACCATCAAATTGACATGGAGTGTTTAAGAAATGGAATTGACTATGGCAAGGTCTAAGGAGAAGATGGGGTCATAAAAGTTATTTCTACCGTGTGTGTGCGTGTGTGTATTAGTCACTCAGTTGTGTCAGACTCTTTGTAATGCCATGGACTGTTGCTGTCCAGGCTCCTCTGTCCATGGGATTCTCTAGGCAAGAATACTGGAGTGGATCACCATTTCCTTCTCCAGGGGCTCCCCCTGACCCAGGAATTGAACCCAGGTCTCCTGCATTGAAGGCAGATTCTTTGTCATCTGAGCCACCAGGAAAACCCAAATACTCTATAAATATTAGTAATAAAACATTTCAAGAATAAAGAGCTATCTTGTCTGATGCGAGCAGCAGAAAGGAGACTTGTATGATCTTCAAGGAATATAAGCTGGTTAAGGGATGATAAGTGATGCATTATTTATTAGAGAGAAAGGCCCTCACACTCTATCTTCTCAATTGCTATTTACTGAGATTGCAATTAACATTCTGCTTAATAGAGATTGTCTGTAAGTAGACGGGAGAGCTAGTGTTTTAAATGATACATAAAAAATAAATTTAAGCAATTAAAATCTCCTGAGCATGCTTCAAACCTTTGACAGTTCTGCAATCACTATCTGATGTCCAAGTTACTTTGGGGTTATTTTATGAACATTCCTCCCAGCACTTTCTTTTACAGATGACATATGCTCAATAAGTATTTGTTGGAAGAGTGGCTAGATATGAATGGACATCAATAATCTTTGCATTATTGTAGATGGGTTAAGTGAGAGTAGAGAGATATTCAGATATTTCACTGCCAGAATATTGTCATTAAAAGCTTTTCAATCTCAAAGAATATAATTTCTTCAGAGATGGTGAAGTGATTGCCTGGCATTACATGGCAGGGCAAGGATACAATCCCTAGTGTATTAAACTGCAAAGTAGGATTGTCAGATAAAATAAAGATGCCCACTTAAATTGTAATTTCAGGTAAGTGAATAATTTTCCAGTCCAGTTCAGATGCTGTCATGTCTGACTCTTTGCAATCCCATGGACTGTAGCATGCCAGGCTTCCCTGTCCATCACCAACTCCCAGAGCTTGCTCAAACTCTTGTTCATCAAGTCAGTAATACTATCCAACCATCTCATCCTCTATTTCCCCTTCTCCTCCTGTCTTCAGTCTTTCTCAGCATCAGGGTCTTTTCCAACAAGTCAACTCTTAGCATCAGGTGCTCAAAGTATTGGAGCTTCAACTTCAACATCAGTCTTTCCAATGAATATTCAGGGTTGATTTCCCTTAGGATTGACTGGTTTGAACTCCATGATGTCAAAGGGACTATCAAGAGTCTTCTCCAACACCACAGTTCAAATCATCAATTCTTCGGTGCTTAGCTTTCTTTATGGTCCAGCTCTTTCATCATTACATGACTACTGGAAAAACCATAGCTTTGGTTAGATGGGTAAGATAATGTCTCTGCTTTTTAATATGCAGTCTAGGTTTGTGATAGCCTTTCTTTCAAGGAGCAAGTGTCTTTTAATTTCATGACTGAAGTCACCATCTGCAGTGATTTTGGAGCCCCCCAAAATAAATTTTGTCGCTGTTTCCATTGTTTCCCCATCTATTTGCCATGAAGTAATGAGACCAGATAACATAATCTACATTTTTCAAATGTTGAATTTTAAGCCAGTTTTATAACTCTCCTATGTCACTTTGTTTTCTTCCATAATTGTGGAATCATTTGCATATCTAAGATTATTGCTATTTCTCTCTAGAATCTTGATTCTAGCTCGTGCTCTATCCAGTCAGGCATTTCACACAATGTACTCTTCATGTAAGTTAAATAAGCAGGTAACAATATACAGCCTTGAAGTATTCCTTTTCTTCTTTGGAACCAGTCCATTGTTCTATGTCCAGTTCTAACTGTTGCTTTTTGACATGCATACAGATTTCTCAGAAGGCCATTAAGATGGCCCTGTATTCTCATCTCTTTAGGAACTTTCCAGAGTTTGTTGTGATCCACACAGTAAAAGCTTTGGCGTAGTCAATGAAGCAGAAGTAGATGTTTTTCTAGAATTCTCTTGCTTTGTCAATGATCCAATGAATGTTGGCAATTTGATCTCTGGTTCTTCTGCCTTTTCTAAATCCAACTTGAACATCTGGAAATTCTTGGTTCAAATACTGCTGAAGCCTCACTTGGAGAATTTTGAGCATTACTTTGCTAGCGTGTAAGATGAGTGCAATTGTAGTCTGAACATTCTTTTGCATTGCCTTTCTTTGGGATCAGAATGAAAACTGACCTTTTTGAGTCCTGTGGTCACTGCTGAGTTCTCCAAATTTGCTAGCATATTGAGTGAAGCACATTCACAGCATCATCTTTTAGAATTTGAAATAGTTCAGCTGGAATTCTATCACCTCCAATAGCTTTGTTCATAGTGATGCTTCCTAAGGCCCACTTGACTTCGCACTCCAGAGTGTCTGGCTCTAGGTGAGATATCACACCATTGTGGTTATCTTTGTCATGAAGATCTTTTTTGTACAGTTCTTCTGTGTATTCTTTCCACCTCTTCTTAATATCTTCTGCTTCTGTTAGGTCCACACTGTTTCTATCCTTTATTGTGTTCATTTCAAGTCAGTGTATATCTAATGTTGAATATTTTAGGATAGATATGTCCCAAGTATTGAATATATTAAATATGAGTGTGCCCCAGATATTAAATGGGACATACTTATCTTAAAATGTTATTCAATTATTTATCTAAGATTCAAAGTTAATTGAGCAACCTGTATTTTTATTTGCTTAGTCTGGCAAATCAGTTCCAAAGTCTTACTGTTCTACACACAATTTCTGTGTGGTCTCCTCTTTAATCTGATATGATCTGGGTCTTTAGAGCATATTTGGAAACCAATTCTTTGAGATTTCATGTCTCCTTCTGCTCCCCATGACTGAGAAAAACAAAATCTCTGCCATGTTTGTCTCTTGCCTTAGTCTTTTTCACAGAGCTCTTCCATTTGCTTAAAAATCTCTGATCATTCTCCCAAATTCTACTCCTACAAATTCAATTGCCATCAGGATGACTTATTATTACCTCAAACTCATCTCATGTGTAAGCCAGACTCTTCTTTCCTGCCACTCTTGCTCCTCCTCTGAGTTCCCTGGTTTTTTAATGTAATAGCTAATTTCCCAACTGTCAGACTTGCAAAACCACAAAACGTCTGTGATCTCTTCCCACCCTTCCTCACTGCAGCCACATCCAGTCAATTTCCTGGTCTGTCATTCCTTTTTCAAAACATTTCCCCAGCTCTTTCTTTGCACTGCTGAGGACCCGAGCCTTAGAAGAGGCTCATATCACCTCATTTTCAGACCAAAGTGGTGGTTTCCTGATAGCTTCATCTCTCCCTCCTCCAGGCAATAGTGCTAAACTCCTGTCAAGGTTAACATCTCTAAATTATAAGATTTTCAACAATAGAAAGACAAATATACCAATAAAAAATGAATAATGTATATGTGCAAACGATTGGCAGTAGAGAAATTACACATGACTAAGAAATAGATGAAAAGATGTTCAAATTCACCAATGATTCAAGGAAATCCAAATTAAACTAGTAAGAAAATATCATTATATGACAAGAAAAAAGAAATGAAAAGAAAAATAACAGCCAATGCTGAGAAGAATGTAGAGAAAAAGTGTCCTTTCATATACAGCATTAGAAATGTGAGTGAAACAATCTAGCATTATTCATCAAAATTAAAAATACATACCCTGGAGTAGGAAATGGCAACCACTCCAGTATTCTTGCCTGGAAAATTTCATGGGCAGAGAAGCCTGATGGGCTATAATCCCTGTTGCTGCAAAGAGTCAGACACAGCTGAAGTAACTGAACACCGTATACAAAAATGTATATATTTTTTGACTTAGCAATGCTACTCATAGGAATCTATCCAGTATAAGGAAACCCACTAGTACTTAAACACATATGCACAAAGGTATTTGTTGCAGAGGGCTTTTAAATAAAAAAGCAATTCAAGAAACAAACAAAAAATCCTTGAGGAGAAAATGAATACCAAGGAATTAGAAATGGTTGAATAACTTATGGTCTAATCACACCATAGACTATTATGCAGCTGTTAGAAGAATAAATTAATGTGTTAGCACAATAGAAGTTGATTAAGAGGGCTTTCCATGAGTGAGAAAGGATGTAGAAATGTATATAGATGATCCCGTTTTTAATAGTGACCCGACTCATTTATGGATTTGTATCTTTATAATGTGTCTGAACACACACACTCATACATTCATATGAACATGAAAAACATTGAAAGATACATTCACAAAGTTGTTAACCTGAGTTACTCTGGGCAGGTAGTCATGGGGTTAGAGGTAAATCGGCAGGGGCAGGAGAAAATGCCAAATATTAAATATTAGTTTTGCACCCCTTACCACAGCTTCTACTGGTCCCCCATCACCTATAAAATAATAATAAAGATTTGGTTTTTACTAGCTGACCTCAACCTATCTCCCTCACTTTGCATAGCACTGTATCCTATAAGAGCTTTCCATCTCAACCAAAATTATCATTTTTACTGGTCTCTCCATTTTTCTTGGGTTTTCTCTTGCCCCTTTGTTTTGCCAAAGACACATAATCACACAAATAAGTGTGTCTCCTTCTTTTTCAACCATCCCTTTAAGAAATCGCTCAAATTTCACTTGCTTTAGGAAGTTTCCTCTTCACTCTGGCCTTCTTTATGTATTCTTTCTGTAACGGTGCTGTTTCAACCTTTCACAGTGACTCTTCCTTCCAGACCTTCCTGATCATCCCATCAACTCAACTGTGCAGGGCACTTTCCACCGACCACAGAGCCTAATGGATCTGCTCCGAGATACCCCACCACTGATCGGCAGAATCGTCAGCCCCACTTTTCCAACTCATATTTAAACGCAGCTTTCTGTGTCCAACACTGCATTATCTTCATTAAACCTGCGTGCTATACTGTCTTCTTTTGAATGTGAAAGAACGTCATCTGTTGCCTGTCTTTCAAAGACTGGTATTATTTTATTTCTGGACCTTACCTTCTGTCTCTGGTTTCTGGACTCTTGACCTTGCCTTTCTTCAGGCATGCAATGGAGGCAGTTTGTCATAGCTCCTGTGAATTCTGACCTACACCCCCACATACATTTAAGGGTTAAACATATCCTATTGCCATTAGTGAAGCCCTGCCTTTGTTTAGGCATCAAGATTAGAACTATGTAGGCAATAACCATACAAGTAGTGCTTCATGATTAGCCCTTTTACAGATGATATATAAAATGAGGCAAATTGTCCTTGGTGTGACAGATGAGTGGCAGAGCCAGGACTCATCTTGTAAAACCTGTGTTCCCTTCTACCACCCTCTGCTAGGCAGGTCTATCTTCAGCTTCAGAATCAGGACAGGGAACATCAGCAGGCTAGCATGGAAGAGCCATATCCTACCAGAAGGAACACAAAACTCTTGGCAAATGCAGTTGCAACTGGCAGGAGTCCACATGCAGGCTAAGATGGGAGCCAGGCGACTGGGACTCATTATGGGAGGCCTTTCTTTGGCCTCACAGGTGATGTACTCTGCAATTGGCTCAACACCTACCTTATAATCCCTTTTTGCACTTGCCTTGTATGCATTTACCTCTTATCTCTAGTGTATCTTATTCAATGGTAAGGAATCCACCTGGCAATGCAGGAGCCATAGGAGATATTTGATCCCTGAGTCAGGAAGATCCCCTGGAGAAGGAAATGGCAACCCACTCCAGTATTCATGCCTGGGAAATCCCATAGACAGGAGCCTGGCGGACTGCAGTCCATGGCATCACTAAGAGTCGGACACAACTGAACGACTGAGCTTACATGCATGCGCACTGAATCTTGACACAATCAAATCGCTTTTGGGATGTTACCTATCCAGTTGCCTCCCAAGTCTAGCTGCTGCCTCCCTGAGTGACAGCGAACTCATCTTGGGAACTATGTATTAGTTCACGTCTGTCTGGTGCTTTAGGTGTGTGCAAGGCTGTCAGCACATCCTTCAGGCAAATGAGTGAAACACATAAGGCCCTCAGCCAGAAGGGGTACATCTCAACCTATGTAGAGTGTGCATCTGATATAACTCCCTGGGAATTTTAGAGAAGCGATCCTATGGCTGAGGGGCCCAGGTTTCCTCTCCCTGTCCCATCAGCAAAGTCTCCATGAGCTGCGGTATTCGCACATGCCCAGCATGCTGCCAGCAGGGATCAAAGACAGTGTCAAAAGAGGCAGAAATAGCAGAAATCCAATTCCTGTGCCTTTGCAGCTCACAGTCATTTAGCATTTCATCTCCATGAATTTCCCAGCGTGCATGTGGGGGTTGTGCGTATTTAAGTTTTGACTCTTTGCTGCCCATCATTCCATTCTCTGAGTATTCAGAGATTCCCACCATTAGTCAAAGAAGATGCACATGGGGTAATAAAAAGACAATCAACTCTATAACCTGATCACATTATTTTAAATAATTCCTGACTCAGAATGACCATATCTCTACCCTTTAGCTGCCACTCCATGGCACCCTTTACCTCTCAGGAATCCTCACTTCCATTCTGGCCTGATGAGGTCAAAATATATCAAAAACGACCCATTTTTAACATGATTCTTATCCATTTCTTTTTCTCAAAACATCAAAGCAGTCAGGCTGTGCTCAGAAACACTGTATATCAAGAGACTGGGTTCTCTGGTTCTCATTTGAAATTTCTGAGGTTCTTGCAACACTAGCTTAAAGTTCAGTCAGTTTGATGTTATGACTTTGAGTTTGGCGTTTAAGGCACTATGAAATAAACATCAATACAATGCTGGCTCTTGTTTCATTTGAACTATTTAGCCCTCTAGGGCAGACTCAGGCAAATCCAGAAATTTGAGTTTCACCGATTACTAAACTTTAAAGAAGGACTGAAGTTATGGATTAAGGGAGTCTAACTTTTAAAAAAACTGCTTCTAATTTAAAGTAAACAGCTCAGGCTCCTCATCAGCATTTCCTGAGCCATCTCTGGTTAAAAGTTGGTCCCACTGGAAGTCAGTCTACAGCCTGTCTCTATTCTTCCAGAATTACAGGTTGCCATGGTTACAGTGGCTTCTGGAAATGAACTTCATAATTGCTGCATATTGCATATAAACAGCTGGATTCCCTCTTTCAATTTCACTCTGAAACAATGAAGGCCCAAGAAAATGTCCTTGTATTTGAATCATTGACATGCTAAAGATCATTATACTGGGAGTAAACCATCATGGCATAGGGAATCTTGAGGAAATGATGAAGTCAAATTCCCCAGGCTCTATATATGTAGATGAATGTAAAATGCATATGTGTGATTCTACAGACACAGAATCAGAACACCTGAAAAGCTGAAAAAATCCTCCCTTTCAAAAACACATTAATCCAATTCCTATTTTACAGGGTGTGAAACAGAAACTCAGAGATTGACAATTTTCTGTGTAAATCTCATGGCAAGGCAGGTATAGAATGGGATTTAGAGAACAACCTGGTGCTGTGAATATGTCTTTAGTTTGAGACTCAAAACCTGGGCTTGAGTTCTGGCTACCAGTTGGCCATCTGGTCTCCAAGTGTCATTTAATCTGGCATTTCATCTATGTCTGTAAATTAAGAGAGCTATTGAGAAAGTTTTCAGTGCATATAACTGCCAGTGTTGTCTCTGCTTATCAATATTGGAGGCTGAGAAGCCATGATTAAGGGCTTTCTCTACTCTAAATGCCTTCTATACTGTCCCTCCGTGGGCTGCTAAGCGTTTCACACTATATTTCTCTTTAGAGAAGCACACTGATATGATTGTTAAAATCATATTGCTGTGCAAGTGGTGCAGTCTTTAGTTAATCACATAGTATCGAGGATGTGACGAACATGTGTGTATGCTAAGTCACTTCAATCATGTCTGACTCTTTGCAACGCTATGGATGGTAGCCCACCAGGCCCTTCTGTCCATGGGATTCTCCAGGCTAGAATACTGGACAGGGTGGCCATAGTCTCCTCCAGGGGATCTTTCTGACCCAGGGATGGAACCCGCTTCTCCTGAAGCTCCTGCAGCTCCTGCATTGCAAGTGGATTCTTTACTGCTGAGCCTGCAGGGAAGCCCACGTGATACCTGGATGGACAATAAGAAAGGGGCTCTTTTTAGAGAGGAAGGTTGCTTTAAAGGAACATATGTCTTGGAGGTTTGTGGGAAACCCAGCTCAATAGTGAATATTCACCTGGTGGACAGAATAAAAAGAGGATGCAAAGGGGACGCCACACAGGAAATGAGGACAACTATTTTACAAAATGAGAATTTCTTTTCTGTGTCTTTAAATCCACTCATGTAGTTGTCCTTCTCTGTGAGAGAATCTCAGAAGGCTGCCAAGGAAAGTTACACATAGACAAGCAATGCTGTAATATAATAATTTTTTAAAAAAGTTAAGAGCAATTGACCACACACACCTCTTGATAGAGGATCATTTCTTTTTCCTACCTAGAGCTAGTACTGGTAACATCCTAGCTCTGCACATAAAATCTCTGAGGCCAGCCTCCTTGCTCTCCAGGACTGTGTAGCCTTTGTCCTGTGAAGGACTGATGTTCCACAAGTTGAGCCCACTTTGGATTACAGCCTGTAATAAAGAGAGGATATTCAGCCTCCTCCTTAGAACTCAACTTACTTTTCAGGCTGGAACTGACCAGGGTTTTTTAGAGTTTTGAAAAGAGAAATATGCAATGCTGTGCAGCAAGTTCTCTAGGTGCCTTTATTCCCCATATAGAGGTCACAAACTACCTATTTTAAGAAAAAAAGAAAATAATAAACAAACAACAAAACAAACACAAAAAACAATTTTAAAAAACAGTTTTGTAACTCCCAGGGCTGAGGAAGACCACTTGCAGCCCTTCTATCACTCCTCAGCTGAAAGCAATCTTCCTGGCACTCTGTGGACACGGGTAGAGCCTGATCCATCTCCCATCCCCTCAAAAATGTTGCGTGTCCACTGAGGTTCTTCCTAGACACTTTCTTGATTTAGATCTTGTCCCCTGACTTCTTTTTTTTTCCCCCCACTTTCCTTGTCTATCTTTCCTGTTGTCCCTGTCACTAATGACATCTTTTCACCATCAAGCCCCCTGCTCCATGAAATCCTTGCCTTTCCCCTTAGGTACATATCTCCCCCAAAACATTAGATGTTCTTTGAGGAGAACAATTAGGCCCTTCATATTCTGGGTTTTTTTCAAAGGACATAGCTCTGAAAAGGTATTTGTTGATTTTTTTCTTGAAATGTTGATATGCCCTAGAAGTTTTATACTCCATATAATCAAAGCTATGGTTTTTCCAATAGTCACGTATGGATGTCAGAGGTGGACCATAAAGAAGGCTGAACATCAAAGAATTGATGTTTTTGATTTATTTTGCTGGGGAAGACTCTTGAGAGTCCTTTGGACAGCAAGGAGATCAGATGGCCAGTCCTACAGGAAATCAACCCTGAATATTCATTGTCAAGACTGCTGATGAAGTTGAAGCTCTGATATTTTGGCCACCTGATATGAAGAAGCAGCTCACTGTAAAAGACTCTGATACTGGGAAAGATTGAGGGCAGGAGGAGAAGGGGGCCGACAGAGGATGAGATGGATGGATAGTACCACCAACTCAATGAACATGAGTCTGAGCAAACTCTGGGAGACAGTGAAGAACAGGGAAGCCTGGTGTGCTGCAGTCCATGGAGTCACAGAGAGTCGGATACAGTTTAATGACTAAACAACAGCAAACAACAATAAGTTTGGTAGCTAGGAAGAATGAATACAAATCACTCATTTAACAACTTTTTGAGTGTCTACTATCTGTGTAAAATTTTGATACATGATACATTATTTATTCAAACTTTTATTTAGGAACAAAGATAAAGTAAACTAAAAATGAGACATAGAAAGGAGACGGAAGTTTCTGCTAAGAGNTTTCCTGAGCCATCTCTGGTTAAAAGTTGGTCCCACTGGAAGTCAGTCTACAGCCTGTCTCTATTCTTCCAGAATTACAGGTTGCCATGGTTACAGTGGCTTCTGGAAATGAACTTCATAATTGCTGCATATTGCATATAAACAGCTGGATTCCCTCTTTCAATTTCACTCTGAAACAATGAAGGCCCAAGAAAATGTCCTTGTATTTGAATCATTGACATGCTAAAGATCATTATACTGGGAGTAAACCATCATGGCATAGGGAATCTTGAGGAAATGATGAAGTCAAATTCCCCAGGCTCTATATATGTAGATGAATGTAAAATGCATATGTGTGATTCTACAGACACAGAATCAGAACACCTGAAAAGCTGAAAAAATCCTCCCTTTCAAAAACACATTAATCCAATTCCTATTTTACAGGGTGTGAAACAGAAACTCAGAGATTGACAATTTTCTGTGTAAATCTCATGGCAAGGCAGGTATAGAATGGGATTTAGAGAACAACCTGGTGCTGTGAATATGTCTTTAGTTTGAGACTCAAAACCTGGGCTTGAGTTCTGGCTACCAGTTGGCCATCTGGTCTCCAAGTGTCATTTAATCTGGCATTTCATCTATGTCTGTAAATTAAGAGAGCTATTTAGAAAGTTTTCAGTGCATATAACTGCCAGTGTTGTCTCTGCTTATCAATATTGGAGGCTGAGAAGCCATGATTAAGGGCTTTCTCTACTCTAAATGCCTTCTATACTGTCCCTCCGTGGGCTGCTAAGCGTTTCACACTATATTTCTCTTTAGAGAAGCACACTGATATGATTGTTAAAATCATATTGCTGTGCAAGTGGTGCAGTCTTTAGTTAATCACATAGTATCGAGGATGTGACGAACATGTGTGTATGCTAAGTCACTTCAATCATGTCTGACTCTTTGCAACGCTATGGATGGTAGCCCACCAGGCCCTTCTGTCCATGGGATTCTCCAGGCTAGAATACTGGACAGGGTGGCCATAGTCTCCTCCAGGGGATCTTTCTGACCCAGGGATGGAACCCGCTTCTCCTGAAGCTCCTGCAGCTCCTGCATTGCAAGTGGATTCTTTACTGCTGAGCCTGCAGGGAAGCCCACGTGATACCTGGATGGACAATAAGAAAGGGGCTCTTTTTAGAGAGGAAGGTTGCTTTAAAGGAACATATGTCTTGGAGGTTTGTGGGAAACCCAGCTCAACAGTGAATATTCACCTGGTGGACAGAATAAAAAGAGGATGCAAAGGGGACGCCACACAGGAAATGAGGACAACTATTTTACAAAATGAGAATTTCTTTTCTGTGTCTTTAAATCCACTCATGTAGTTGTCCTTCTCTGTGAGAGAATCTCAGAAGGCTGCCAAGGAAAGTTACACATAGACAAGCAATGCTGTAATATAATAATTTTTTAAAAAAGTTAAGAGCAATTGACCACACACACCTCTTGATAGAGGATCATTTCTTTTTCCTACCTAGAGCTAGTACTGGTAACATCCTAGCTCTGCACATAAAATCTCTGAGGCCAGCCTCCTTGCTCTCCAGGACTGTGTAGCCTTTGTCCTGTGAAGGACTGATGTTCCACAAGTTGAGCCCACTTTGGATTACAGCCTGTAATAAAGAGAGGATATTCAGCCTCCTCCTTAGAACTCAACTTACTTTTCAGGCTGGAACTGACCAGGGTTTTTTAGAGTTTTGAAAAGAGAAATATGCAATGCTGTGCAGCAAGTTCTCTAGGTGCCTTTATTCCCCATATAGAGGTCACAAACTACCTATTTTAAGAAAAAAAGAAAATAATAAACAAACAACAAAACAAACACAAAAAACAATTTTAAAAAACAGTTTTGTAACTCCCAGGGCTGAGGAAGACCACTTGCAGCCCTTCTATCACTCCTCAGCTGAAAGCAATCTTCCTGGCACTCTGTGGACACGGGTAGAGCCTGATCCATCTCCCATCCCCTCAAAAATGTTGCGTGTCCACTGAGGTTCTTCCTAGACACTTTCTTGATTTAGATCTTGTCCCCTGACTTCTTTTTTTTTTCCCCCACTTTCCTTGTCTATCTTTCCTGTTGTCCCTGTCACTAATGACATCTTTTCACCATCAAGCCCCCTGCTCCATGAAATCCTTGCCTTTCCCCTTAGGTACATATCTCCCCCAAAACATTAGATGTTCTTTGAGGAGAACAATTAGGCCCTTCATATTCTGGGTTTTTTTCAAAGGACATAGCTCTGAAAAGGTATTTGTTGATTTTTTTCTTGAAATGTTGATATGCCCTAGAAGTTTTATACTCCATATAATCAAAGCTATGGTTTTTCCAATAGTCACGTATGGATGTCAGAGGTGGACCATAAAGAAGGCTGAACATCAAAGAATTGATGTTTTTGAATTATTTTGCTGGGGAAGACTCTTGAGAGTCCTTTGGACAGCAAGGAGATCAGATGGCCAGTCCTACAGGAAATCAACCCTGAATATTCATTGTCAAGACTGCTGATGAAGTTGAAGCTCTGATATTTTGGCCACCTGATATGAAGAAGCAGCTCACTGTAAAAGACTCTGATACTGGGAAAGATTGAGGGCAGGAGGAGAAGGGGGCCGACAGAGGATGAGATGGATGGATAGTACCACCAACTCAATGAACATGAGTCTGAGCAAACTCTGGGAGACAGTGAAGAACAGGGAAGCCTGGTGTGCTGCAGTCCATGGAGTCACAGAGAGTCGGATACAGTTTAATGACTAAACAACAGCAAACAACAATAAGTTTGGTAGCTAGGAAGAATGAATACAAATCACTCATTTAACAACTTTTTGAGTGTCTACTATCTGTGTAAAATTTTGATACATGATACATTATTTATTCAAACTTTTATTTAGGAACAAAGATAAAGTAAACTAAAAATGAGACATAGAAAGGAGACGGAAGTTTCTGCTAAGAGAGGGAGTTTGAGTTTTTACCATTACTGTTTAGAACCCCAGGCTTACAAGTTCTCTCTCTATTTTTATTTCTGTTCATGTGTGGGGAAAGCCAGAGGGATATTTCTGGGTTTGTTGAGGAAAAGATGGAGGTGTTGGAGGCATTAAAATAAGTTTTTCTGGCCTCTACTTCCAAGGCTGTACTGAAGACCAGAAAGATATATGGATACAGAGCCTCTGGCTAAAAAACTGTTTTGCAGAGTTCATTTTAGAAAAATAAAGCTTGCCTCTGTTCACAGACAAGTCAGAAGATTACTGAGTGGGGGTAGAAGTGGAGAGGAGTAGTATTAGCAGATAGAACTTTCTGTGGCAGAACTTTGTACTTCCTTGTCTTATGTAATCCTTATCCACTCACCCAGGGCTGTCATTCCTGCCTCCGTGCCCTCAAGAACAAACGCAGCCAGTATAGTGACATTTTAATAATAATACTTTGTACTTATACAGCACCTGTCAGCCAGTGATCTCAAAGTACTTCCCCTGAGATTAACTCATTAATCCTCACAAGGATAAGTGACTTTCCCAAGGTCACAGAAAAGTGAAGATCAGGGATGGGTGGGAGCCTGAACTTCCCTGCTCACATCAAAACTCAGAGGCTGTCCACTTGCCTGCCTATCTGCCGCAAAACTGCCTCTCACATAGCCCACATTTAAAACCACCATGCCTTTGTAACTGCATGCTTGGGTTTTCCATGGAAATTGTTTTGTTCAATCAATCTAGTAATAATCAAACCAGCTCTGTTTAGAAAATTCCCCAACCATAGCTGGAAATGTAAACATTCTTGGAAGGGGGCAGAGATGATTAGAATGTATTACCCCGTAGAATGTATCACCTTGTGTTTTAGATTTGGGGGTTAGCTGCACACATTTTGCTCAACCCAGCAGACTGAAGTATGTGGGGGAAGGCATCTTTAACTAGATTAGCTTAACACACTGCTTCATGAGCAGGCTGACTAAGAGGAAGATTCAGCACTCAAATGTGGCTACATCCTCTCTTTCCCATGGAAGTAAATAATATCCAGTTTCAGGGATTTAAGCTGGCACAGAAAGGATGCCCAGGGCAATAAGAACACAAAGTCTATGTGCTTGACAAGGTAATTAAGACAAAGAAGTGAGTGCCAAGTAAGTATCTTATAAATACATTAAAATATTTTAGAAGAGAGAAAAATTAACAAGAGTTAGTGCTATCAAAAAAATTTCATGGTGTGAGTAAAATTTAAGCAAGTTCCTTAAGACAGGTTGGCTGGAATTGAGGGGGTATGAAACAGTAAAATCATCATAATAATTGCTATGTATGAAGCCCCTACTATATGTCAGATACTTATATATACATATGTTTCTGAATACAACAACCTCATAAGAAATGAATGATTATACACAAATTGAAGTTGAAGAAGAAGGATCATAAAAATATTCAATAATTAAGTAAAGGGGACAGAGCAAGGAAGTGGAAGAAATAGTATTTAAATTCCTCTGTGCAATGCCTATCTGGTGATCATGCTCCTATACCATACCTTTGTCTCTTGTACTCATCAGTCATGTCCAACTCTTTGTGACCCCATGCACTGCAGCACACCAGGCCTCCCTGTCCATTACCAACTCCCAGAGTTTACTCAGACTCATGTCCATTGAGTCAGTGATGCCATCCAACCATCTCATTCTCTGTCATCCCCTTTTCTTCCTACCTTCAATCTTTCCCAGCATTAGGGTCTTTTCAAATAAGTCAGTTCTTTGTATCAGGTGGACAATGTATTGGAATTTCAGCTTCAGCATCAATCCTTCCAACAAATATTCAGGTCCAGTTTCCTTTAGGATGGACTGGTTGGATCTCCTTGCAGTCCAAGGGACTCTCAAGAGTCTTCTCCAACACCACAGTTCAAAAGCATCAATTCTTCAGTGCTCAGTATTCTTTATAGTTCAGTTCTAACATCCATACATGACTACTGGAAAAACCATAGCTTTGATTAGATGGAACTTTTTTGACAAGGTAATGTCTCTGCTTTTTAATATGCTGTCTAGATTGGGTATAACTTTTCCTCCAAAGAGCAAGCATATTTTAATTTCATGGCTGCAGTCAACATCTGCAGTGATTTTGGAGCACAGAAAAAATAAATTTGTCACTGTTTCCATTGCCTACCCATCTATTTACCATGAAGTGATGGGATCAGATACCATGATCTTAGTTCTCTGAATGTTGAGTTTTAAGCCAACTTTTTTACTCTTCTCTTTCACTTTTATCAAGAGGCTCTTTAGTTCTTCACTTTCTGCAATAAGGGTGGTGTGATCTGAATATCTGATGTTATTGATAATTCTCCCAGTAATCTCGAATCCAGCTTGTGCTTCATTCAGCCCAGAATTTCTCATAACATACACTGCATACAAGTTAATTAAGCAGGGTGACAATATGTAGCCATGACATACTCCTTTTCTGATTTGAAACCATTCTGTTGTTCCATGTCCAGTTCTAATTGCTGCTTCCTGACTTGCATACAGATTTCTCAGGAGGTAGGTCAGGTGGTTTGGTATTCCCATCTCTTGAAGAATTTTTCACAGTTTTTTATGATCTACACAGTCAAAGGCTTTGGCATAGTCAATAAAGCAGCAGTAGATGTTTTTCTGAAACACTCTTGCTTTTTTGATGATCCAATGGATGTTGGCAATTTGATCTCTGTTTCCTTACTTCTCAATGATGTATAAAAGCAGGAAGAAGGCCTGGCCCATGGCATGAAGTGGGATCCCTGCAGTGCTGTCTTATCAGGGATATATGGGAGCATAGAGGGAAGAAGTCTGCAGGTGGGAGTTGAGTCTATAGAGTTCCATGGCCTTTAATGCCTAACTCAAGAATCTGGACTCCCTCCAACAGATGTGAGCATTCTGAAAGCGTTATAACGGAGTATGTCTCCAGAGGGCTATCATAGGAATATTGTACAGGAGCATCATGGACAGGGCCAGGGAAGGGAAGAGTTCTGTGAAGAGCTTGTTCAGGCCTGGGATGGCACTTCTCAGGCCTTCAAGTACCCTTGGTGAGAAAAGATGGATATAAGACTAATTTTAAAAGAATACTCAAGGGGATGTTGTAGCTGTCAGTGTCATCCTCTTGGACCAACTGAGGACCAGAATCATGAAAGCCTCAAGATGCCTGACTTGGCCCTTTAAGAAAACACACCAGGTTGAACACACTATGCTCAGTTTTCCACTGGAGGAAGTCTGAGAGCAAAGACCCCCACACCCTCCCTTCCTTGTCTTCCTCAGATCAGACCCTCTGTGGTCAGAAATGTCTACCCTTATGCAACTGTAAACTCTCCTGCTTTTATTTAAATGGTAATTTCCTGTAGCTAGAAGTTGGTCAATTAGGGTGCTTTAATATTGTATTAAGGAGTGATTTGTAATCCAGTGGTCGGTGACTTCTCATAAAGAAGAGACTGTAAGACTCTGTGGCCTCGAGGAATCCACATGTGTTTGGGAGAACAGATTCAGATCTGAAATGACTGCAGGAGAGAAGGTAGATTTCAGGCAAAGAGCTTGGGGTAGAATACAGCTATATGACATTTTCTCATCAAGGGGCCTGCATATATCAATTGTCCTAATTTCATTTGGAATGGACAACCCATTCTTTTTTTTTTTTTTTCCCATGTACTGTTAACCTGCTTATTTCTGTCCACTCCCTCTCTAGAGAGAGGGAAATATCACATAGAGGGGAAATGCAACTTGCCTACATTTCAGCTCTATTTCTCTGGGCCCTTATAAAATAGAAACAATAAGAGCTGACAAGCTCAAAGTGTGGCTATGTGCTGAGTTCAATTCACTCCCCTCCAGAGACCCATTTGTCACAGGTTTAAACAAAGAACTACTTGAACATCAGTTGCAAGCATGGGCTTCATGGTGACTCTATGCCAGAGAAGACTGAGGTGCAGGATCCATGGCAGCTGGTGGCAGTGATAGGACCAAAGGGCCCAGTGGAGAGAGTCCACTGAGTCCTTGGTGGCCATAGAGTTTATGTTGGTGCCCAGTATGGGGCCAGGAGGAACTTGAACTCTGAGTGTTGAAGTCCTGCAACACCGGGCATTGGAATAACCCAGGAGCCCCGCTGGCAATATAATAGTGTTGTACTGAAAAACTCTCTAGCAGCCAAAAGGTAACACACTCTTTTTTCCATAATCACTGTTCCGCCCTCTTCTTATATAGGATTGGCAAGCAGGTGCAGCAGTGTAAATGTTTAGTTGAATCACCCTTTATATTTTGAATGAGAAATTTCTAGGAATTTTCTAGAATTTTCTAACTTCTGATAAATACAAAGTTAGTATTTCAAGCATTTTCAAGGCAGTGAAAGATTAAAAAAGTGAAAGCAGGAAACCCCCGCCAGATCATAGGATGCACGGGGTCGACCTCTGCCCTCTCCTTTCATGGAGATTGCAGCTGCCATTGAGGGTGCAGAGCTGTCACCAAAGTGTGCAATTGCCTCATTACAGGAGCGAGGAGCTGCATCCTGGGAACTTTCCCACCCCCCTGAGGCACAGAGACCCAGGATCACAGCAGGAGATGCACCCCCCGCCAGCTTTTATTGTATGCTAATGCGATGGGGCCATCAGTCTGAAGGCTGTCTATGCATAGAAACAGGATTTCTTTGTGTCTAGTTGGAAGTCGTTTGAAATTCCAGCCAGTAGAAATGAGTATAAGTGTTGCAGGAGGGAGGGAAAGAAGAGGAGGACATAAAATAGAAAGGGAGGGTGAATGGGAGAGGGCAAAATAAGGATTAGTGAGGGAAAATGAGGGAAGTGCAGAGCGCTTTCTGCTTTAATGAAGTATAACTTGAACAAAATGCAGAGTAAGTGAAGAGCAGATATTTCTCATTTCACATCACCAAAATGTATCCACGAGGCTGGGGTTGCACACAGCAGGGGAGCCCAAGGTCACCCAACTTCTGAAGAATGAGAACTGAGCCCAGGAGTGTCTCCAGAGAGTGTTTTTCCTTGGGGAAGAGCTGCCACTTACTGTGCCCCTTTCCTTCTTTCCAAAAGGGACAGAATCCTCCTAATGTAATGAGAAAGGCTTCCACACTCCCTTCGGGATACCTTTCTTTCATAGCCTCATCTATTACCACAATTGACTTTGCAGACACAGTTATCAAGTTAGCAGGAAGAACAGAACAAAGGAGCGAGATATGGAGAAGGGGGAACGTATGTACGCTACCGTGTGTAAAACAGATGGCTGATGGGAAGCTGCAGTATAGCACGGGGACCTCAGCTTGGAGGTCTCTGATGACTTAGAGGGGTGGGGTGGGAGTGGGATGGAGGGGCTTAAGAGGGAGGGGATATGTATACATATTCTGATTCACTTTGTTGTACAGCAGAAACTACCACACTCTTGTAAAGCAATTGTTCTCCAATTAAAAAAAAGAGAGAGAAAGAAAAACAGAGGCAGGGAAGAGAAGATAAGGGAAACAAGAAGGAAGACAGGGATGGAGGGAGAGCAGTAAGGAAGGAAGGAAGGGAAGGAAAGAAGAAAAGGAAGGAAAGAAGGAAGGGAAGGAAGAAAGGAAAGAGAAATGTTTCCCTAACTGGTCTCATGCCATATATTAGATCTGGCACTGGTCTTAACTCATGGCAGTTTTATATATTATTACTTAATTTCCTCTGATGGATAAGGATGAGGGGCTTGTGGAAGCTTCCTGATGGGAAAGACTGACTGTGGGGGAATCTGGGTCTTGTTCTGATGGGCAGGGCCAAGCTTAGTAAATCTTTAATCCAATTTTCTGTTAATGGTCAGGCTATGTTCCCTCCCTAATGGTTGGCCTGAGGCCAAACTATGGTAGGGGTAATAGTGGTAATGGTGATCTCCTTCAGAAGAACCAATGCCCTTATTGTTGTATTCAGTGCCACCGATCACACAGCAAGCCACTTTTAACCAATGCCTCCCCGAGAGACTCCTGGACACACGCAGGCAAGTCTGGCTCAGTCTCTTGTGGGGACACTGCTCCTTTTTCCTGGGTCCTGGTGTGCACAAGGTTTTGTTTGTGTCCTCCAAGAGTCTGTTTCCCCAGTCCAGTGGAAGTTCTGTAATCAAATCCCATTGGTCTCCAAAGTCCAATTCCTTGTGGGTTCTCAGTCCCTTTGTTAGATCCCCATGTTGAGAAATCTGTTGTGCATCCTAGAACTTTCTTAACAGTGTGAGAATTTCTTTGACATAATTGTTCTGTAGTTTGTGGGTCCTCTACTCAGTGGCTCTATAGTGGGGCTAATGGTGACCTCCTCCAAGAGCGTTAATGCTACACACCAACAGACCAGGCCACCTCTGGTCTGGGGCAACCAGAGCCCTTGTCCCTACAGCAGGTCACCATTGGCCTGAGCTTCTACAGGAGACATTGGGGATTTATACAGGATTAAAGATTTACTTAAAGTCACAGAGGAAGAACGTCTATATAGTCAGCAAAAACAAGACTGGGAGCTGACTGTGGCTCAGATCATGAACTCCTTATTGCCAAATTCAGACTTAAATTGAAGAAAATAAAGAAGCCACTAGACCTTTCAGATATGACTTAAATCTAATCCCTTACAATTATACAGTGGAAATGCCAAATAGATTCAAGGGACTAGATATGATAGAGTAACTGATGAACTATGGATGGAGGTTCATGACATTTTACAGGAGGTAGGGATCAAGACCATCCCCAAGAAAAAGAAATGCATAAAGGCAAAATGGTTGTCTGAGGAGGCCTTAAAAATAGCTGAGAAAAGAAGAGAAGCTAAAGGCAAAGGAGAAAAGGAAAGATACACCCATATGAATGAAGAGTTCCAAAGAAAAGCAAGGAGAGATAAGAAAGCCTTCCTCAGCAACCAATGCAAAGTAATAGAGGAAAACTATAGAATGTGAAATACTAAGGATCTCTTCAAGAAAATAAGAGATACCAAGGGAACATTTCATGCAAAGAAGGGCATAATAAAGGACAGAAATGGTATGGACCTAACAGAAGCAGAAGATATTAAGAAAAAGTGGTAAAAATACACAGAAGAATTGTACAAAAAAGATCTTCATGAGCCAGGTAAACATGATGGCACTCACCTAGAGCCAGATATCCTGGAATGTGAAGTCAAGTGGGCCTTAGGAAGCATTACTATGAGCAGAGCTAGGGGAGGTGATGGAATTCCAGTTGAGCTATTTCAAATTCAAAAAGTTGATGCTGTGAAAGTGTTGCACTCAGTATGCCAATTGAGTTATTTCAAATTCTAAAAGATGATGCTGTGAAAGTGCTGCACTCAGTATGCCAATTAAGAAATTGGCATTCTTCAAATTTGGAAAACTCAGCAGTGGCTACAGGACTGGAAAAGTCAATTTTCATTCCAATCCCTAAGAAAGGCAATGCCAAAGAATGTTCAAGCTACTTCACAATTGCACTCATCCCAAATACTAACAAAGTAATGCTCAAAATTCCCAAGTGAGGCTTCAACATGATGCCAACTGGGAACTTCCAGATGTACAACCTAGATTTAGAAAAGGCAGAGGATATGAAGATCAAATTGCAAGAATTCTAGAAAAAACATCTACTGCTTCTTCATTGACTATGCCAAAGCCTTTGACTGTGTGGATCACAACAAACTGAAAGATCACAACAAACTTAGAACTTGCAATGCAACAACAAACTGGTTCCAAATTGGGAAAAGAGTACGTCAAGACTGTGTATTATCACTCTGCTTATTTAACTTATATCCAGAGTACATCATTCAAAATGCCAGGCTGGATTAATCACAAGCTGGAATCAAGATAGCCGGGAGAAATATCAATAACCTCAGATATGCAGATGACACCACCCTTATGGAAGAAAATGAAGAAAAATTAAAGAGCCTCTTGATGAAAGCAAAAGAGGAGAATGAAAAGCTGGCTTAACACCCATAGTGGATTCATGTTGATGTGTGGCAAAACCAATACGATATTGTAAAGTAAATAATAATAATAATAAAACCCTCAACATTAAGAAAACTAAGATCATGGCATCAGGTTCCATCAGTTCAATTCAGTTCAGCTCATTTCAGTCACTCAGTCGTGTCCGACTCTTTGCGACCCCATGAGTCATAGCACACCAGGCCTCCCTGTGCATCGCCAAATCCCGGAGTTCACTCAGACTCATATCCATCGAGTCAGTGATGCCATCCAGCCATCTCATCCTCTGTCTTCCCCTTCTCCTCCTGCCCCCAATCCCTCCCAGCATCACAGTCTTTTCCAGTGAGTCAACTCTTCTCATGAGGTGGCCAAAGTACTGGAGTTTCAGCTTCAGCATCATTCCTTCCAAAGAAATACCAGGGTTGATCTCCTATAGGATGGACTGGTTGGATCTCCTTGCAGTCCAAGGGACTCTCAAGAGTCTTCTCCAACATCACAGTTCAAAAGCATCCATTCTTCGGTGCTCAGCCTTCTTCACAGTCCAACTCTCACATCCATACATGACTGGATGGAAAAACCATAGCCTTGACTAGATGGACCTTTGTTGGCAAAGTAATGTCTCTGCTTTTCAATATGCTATCTAGGTTCATAATAACTTTTCTGGTTCCATCACTTCATGGCGAATAGATGGGGAAACAGTGGAAACAATGACAGACTTTTTATTTTTTGGGCTCCAAAGGACTGCGCATGGTGACTGCGGCCATGAAATTAAAAGACGCTTGCTCCTATGAAGAAAAGCTATGACTACCCTACACAGCATATTACAAAGCAGAGCCTTTATTTGCCAACAAAGGTCTGTCTATTCAAAGCTCTACTTTTTCCAGTAGTCATGTATGGATGTGAGATTTGGATCATAAAGAAAGCTGAGCGTCAAAGAATTGATGCTTTGAACTGTGATGTTAGAGAATACTCTTGAGATTCCCTTTGACTGCAAGGAGATTAAACCAATCAGTCCTAAAGGAAATCAGTTCTGAATATTCATTGGAAGGACTGATGCTGAAGCTGAGGCTTCAGTTCTTTGGCCACCTAATGTGAAGAACTGACTCCTTGGAAAAGATCCTCATCCTGGGAAAGAATGAATGCAGGAGAAGGGGATGACAGAGGATGAGATGGTTGGATGACATCACCAACTGAAGGACATGAGTTTGAGCACGCTCCAGAAATTGATGATGTACAGGGAAGCCTGGGAGGCCTCAGTCCATAGGGTCACAAAGAGTTGGACATGACTGAGTAACTGAACTGAACTGCATCTCATTCCCATATCATCCTTCAACAGTGCCTATAATGGGAGCTACCTAACATGGTCCATGGGGTGAGGAGGCTCTACGGTCACTCTGTTCATCATTTCCTTCTTGCTCATCTTCTCCACCTCCCAGCCCTTGAGACACACATCTTCACCCCATTGCTGGGTCCTTCATCTCCTCCTCCAGTTGAGATTGGGGCCTTTAAACAAGAAGCTACCTTACCTCTATTCTGTTACCACATGAATAATATAATGAAGAGTTGAGAAAACATCTAGTTTTCAATATACCTTTGTGGAGCCATTTCCTCTGGTGTAGATTTAAAAAAACACACAAATCCTTGCAATATCTAAATTTTAACTCTATCATAAAAAGAAGTGTCTCATTGCATAATCTTTGGAAGGAAAGAAAAGTGTTCAGCAGCTTTTGATGTTGACACACACCTCATATCAAATAGGATTGAAACCATTTGGTATTGGAGGTACAGGTTTCCGGGATGACCTCATGGCATTGTTAGGTCAAGGGGCTATCAACAAGCCCCTTTTCTCTTTCTCAAAATCCATGTACATCTCCTGTGAATTCACATAATCATTTTGCTCTATTTAAAATTCTAAACTCTTTCAAGCACTCACCTGGACCATCCACCTTGACTCATGGGCCACAGGAATGTGTGTGCTTAGTCGCTGAGATGTGTCTAAATCTTGTGACTCCATTAACTGTAGCTCACCAGGTTCCTCTGTTCATGGGGATTCCCAGGCAAGAATACTAAAGTGGGTTGACATGCCCTTCTCCAAGAGATCTTGCCAACCAAGTGATCAAACCAGATCTCCCACATTGTGAGTGGATTCTTTACTATCTGAGCCACCAGGGAAGCCCACATAACTTACATTCATAGGAAGGTGGGATATTAAAGAGTTCGTGAGGTTGATTTGGAACAGCTCTGGGACATAAGTTCTGCTACTAGTGTGCTATATAATAGTAGACAAGTGTCATCTCTTATCGTACCTCAGTTTCTGTCTGCAAAGTGAAGTCAAACTGGAATGAGGTAAAAACTAGTATCTCATAGATGTCATACCCCAGGTTTAAGTCTCCAGCCCCATAGCAGGAATTCTGCAAAAACTTCAATTCCTGGACACTTCCAATGACTTTCTGCTTTAGAATCCATGGTTTTTCTGACTCTCTTAAAGCTGCCTTGTCTTACACAAGATTTTAATCCTAATGTCCAACAAGGTCAAAGAGAGTCAGCTTTTCAAGTGAAAAGATTAATGTTGCTATGGATGGGAGAGAAACCAGAGGGAGATTGCTGCCCAAGCATGAGAATTCTATCTTCTAGTTTTTTGTTTTTTTTTTCCACAGCAAATAAGGTTTATGGATTGCAATGAGGAGTCTGTCACATTAAAATAAGTCTTTTTACAGTATTTTCCCATTTAAGCCTCACATGGGCAGCATGTTGGATTGAGCCTGGAAAGGCAGACTCACTAGTTTTTCAATTTAGTTTGTTAATAGCCTGCCTTTCATAAAAGCATCAGGCACAATCACACCCATCCCTAAATCAATAGGATGATGCAGCAATGCCTCACAGAAATGATATTTTTGAAATAAATATATACCATTTCAGCCAGGCCCATTTGACATCAAATTTATATACTCAATAAGAAAGCACAATTAATGGTGCCGAACTGTATTTTCCTTCACCTATTTCACATTTCAAGAAGCACAGGATTTCTTAAGGGAAAAAAAAAGTAAAGAAGAAGGAAAGAAAAAAAAAGCATTCCATTCATAAATGGAATGAAGGTATTAAAAAAAACAATGCTGGGTTGCTGCTGCCTCCCTTCAGCCCGTCTATCTTACCTCTAATCTCGTTTCTCACTTGGTTCTGATCTTTCCACAGATATTACCTTTTAAGAGAAAATGTCTATGAAACCCTATGTAAAACAGAACCCTTTTCTGTCCCTTTCTTCTGCTTTTCATAACACTTCTTGCATTATACATTTATTGTCATGCCGTCTCCCAAGATGTAAGCTCCTAGGTCAGGGGCTTTGTTCTTCTGTTCGAGATTGTAGCCCCAGTCTCCAGAAACATGCTTGGCTTCTGGTAAGTATTCAAAAGAATTTTGTGAATAAATGAATGGGTAGATGAATGAATAACTACCCCATTTCCTCTCCAAGTTGTATTGATCATAAAGCTGTGCAATCACATGCATACAGTAAAATAGCTATATGTAGAATATGCACACCTTCCTCTTATTCACTAATCCAATCAGTAAGGTGTATTATTTTTATGACACTTCCCTCTGATGTGTGTGTGTGTGTGTGTGTGTGTATTTGTATATGTGTAATATGAACATGTGTTAGGAAAATATTCTATTATAAATGATATAATATTATAACAAAGCCATGCTAATTAGGGAATACTACCAATACTATTGGGCTTATCTATATCCCTCCATGGTGTCCTCACTTGCTTTCTTACCTTCACAGGTTTTCTGTTTTCCTAACCCTTCACTTAACACTTGCATCCATTTATGCCAGCCTAAATTGTAGAAAAGTGGAGGGAAAAGAATGCTGTGAAATATTACTATGAGTCACTAGAGAAAAACTATTTATGGTCTTCAAAAAATTTAATGAAGAAAAGAACCTACATTTTAACTCCTTTAAAATTACACTGGGTTGCTGAGCTGTGTTTTATTTAGTCCAACACATGTTAAAGCTGTATTGCAAGGGACCAAAGATCATGCTTGGGTTTTGTTTGATTATCTCTGCATGAGACTTGTGAAGGTATCACGTCAGCTATAACTCAAGCAGAATCACTTTCCTAAACTAGTGCCAAGAGTACATTTTCACAGAGAGTGTCTAGGTCTATTGCACTTATATTGTCAAGAAGCTTGAGTTGACCTAACAAAAGCCATCATTGTTGTTGGACTGCAGACACTAAGGAAGATTAAAAAGATTTCAGTCAGTTCAGTTGCTCAGTCATGTCTGACTCTTTGCAACCCCATGGACTGTAGCACTCCAGACTTCCCTATCCATCACCAAATCCCAGAGCTTGCTCAAAATCATGTCCATCGAGTCAGTGACGCACCATCGCATCCTCTGTTGTCCCCTTCTGCTGCCTTCAGTCTTTCCCAGCATCAAGGTCTCTTCCAATTAGTCAGTTCTTTGCATCAAGTGGCCAAAGTACTGGAGCTTGAGCTTCAGCATCAGTCCTTCCAATGAATATGTAGGGTTGATTTCCTTTAAGATTGATGAGTTTGATATTGCAGTCCAAGGGACTCTCAAGAGTATTCTCCAACACCACAGTACAAAAGCACCAATGTTTTGACACTCAGCCTTCTTTATGGTCTAACTCCCACATCCATACGTGACTACTGGAAAAACCATAGCCTTGACTAGACAGACCTTTGTTGGCAAAGTGTGACTCTGCTTTTTAACATGTTATCTAGGTTGGTCATAAATTTTCTTCCAAGGAGAAAATGTCTTTTAATTTCATGGTTGAAGTCACCATCTGCAATGATTTTGAAGCACAAGAAAATAAAGTCTCTCACTGTTTCCATTGTTTCCCCATCTATTTGCCATGAAGTGATGGGACCGAATGCAATGATCTAAGTTTTCTTAATGTTGAGTTTTAAGCCAGATTTTTCATCTTTCTCTTTCACTTTCATCAAGAGACTCTTTAGTTCCTCTTCGCTTTCTGCCATAAAGGTGGTGTGATCTGCATATTTGAGGTTATTCATATTTCTCCCAGCAGTCTTGACCCCAGTTTGTGTTTCATTCAGCCCAGCATTTCTCATGATGTACTCTGCATAAAAGTTAAATAAGCAGTGTGACAATATACAGCCTTGACGTACCCCTTTCTTAATTTGGAACCAGTCTGTTGTTTCATGTCCAGTAGACTACATTAATGACTGAATTCCAAATTTGAGGGAAAATATGGCCAGAAATAAATACTTTAAGAATCATCCTCATAATAATTAAAGCCGCATAATCAATTAAAGTTGAAAAATTCCCTCAGTGGTATTTGATACTAGGTATTTTGTCCTAATTTCTACAGACATCCATTTTCTGAAGAAATCAGTCATTTGGAGGCAAGGAGAAAGAAACAATGTCAAGTCAAATCAGATCCATGAGGAGCTTCACTGATAAACATAGGCCCTAGGAACTCGTCTCTGTCCTGAGACTAAAACAGCTTTGGAACTTCTGGTTCAAGATATTTTATTTAAAAAAAAAAAAAAAAAAAAGCTTGAGGTGTCTGAAGGCTATCTTTCTCATGTGCCCTTTCCATGTACCACTGAGAAGTTACTGAGCTCGTAACTGAAAGAAGAGGACTGTTAATCATGTTTAGAGCATGCCACTGAAACAGTAGAGGAATAAACAGCTACAGAGGAAGAAAATTGATGGCCTCTATGGGAGAATTTAAAGAACCAGTATCTATCTACCATGTTGTGGGACATTCTGCCAAATTGTGGGAGCAAGTAAATGGGGAAAACAAAGGTATATACGATGGTCTCTTCCTTTCAGGAGAAATAAACTATATGCAAACCAATGCACCATAAGTCATTCACAAGCAGGATTATGGAAAACTGCTATTTGGTCAAGCAGGCTACAGATAAGGATACATTTGAGCTAGACTTTGAAGTGTGTCATTACTTCAGTCTTTATGAAAATAATTACATAAATAAAATAACACTGATCATTCTAAATTTTGGATTTGGATTTGGACGTGGAATTAGGAATCAGTAGTTACTCTCAGCTATGAATATATGATGTGCTAAGCAATGTATTTCATCTAATCATCACAACTTCCCTATAGAAGTAGTGGGCATAATTATTGCTGCTCTTTTACAGATGAGAAAACTGAGGCATAAGGAGATTAATAACTTGCTCAGGGTCCCAGAGATGAAGGATCCAAAACTCCAATCATAGTCTACCTGATGTCAAAAGCATTTAACGTAATCCTGCATTGATAAAAGCTAAATCTCATTGCATATTTACCATGAGCGGTTCCAAGCACTGTGTGAGTGCTATTCAGTTAATGTTTAACAACAACACTGTCCAGCAAACGCAAGAGTTTCTCTTTTTACATGTAAAGAAGCAAAGACAGATCAAGCAATTTGTACAAGGTCACACAGATAGAAAGTTACAGAGCTGAGATACAACCCTGGAAGTTGATTGGAAAGTCAAGTTCATCAGCCCTGCACCCTAATGTCTCTCAAGTGAAAATGAAAGTTGCTCAGTCATGCCCGATTCTTTGCAACCCCATTGACTATACAGTACATGGAATTCTCTAGGCCTGAGTACTGGAGTGGGTAGCCATTCCTGTTCCCTTCTCCAGGGGATTTTCTCACCCCAGGGATCAAACCCAGGTCTCCCACATTGAAGGCAGATTCTTTACCAGCTGAGCCACCAGGGAAGCAAGACTGACATTACACAAAATGTTCTCCATGTACCTAGTGCCCATTCTGCCCCCTAGGGTGATTTTTAAGGGGTAGCGATGGTGTTAACATTCATGCGCTGGTTAGTTTTTCACTATTGCTCTGACTAATTACCTAATTTTTTAAAATTTTACGTATAACGAGAATAGCCATCTTGACAATGAAACGTAGGTAGAGAATGCTCAGAGAGATGAGAAAGTTCTTGGCTCAAAACTTCTCTACAGATCGTAGTCAAGATTTGAAATTTCCAATGTGTTGGTGGTAAGAGAGACCTTTGTTTGAAATAAAACCGAGTTGTGGTTAGACTGACTGACTTTCCCTGAAAGAATGAACCAGTGAACTCAGCAATTAGGACAGATGAGAAGAATGAGGGGTGCTACAGGCAGAATTTATGGAAAGCTGTCTTGGTACTCAGTAGCAACACTCTGGACAGTGGATGCTACGGATGGAAAGAGCATCTACTGAAAGAGGAGAGAATCTCTGATGGAAAGGGACACACATCCCCAATGATCTCTGCATCATTTCCTGTGGCCTGACCTTTGTGTCAGAACCAGGACCCAGACCCACAGAGCAACAGAGGAATACCAGCAGCAGTGCGGCCACATCCCCATATCTGCAGTGGGTACAGACTTTAAGAGAGACCTGTATTGTGTACAACATGAGGTTCAAGATGTGAATGATAATGGCTAGTGTCAATGACTTCCTGTTTAGCATGAAGGCACATCTCTCCTTTCTCTCTTTGCGGGCTGATCTGTTGTAACTGCCTCTGTTGCATGTGTACTCCTCATTCAGGGACTATGATCATGAGGTCAGTTCAGTTCAGCTCAGTTCAGTCACTCAGTCATGTCCAACTTTTTGTGACCGCATGGACTGCGGCATCCCAGGCCTCCCTGTCCATCAACAGCTCCTGGAGTTTACTCAGACTCATGTCCATTGAGGCAGTGATGCCATCTAACCATCTCATACTCTGTCATCCCCTTCTCCTCCTGCCTTCAGTCTTTCCCAGCATCAGGGTCTTTTCAAATGAGTCAGTTCTTCACATCAGGTGGCCAAAGTATTGGGATTTTAGCTTCAGCATCAGTCCTTCCAGTGAATATTCAGGACTGGTTTCCTTTACAATGGACTGGTTTAATCTCCTTGCGGTGCAAGGGACTCTCAAGAGTCTTCTCCAGCACCAGAGTTCAGAACCATCAGCTCTTCGGGGCTCAGCATTCTTTATGGTCCAACTCTCACATCCATACATGACTGCTAGAAGAAAACATAGGTTTGACTAGACAGACCTTTGTAGGCAAGGTAAGTCTCTGCTTTTTAATATGCTGTCTAGGTTGGTCATAACTTTTCTTCCAAGGAGCAAATGGCTTTGAATTTCATGGCTGGAGTCACCATCTGTGGTGATTTTGGAGCACAAGAAAATAAAGTCTATCACTGTTTCCATTGTTACTTTAACTATTTGCCATGAAGTAATGGGACCAGATGTCATGATCTTAGTTTTCTGAATGTTGAGTTTTAAGCCAATTTTTTCTCTCTCTTCTTCCATTTTCATCAGGAGGCTCTTTAGTTCTTCTTCACTTTCTGTAATAAGGGTGGTATCATCTGCATATCTGAAATTATTGATATTTCTCCTGGCCATCTTGTTTACAGCTTGTGTAATCCAGTGTTTCTCATGATGTACTCTGCATATAAGTTAAATAAAAAGGGTGCATATACAATCTTGACAAACTCCATTCTTGATTTGGAAACAGTCTGTTGTTCCATGTCCTGACCTACATGCAGATTTCTCAAGAAGCAGGTAAGGTGGTCTGGTTTTCCCATCTCTTGAAGAATTTTTCATAGTTTGGTGTGGTCCACACAAGCAAAGGCTTTGGCATAGTCAATAAACAGAAGTAGATATTTTTGTGGAACTCTTTTGATGATACAATGGATATTGGCAATTTGGTCTCTGGTTTTTCTACCTTTTCTAAATCCAGCTTGAACATCTGGAAGTTCACAGTACATGTGCTGTTGAAACCTGGCTTGGAGAACTTTGAGCATTACTTTATTAGAATGTGAGAAGAGTGAAGTTGTGTGGTAGTTTTAGTATTCTTTGGTGTTGTCTTTCTTTGGAACTGGAATTAAAACTGACCTTTTCCAGTCCTGGGCCACTGCTGAGTTTTCCAAATTTGCTGGCATATTGAGTGCAGCACTTTCACAGCATCATCTTTTGGGATTTAAAATAGCTCTACTGGAATTCCATCATCTCCACTAGCTTTGTTCATAGTGATGCTGCTTAAGGCCCACTTAACTTCACATTCCAGGATGTCTGGCTCTAAGTTGGTGATCACACCACCATGACTATATGGGTCATGAAGATCTTTTTGTATAGTTTTTCTGTATATTCTTGCACCTCTTCTTAATATCTTCTTCTGTTAGGTCCATACCATTTCTGTGCTTTATCATGCCCTTCTTTGCATGAAATGTCCCCTTAGTATCTCTAATTTTCTTGAAGTGATCTCTAGACTTTCCCATTCTATTGTTTTCCTCTATTTCTTTGCATTGATCACCGAGGAAGTCTTTCTTATCTCTCCTTGCTATTCTTTGGAACTCTGCATTTTCTCCTTTGCCTTTTGCATCTCGTCTTTCCACAGCTATTTGTAAGGCCTCTTCAGACAAACATTTTGCCTTTTTGTGTTTCTTTTTCTTGGGAATGGTCTTGATCTCTACCTTCTGTACAGTGTCACAAACCTCTGCCCATAGCTCTTCAGGCACTCTATCAGATCTAATCCCTTGAATCTATTTGTCAATTACACTGTATAATCACAAGGGATTAGATTTAGGTCATACCTGAAAGGTCTAGTGGTTTCCCCTACTTTCTTCAATGTAAGTCTGAATTTGGCAACAAGTTGTTCATGATCTGAGTCACAGTCAGCTCCCAGTCTTGTTTTTGCTGACTCTATAGAGCTTCTCCATCTTTGGCTGCAAAGAATATAATCAATCTGATTTTGATATTGGCAATCTGGTGATGTCCCTGTGTAGAGTCTTCTCTTGTGATGTTGGAAGAGGGTGTTTGCTATGACTAGTGAATTCTCTTGGCAAAACTCTATTAGTCTTTGCCCTGCTTCATTCTGTATTACAAGGCCAAATTTGTTACTCCAGTTGTTTCTTGACTTCCTTCTTCTGCATTCCAGTCCCCTATCATTATAGTCCCCTTTTCATTAAAGGACATCTTTTGGGGGTGTTAGTTCTAGAAGATCTTATAAGTTTTCATAGAGCTGCTCAATTTCAGCTTTTTCAGTGTTACTGGTTGGGGCATAGACTTGGATAACTGTGATTTTGAATGGTTTGACTTGGAAACGAACAGAGAGGCAGTTCTGTCGTTTTTGAGATTGCATCCAAGTACTGCATTTCGGACTCGTGTTGACTATGATGGGTACTCCATTTCTTCTAAGGGAATCTTGCCCACAGTAGTAGATATAATGGTCATGTGAATTAAATTCACCCATTCCAGTCCATTTTAGTTCACTGATTCCTAAAGTGTTGATGTTCAACCTTTCCTTCTCCTGTTTGACCACTTCCAATATGTCTTGATTCATGGACCTAACATGTTTGAGTGTTTAGAGGAACACACTTTACCTCCTGGGCCATCTATGTTCATTTATTTACTATTGTGATAGTCTCCATTTGTCAAATATAAATTAGAGGTGCTGTTTATATAGACAATGTTCCCTACTCTGCCTCAGATGACATTCTAAGCAATACTATGAGGTGAATATTCTTTTTGTAACATAAATTTTTAATGAATTATAGTTGATTTATAGTATTATATTAGTTGCAGCTATAAAACATGGTGATTCAAGATATTTGTAGATTATATTTCATTTAAAGTTATTATAAAATAGACTATATTTCCTGTTCTGTACAATATATCTTTGGGGCTTATTTATTTTATGCATAAGAGTTTGTACTTCTTAACTTGTCCTCCTCCTTTTCCTCTCTCCATTGGCAAGCACTAGTCTGTTTTCTATATTTGTGAATCTGTTTCTATTTTTCTACACTCAGTTTTTTTTTTCAGATTCCACATATGATAAATAATAATGACAAATGACAAATACAATGATAATGACAAATATATTTGTCTTTTCCTGCTTAACATTTCATTAATTCTTATACTCACAAGTCTATTCATGTTGCAAATGACAAGATTTCATTCTTTTCTATTACTGAGTAGTATTCCATTGTGTAAATACATATATGCAACATATTTTTTTATCTGTTCATCTATTACTGGTGACTTGGATTGCTTCCATATCCTGGTTGCTGTAATTAATGCTGCTGTGAACATTTGGGCTCATGTATCTTTTCAAATAAGGGTTTTCACTTTTTAAGATATATGGCCAGGCATAGAATTATTGAAGCATATGATAGTTTTAGTTTTCAGTGTTTTGAGGAATCTACACAATGTTTCTTGTACTGGCTGCACCAATTTACATTCTTATCAAGAGTGTACAAGGGTTCCTTTTTTTCCACAGCCTCACTGACATTTGTTACTTGTACCTTTTTGATGGCAACCATTCTCACAGGTGTGAGGTGATATCACACTATAACTTTGATTTGCATTTCCTTGATGATGAATGACGTTGAGCATCTTTTCATGTGCCTGTCAGCCATCTATATGTTTTCTTGGAAAAATGTTTGTTCAGATCTTCTGCCCATTTTAACTTGGATTCTTTCTTTGTAGATACTGAGTTGTACGAACTGTTAATATATTTTTTACATTAACCCCTTGTATGGCCGATAAAGGACAGAAATGTTATGGACATAACAGAAGCAGAAGATATTAAGAAGAGGTGGCAAGAATACACAGAAGAACTATACAAAAAAGATCTTCACAACCAAGATAATCCCGATGGTGTGATCACTCACCTAGAGCCAGACATCCTGGAATGTGAAGGCAAGTGGGCCTTAGAAAGCATCACTACGAACAAAACTAGTGGAGGTGATGGAATTCCAGTTGAGCTATTTCAATTCCTAAAAGATAATGCTGTGAAAGGGCTGCACTCAATATTAGCAAATTTGGAAAACTCAGCAGTGGCCACAGAACTGGAAAAGGTCAGTTTTTCATTCCAATTTCAAAGAAAGGCAATGCCANTTTCAATTCCTAAAAGATAATGCTGTGAAAGGGCTGCACTCAATATTAGCAAATTTGGAAAACTCAGCAGTGGCCACAGAACTGGAAAAGGTCAGTTTTTCATTCCAATTTCAAAGAAAGGCAATGCCAAAGAATGCTCAATCTATCACACAATTGCACTCATCTCACACACTGGTAAAGTAATGTAAAGTAATGCTCAAAATTCTTTAAGCCAGCCTTCAGCAATATGTGAACCATGAACTTCCAGATGTTCAAGCTGCTTTAGAAAAAGCAGAGGAACCAGAGATCAAATTGCCAACATCTGCTGGATCATCAAAAAAGCAAGGGAGTCCCAGAAAAACATCTGTTTCTGCTTTATTGACTATGCCAATGCCTTTGCCTGTGTGGATCACAATAAACTGTGGAAAATTCTGAAAGAGATGAGAATACCAGACCTCCTGACATGCCTCTTTTGAAACCTGTATGCAGGTCAGGAAGCAACAGTTAGAACTGGACATGGAATAACAGACTGGTTCCAAATGGNTCTTGAGAGTCTTTTGGACTGCAAGGAGATCCAACCAGTCCATTCTGAAGGAGATCAGCCCTGGGATTTCTTTAGAAGGACTGATGCTAAAGCTGAAACTCCAGTACTTTGGCCACCTCATGCAAAGAGTTGACTCATTGGAAAAGACTCTGATGCTGGGAGGCATTGGAGGCAGGAGGAGAAGGGGACAACAGAGGATAAGATGGCTGGATGGCATCACGGACTCAATGGGCATGAGTCTGAGTGAACTCTGGGAGTTGGTGATGGACAGGGAAGCCTGGAATGCTGTGATTCATGGTGTGGCAAAGAGTCGGACACAACTGAGTGACTGAACTGAACTGAACTGAATGGCCATATCATTTGCAATTATCCTTTCCATTCATTAGGTTATCTTTCATTTTCTTGATGATGTCCTTTGCTGTGCAAAGCTTTTAAGTTTAATTACTTCCTATTTGTTTATTTATTGCTTTTGTTTACTTTGCTTTAGAAGAAAGATGGAAAAAATATAGCTATTATTTACATCAAAGAGTTTTATGCCTATGTTCTCTTTAGGAGTTTTATAGTTTCCAGTTTTACATTGAAGTTTTGAATAATGTTTCAGTTTATTTCTGTGTAGCATGTCAGAAATTTTTATAATTTCATTCTTTCACATGTAGCTGTTCAGTTTTTCCAACACTACTGATTGAAGAGACTGTATTTTTCTCCATTGTATATTCTTCTTTCTTTTGTTGTAGATTAAATGTTCATAAGTGTGTGGATTTATTTTTGGACTCTCTATTCTTTTCCATTGATGTATATGTCAATGCCAGTACCATACTGTTTTGATTATTGTACGTTTGTAGTGTACTCTGAAGTCAGAGATCACAATACTTCTAATCTGTATTGTTTCTCAAAATTGTTTTGTCTTTTCACAGTCTTTTAAATTTCCACACAAATTTTTTATTTATTCTAGTTTTGTGGAAAAAGCCATTGATATTTTGATAGATAAGGTTAAAGTTCTTAATCCCATCAATGCATGAAAAAATGGACAATTAGGCACCCTGTAATTTATTCATAGTTAAAAAACTTGTGGGGACCAAGCCGGGATTTATTCTCAGTTCTGTTTGATTCCAGAAATGATGCATTTCACCACTGATGCCTTTCTGTTTTCTTAGACTGTGCCTAATCATTTGTTTTAAAATGAAAAACTAAATAAACAATTAAATAATTAAACTGTATTCCTTTTCAAAGATATATTTCAGGTATCAGTATGCTGGAGGCTTCAGATTTTCATGCAGATGTGGAGTCTGAAAGTTACCCCAGCTTCTATCTATTAAAAAGACTAGAAAACTTTCTACACCATATTCCCATATGCCTGAGTATTCTCAACACTTGTAATTTTGATTGTATCTCTGGTTTTATTTACTGCTATTTCAAGTGTGACTGATTTCTTATCTAGAGATATACATGCAGGGATTGTCGGGGGTGGGGTTGGGCATTTGTGGGGAAGAATATAATTTAATTTAAATTGTTTTTAAACATAACAGACACATATCATTCTTTATGCACTGGAATATGCCACACAGTATATTTATCTGGGCACACTTGAACCTAAAATACCCCACCTCCTGAGTTTGCACTTGTAGTCAGTAGCATTACAATTTGGACAGAGGGTGCAAATCTGAGATTTGTAAATCCTGGGTGTTTATTGAGAGACAACAGAGGTCACAGGTCAATCCAACAGGAACAGCATGTTCTTCACATGGCAATGACTATGAACTAGAGAAAACAATCAAGAGGTCAGCTCATCCACTGGCTACAGAAGCCTAACTGCCAACTCATTGCAGCAGACCTAGAAAATAAAGAAGAATCTATAACAAAAAGGAAATATAAAGTAATGTTTATAAAAAACATGAATATCTGTCATAATTTATTCATAAAAGATTGGTTGTGTCCATTAAGTGGATGAGATGATTGAAAATTCAGTCATTTAGGCTTACATCTCTTTCATCCATGGAGACAGACATTATCAATGGTTGTAGGTATTAAGTCAAAGTCAGCATCTGGCATATCTGATTCCTTACTCAATCTAGCCAACTTAACCATCTGTCTTGGTGGACAAGAAGATTCTTTGCAGTGAAGATCATTGTTCCCAAGTCATTTATTCCAAACAGCCATCACTTGAGTCTGGTGTTTAGTGCAATCACCTTAAAGATTAAGGTGCTTTTTAATGAACAACTAGCACACAGGCCACAGATGCTACAAAGCTTTCAGGAATTGGACATCATGTGTTTACTGGCCCTGCACTGTTTTCCTGCAGGCTTCTAATTTGTGATTTGTTGGAGTTCACATCAGCATGGAAAAGTTAATCTACAAACTGTCCAGAATGGGACTTTTCAGGTTACCAGTTTAGGAGGCTGATGCTTATCTCATCAAGACTGAGAACTCGCTGAAGTCTTAGACTCACCACTTTCTTGCTGGTCCTCATCATTCAAGATTTCTTGTCAACATCTGTACAGAACTTGACCCTCCCCAAATGACTTCCACACATAGCATCTAATTTCATCCACAAAATAATTTCCATCCCACCCTTCCATTACTATTTTTCTTACTTTAGAGTTGAAGAAACATTTAGATAGTCAGGATGTGGCTCAGACAGAAAGACATAGCAGAGCTAAAACCTAATCCAAGACTTCATGGCAGAAAGCTCTGTGTTCCATCCTCCCTTTCCCCTGCTTGGGTCCCTAACCTAAATCTGACCCTCCAGAACTTCCTTCAATTCCATCACTCCTCCCAGTGACACTGCTTCCACAATGTATTATGCAGACACTCCATGCCCCTCCTCCAGTCTTATAAGCTTCCCCCTTAGAGCTCTGTTTAAATATTAATATGTCAACCAATTGCTTTCTTTTGGTTTCTACTTCTCAGTGGAAAAAGCTTTTCAACTAACTTTCAGAGCCAATAGACAGTAATCTCATTCATAGCTCAGTGTAACCGATAATATCTAAAAGTACATGACCTTTTAGAACATTTGGATCCTGAGATAAAATTAATTGAAGAGGCCAAGAAATTAATTTCCTATAATTGAATTTTAGACATGATAACTGGGTTGGGATTGTTTATCATTTGACTCTGTGCACACTTACATCTACTAAACCTTTACTTTTCAGGTCTGCTTTTGCTTTAGGGTCATTTAGACTAAAATTGGTGTTGGAAAACTGATTATGGAATAATGTGGTGGGAAATGAAAGAAAAAGAATGACTTCTAGAAGCATCTTTGACCCTCACATCTTTCTTTCACTACCTATTATAAGGCTTAAAATTCCACAGTCATTTATTCCTTTAGGTTACACATTTCTTTATCCATATATCTCTTTAAAAGTGGGAAATGGTCTGAGAGCAGACTTCATTAAGCTATTTTCGATGTCTAATACTTCATGGTAAATGAGATAATTAGATACTTTTCTCAATCAGAAGAATAGCCATAGCACATGCCTGAAAAATGATAAGCGCTCAGTGGCTGTAACTGTCGTCATTTTATTATCATGAAAATGGGGGCAGAGTATCGCCTCTGCATTTAGAGCCACTGTTAATGCAGAGGTATCAATGGATGTGTTTCCTTAACCATGTGTTTTTTTTTTTTTTAACTGTAGTCAAGAACAAAATATTTAATAACTCTGAGTCTCAATTTCTCTATTTAAAAATGACATAATTCTACCGCATAAGTGATTGTATAGATTAAGTGATGTAAAAAATCAGTGGAGGTAGTGAAATATACTTGGATTTGAAATATAAGGAATTGATTTAAAATAAAGGCATCTTCCATGGGTGCCCAAGTGACAGGGATGACATAAACTCAGCTGCCCCATGAGCTCCTCAGGTTTCTGGACTTATTCAGCCCAGAGGCTCATGGCAAGATCACTGTGCCCAAGAGATTGTCCTGCATGGAGACAGTCCCCAAACTATGGGTTCTATCAGACAGAGCTAACTTGCAAGCTTCTAGATTTTTCACGGTCAATATTCCAAAAACACTTTTTGGAAATAATTGGGGAATGTTCTCTGAGAGCTCTATGGATTAAGGAGACTGAGATCTTGGAGTTAAAAAAAAATTGTACATCCTGCCTACCGCCATTTATAGAATTGCTCCGAATGGTGCCTCTGAGCAATTCAGGCTGGCAGAAACAAGGAAGTATGTCCCATAGACTGTGTTCACCCACACCTTGGGTGAACTGATGTCACTCAAACTCATCTTCATGAGTCTGATGGGCATAATCATGATCAGATTCTAAGCAGCCACACCTAGAGTCCTTGGTGAACCCTCCATAAGCTTGTAAACCCCATCAGGGAGAGAAGTCCCTCAATAAGGCTAGTTATACTGTTTCAGTGCCATTCTGTAGTTGTTGATCTTATATAATTTTTAACAAAGTTATTTATATTTAAAGTGGAAATCACAATGATTTCACATACATAAACATACTGGAATAATTTCTATAGTCAAACTATTTAATATAATCCAACTTTCCTTGTATGGAGGAACCTAGTAGGCTACAGTCCATGGGGTTGCATGGACTCACTCATTTTGTGTTTGTGTGTGTGTGTGTGTGTGGCGGGAGATGTGAAACATCTGAAATCTACTCTCTTAGCAAGCTTCCAGGATTCAGTAACATATTAATAACTCTGTACATTAGATCTCTAGACTTTTTATCTTATAAAACTGCAACTTTGTGACTTGTTTTCCCAATCTTCCTTCCCCTGGTAACCACTGTTCTATTCTCTGCTTCTCTATTTTCATCCCTATGGTGGTATAGTGAGAGAGGCAGCCATCTAGTCATTCTTGAACACTGTAAGTAAATAAAAATACCATCATTTAGCATTTCTTTGGCCATTGAACTGGATAGTCTTGATCTACATGCATGGTGTCTCCACATAATTCCTTGAACTAACTTTCTGGGATATTTTACACTGTTCGCTACAACAGTAGCACCTTTTGGCCACCTCTTTAAAATACACATTGAGAGTGAACTCCTGAGATAGAATTTCTGACTCATGTACTTTCCATCAATGGTGTCCGTATAATGCTGAAGATGGTATCAGCAATTCTACAGCAGGAACTCCCATTGTCTGTCAATTATACTATAATTTGGGGCAGGGGGGAGGTTAAATGCTTGATTACTATGGGCTTTATCATGTTTCAATATTTCATTTTGCCCTAATACATTTCTTCAGAATGAAACCACATAACACTGACAAAAATAAAATAAAACTTGAAATAAACTTATTTGGACCTTAAACACCTGTGTTATGGAGTTTACCTGGTTTAGGGGACTAACCCAGATTCTTACTTACAATACTAGCTCCATGTGTCACAAATGAAGCCTCTTTCACTATTCTGAGAGATATCATGGGAGAAGACCAACTCCAGAGACTTTTCAAAATTGACCCCAGTTGGAGATGGGGAAAAAAAAAAAATCCTTACTTTGTTGTTGAGTCTTACAATACACAGAAAGAATGAGGGTGCCTAGTGGTAACATGTCTAGAACAAACTTCCCTCTTCAGAATGTGCCTCAGATGTTTAGGCAAATGTGAGGAACCCTGGTCCCCTCAGAGAATGCTTGAATGTCAGAGAGCGAATCTTGAATGTTCTTGACTTTAATAAACCTTCCTTGCCAAGTCCAGAAGGGCCTGAGATGAGCAGTTTTAGCCACAAATGGACACACAAGTGCAGCCACATTTTGTGCTTGAGGACTTTTTCATTTCTAAGGGTTCCAAACTTCTTGCTCTCGTATGACACTCCCGTCCCCATCCACATTCTTCAAATTTGGTTTCGGCCTTTTTGCCTCACCTCCTGAGAGGAAATTTATTCCAGATTTCCCCCTTAATCTTTTAAAAATATTCTGTCTACTTTGAATTATTAGATATTATCTTTATTTATTTATTTTTTTTAACCATGCTGCAAGGCATACAGGAATCTAGCTCCCTGAGCAGGAATCAAACACATGCCCCTTGCTTGCAGTGTTAATCACTGGATTGCCAGGGAATTCTTGTTTGGATTTCTTGTTTGGCTTCAGATAGCGCTACTACCCTAGCCTGCTGTCACATGGATTGCTCTTGACACTGTCCTCCTTGGCCATAAACCAGGTTTATTGGCCATCCAAACCTCCAGCAACCCTCCCAAAGCCTCAGCCTAGACCAGCTCTCAAGCAGGAGTACTTGAATAATTACTCCTTGGTTAAGTACAACGTAACCATAAAACTCCTTCTCAAAATCTCAAACTGTTACCAACCATATTTTTAAATTTCTGCTTTTATATTCCCATGGCTTTGCCTGAAGTTTCTGATTCTGTTGGAAATATACATACACCTGGAGAAGGTAAATTTTGCATATTATCAAACATGTTTGCCTCCATATAAATTAAGCATTCATATCTTTTTAAAATGTAAAAGGTAGGGTAAAAGATTGTGCATCCTAACCTCCAGACTGCAGGTGGGGTAGAAAAGTGTGACTCTGAGGAAGAAATAATGCTTTCGCTCCTAAAGATGAAACTTTCCACCTTCTCAATATTCTGAGGTGCTGGCTTCTGTGTAGCACTTTTCTCCATGAACTACAGCCACCTGCCACAAAAGTTTTTGATAGGCACTCACCCCTGTTTGGATCTAAGCTGTAAATATTTATCCAGACCCTAAAACTGATGCCTGAACTTTACAATGCACATATTGCATAAATATATGTTGATAAATAAACTTGCAAGCTGGTGTATGCATTGCATGTAAACTCTTTTTTAAGCAAAGATTTGAATTTTATAGACTGTAAAATATGGATATTGCTCTATTTATCTTGATGTACCTCTATGAAAAGGTGACTGCTGTGATTGGAAAGTCATGCCATATAACTAAAATAAGGTACTTTATTTGGAATTTTAAGATATCTCCTGCCCAATATGTATAACCATAACTACCTTGAAAAATTAGTTGTTCATTGCATAAATATTTTCAAGTGCTCTGGCTATAATCCTGAAGTGGTTTATAAGCATTGTGAGAGAGGAGGATCTGGCCACTGATATAAAAACAGGGTTCAAGAATTCGAGTTGGTCAACGTAGATCAAGGAGGCTAATAAGGAGAGGCTATATGGTATGGAAAAACAATGCCACAAAACATCAACCANGCACAACCAAGTTCAATAAGGTAGCTATAGAAACTTTCTGGGCTGGTGAGATTGGGAAAGACTTGAGGAAGCATTGAAATTTACTAGGAAATCACTGCAAGAGGAAGAAACTTGCAGGGCATTGTGATAGAGAGAAGGGCAAGAGCGGAGGCATCGAGGTAGGAAGGAAAGCACATGAATGATTCAGGAAATTATGGGCATAAACTTTTAGTAGCTGAATGATGGAATACCCCTGGAGAATGAGTTAAGCCAAGTTTGTGGCAGTGCTGGAATGCCTAGCCATGTTGTTTGAACTGTATTCAGAAGACTTAGCAGGAAAGTCAGTATTTTCTGAAGTCCATAAGCCTTATGCTCTATTATTAGGTGAATGTATGTTTGGTTTACTCAGCCACGATGTATTGAAAGGACTTTACATTGAGATTAGGGAACTCATAGACTTAAATGTCTGTTATAGCTACTTCTATTTTGTCTTTCTAGGTTATCAATAAATCAAAGGAAAGTGAAAAAAGTAATCTCCATGTGTATTTTGAATGTGTGTATGAATGATAAAGTGCTGATGTTACACACAAAGTTAAGACAGAGTTTGAAACAGTGGAAATAAAGGTTGGCTGTGGAATTTCCAACAGCCAGTAGGTTTGTGTTTGGTAAAACGGTAAAATAAAAAAATGTTTGCCTTTAACTTTTCAACCTATTATGGCAGATCAAGTCTCCCTGCCAGCCTCACATTAGATCATAAAATCCTTGGGGAGAGAAGCATATTTTCTTTGATTCTTGTTTGTATTCCAAGCACATAGTAGAAAGCCTGGCTCATAACAACCACTCAGAAAATGTTTGAATGAATGATCCCTACAAACTCCATCAAAGCCTCCACACTGGAGGAAAATCTGTAACTAAATGCATGTTAACAAATAAATGATTATCCATATGTTAAAATTAATTTCCTTTATAAGAGATGAATATGGAATAGCCCATTGCCAAGTAAGTCTAATTTTAAAGGCAGCACACACAGAAGAGGAAGCGTAGAAGGGCATCAAGGTCTATGCAGCTGAGTTCCCAATTGACTACTGCCTGCTTTTCCTCCACCAGGGCCCCTAGATTCCTATTTGAAAGCCTAACTTTTTCAAGTACAACTGTCTTTAAGTTGTCATATGGCAAGAAAAGGGCCTACAGAGAACCATGAGTGAGTCAGACCCTCCAGATAACCTTTTATGTTTGTTTGTTTGTTTTCAGATTGTGAGGAACACTTTGTGATTCCATCCTCTGCTGAATATCACCAAACTCTAAGTCAGCACCCTAATTACTTAGCCCCTCTGTCTGGAAAAAAATTACTTATTCTTTCACATGGAAATACTTGCAGAGTTGGACCTTCATTCTGCTGTATTGAGCTGTATTTGTGTTAAATTCCTTTCCTTCATCACCCAAGAGTTTTGACACATCTTGGGTTTCTCTGATGACAAGCCTACTGCACACAGCCTTGACAAAATGAATGTCGCTGGTCAAGGTGGTCATGTGTCTATTTAGAGTGGGAAGATGCTATGATGATGTAATTTCAGGCACCCAAGGTATCTGAAATGTCTGTACCCAGATACATCTTTTGCATTCATGTTAAATGTGCTATTTTTACTTCCATTTGAGATGATACCCATTCTCCTTGCTATTTTCTGTAACATTCAGAACAGTTTTGGAGAGAATATAGCAAGAATACAAAATTGCAATAGATACAAATACCATTGTGGATTTAAACCAAACATGTAACTTGTATATGGTGACAAAATATTACCACAACACTAAGAACTAGTAGAAAGCCTTGTCTAGGTTGCATATTTCATTTGCAGCAAACATATTGAAAAAATAGACTAACCAGCTCTTTTTTTTTTTTTTTTCCTAGTTACAGAAATTCAGCTCAAAGAACCACAAACCAGGGGTTTGGCAAAGAAGGCTTTGTCTCAATAACTCCTTTCCACATATGGACTGATGGTTTTCAAAACAAGATCGCAGCTAAGAGATAGCATTTCCTGGATAGGTGTATTTTTTTCCTATTGTTGCTATAACAAATTACCATGAACTTGATGACTTAAGATAAATTTATTATCTTACAGTTCTGAAGGTCAAATATCTGAAATAGGTTTCCTGGGGCTAAAATCAAGTTGTCTGCACAGCTGCATCCCTTTTGGGAGACTCTGACAATTCATTTTCTTGCCTTCTCTTGCTTCTAGAGACCACCTGCATTCTTTGGTTTGTGGATCCTCATTTCATCTTCAGAGGGAGCTATCACATCACTCTGAGTGAGCTTTCATTGTCACATCTTTAACTCTCCTGCCTCCCTCTTTCACTTATAAGAATGCTTGTGATTACATTAGACCTGCTCATATAATCCAGGTTAATCTTCCCATCCCCAGATCTTCAGCCTAGTTCTATCTACAAAGTCCCTTTTGCCAAGTAAGGTAGACTATTCACAGGTTCTTGAGATTGGGACGTGGAGATGCTTGGGGGAGTCATATTCTGCATGGTATAACAAGCTTGGCAAAACAAAACAAAACAAAAAAACCCTTGGAGAAGAGACAGTAAAAAGAGTAAAGGGGATCAACTGTATGGTGACAGATGGAAACAGAACTTTCAGTGGTGAGCCTCCTATAGCATATACAGAAGTCAAAATATAATGTGGTACCTGTGATGTGATATAGTGTTATAAACCAACTATGCCTTGATGAATAAATGTTTTAAAAAGTTCCAGGGGGAGAACTTTGAGTAATCTTGATTCTGTGATATGCTTGTGTCAAATCAATCTATGTGGCTAGGAGGACTGTATACTCTGATGGGTTGACCTGGGTCATATGAGGCCAAGTTCCTTGTGGGTACAGAGATGATGGTTTCATCAGTGTGCATGCAATGGTTTCACTGTAGGAAAAAAAAAAAAGATAATTTCTTATTAAAGTAGGGCAAAGGGATGCTGGGAAAGGAAAACAATCACTGGCATCCACTGCACAGACAGATAAATGGGGATATTTGCCTAGTTTCCAACAGTTTGTGAGAAGGACACCAAAATTAAAGCATTAGCATAACTTTTAACATTTAAGAATTCTTCTTTAAAATATAAATATCAAAGTTTGAGGTGAAGTGAAGTGAAAGCTGCTCAGTAGTGTCTGACTGTTGGTGATCCCATGGACTATATATACAGTCCATGGAATACTGCAAGTCAGAATATTGGAGTGAGTAGCCATTCCCTTCTCCAGGGGATCTTCCCAACCCAGGGATCAAATTGAGGTCTCCCACACTTCAGGTGAATTCCTTACCAGTTGAGCCCCCGGGAAAGCCCAAGATTTGGTCTCAGCTGGAGTCTGTGCTGTACTTAGTGAGTCAGTCATGTCTGACTCTTGTGACCCCGTGGGCTGTGGCCTGCCAGGCTCCTCTGTCCACGGGGATTCTCCAGGCAAGAATACTGGCGTGGGTTGCCATGCCCTCCTCCAGGGATCTTCCCAATTCAGGGAATCAAACTTTGGGCAGGGATAAATATTCATGTTGAATCATATATCTATGTGAAACTGTTTATCGAAATCTTATTCTTTATGTTAGAATTGGTTGAAGTAACAGAGCAATTTGGGGGATAAAGTTAGAGGACCTCAAAATGAGGGATCTCAAAAAGGCTATAAGAAAAGGTGAAAAATATGAAGTGTGTACCTAGCTTCTCACAGCGCGATTGTGGACCAGTTCTCACTCTTCTCATGCCAACATATAAATGGACCCTTCTCATAAATGGGGTCTTTAGTTCCCCATTTATCCACTCTCCTATCACCTTCCTTAGCATCTTCCCAATCTGGAAACTATTCAGAACTTTTTGCTCAGAATTCCCAACACTTATGCCTGCAAAATGGCAAGATATGCTCTGCCCCAGAGCCCCAGAGGAAAGGCAATTGTTCATGGGCAGGGCCATCCCTCCACTGGCAGCAGCTTTTCTGCATTTGGGCATTAATTCATAATCAAACATTGATGAATCATGCTATTTTACTGAAAAGCACAGTCCTTAAGTCAACCACCTAATCTAAGGGAAGAAATTAAACTCTAAACCAACATAAACACATTACAAGTCATTAGTGTAATTAAAAAGGAATGTATAATTAAAACATTTGTGTATTTTAGCTCAAATTCATCTGCGGTCGGAAATTTTAATGAACTGTTCATCAAAGAAGTCTCGGGAGTCTGGGGATAAGTTTAGCATAACAAGAAACTGAATGTTTTCCTCCCTCTGCTTAAGGAGCCCCATTCCCTCTGGTTTCTAAAAAGCAACCTGTCATTGGTTCCACCAAACTAATAATGATTCTAAGTGGTTATGATTGCTTCCGTGTTTTAAACTGATGTTATCTTTTTATCCCTTAAGAATCATGTTTTTCATAATTACTTCTCTTTTGTCCTTTCCTTAAGACAAATGATTTTGTAATTAGCGATGAAGGAAGGAGTCATCATTCCAAGACATCTGTCAAGTTGTCAGGAAGGATGTCTCCCTGTAGCTATATTTAAACTTTCTGTTTAATAGCCTCTTGCTTTATTTCACAAGAACATCTCTGCGGAATCATGCCCAAGATCCCTAATGATCAGGTTCTATAAAATATCCAGCAATTAGACTGTAAGAAATATAGCTCCCCAGAATGTCCTTTCTATTCCTAATGTGCACCTCTCCCTCCTAACCCTCCCTTCCTGCATCTCTCCACCCACCTGGACCTTCCCTCTCTAAGCTCTGTGATCTCTAGGGTTAGGCTTTCACTCGTGACATGGTGGAGTGTATCCACGATTCCTCAGATTTTAGTTGTAACAACACTCTGTCTCCAAATGAATGGCAAAGTATTATGAGTAACACAATACCCAACCCCCTGCCCCGCTTAGAGGAAGCACAGCCATATCAGTGCTGTGTATTTTTCATGCTTCCTACAGAAACATGCGCATGCTCACTTAACATCTTTGCTGTTCATCTATGGCTTCTATAGCAAGGAAAAGCCTCCCAGTGACTCCTAAAGCCTTATTCCTTGGGAACAGAATCCAAACTGACAGAAACATGCTGAGGGCTATGGAGAGCCCATTTTATCACAGGACTCAAGATTACTGCTGATCTCCAACGCCAGTGCCATTCTGTCAACAGCTAACACCCTAAATCTCACAGAAATCTCAAGCCGCTCTAATCACTCACTCTCTTTATTCTTTCATATCCCGTTTAACCCATGACTCTGGTTCTTCATAAGAGAAAGATAGATAAAGGGAGTGCAGAGATTTTCCAAGAGTCATAGAGAAGCTTCCGACAAATGCAGGGACAGCAAAATTTACGGAACTACTGTCTGATTCTAACTTCATCTGGTCCTAGCAGAGACACAAAGACAACTGAGGGCCTTGAGTTCCTTCCATGTGTTAGAGAAGTCTCAGTTTACTTCTCCTTCCTTCTGAGCATCTTCCCAATTTCTCCCTTCAAAATGCCCATACTCTAGCTTGGATCCTAGGGACCTGCCAAACTTTTAACTGCCCTGAAAATTAAGATAAAACTATTGCTTAGTATAGTTTTCCTCACAGGGTTAGTTACATTTAACAGGAGACTCTTGAAGATCAAAAAGACAATATAGAGAGATCAGGGTGTTGAGGCTTCTATTTTCTTATATGGTAGGGAGATTGGTGCTTATTTTCTTCTCATCACATCCCATGATGGTTTCTTACTCTTCCTGCCTGAGTTCTGTGCAGTAGCAGAGTGCAAGATATAGGCAGAAGTATGACACATTCAATGGCTAGGATGCTTAGGACAATCATTAAATCAGTCTGTTTACTTTCCTGGTTTGTTTCCCAATGGATTCCTCATGGAGTTCACAGATCATGATTATAGTTAAAATGAAACAGAATCACAAAATGCCATCAAGCTTGCAATTCTCTTTTTCTATTCCAAATGGCACTCCTCTTGTAAGGCTATTTCAAAAAGTCCCTTCACTCCCATTTCATCTTTTTAAAACCATTCTTCACATCAATGTCAGACCTAAAATACTGGTTGTAGCTCTACCTTGTCTTTCTGCTGTCAAGAGGTTGAAAGGGCTCCTGAACACCTGTGGGTTAATGCAGGGCTTCATGTCACCTGCCCTCACCCTATCCATCCTGGATGCTCATCATTTCGAAGCAGTGGGCTTTCTAAGCTCATTAAATTGGACACTGCCCTTTGCTCCACCCACTTACCTGATTCCTATTCATTCAAGTTTGTTGGCACTATTTCAGAAAGTAGAAATACTAAGAAGATCTGAAAAGACCATGGAGCCACCGTGCCAGCCCTTGTCTCTCTACTTCTGGAGTTCTTTCACGTGAAGGAAAGACAGCAACAACAGCTTATCTTGTTTAAGCCACTGCCATGTCCATTGCTGATTACCAGCAACTGAATGCAGTTCTTGGGAATGATTATTTTCACCTATATCACCTGTTACTTACTCCCATTGAAGACTAGATGATACTTGCCCCTCAATAATTGTTGCTTTTTTGGTGTGTTTATTCATTTGTTTTACATGTTGCCCTGAATATTCTGAAATTCTGAAAATATGTGCACTTACTTGGAAGGCACTACCCACCCAGCACCTCCAAGGTTCATCCATGGGCTCTCCTCTGATGTACTAGCAGTACCCTGCCTGCCAAGGGGAAAATCATACAAACCTGCAATCATACCTCCTTCCCATTACTTCACTTGCCTCTATTTGCTAACTAATAAGACTTTGGTTGATTACCAACTCTTTATGTGAACTTGAAAAACTATAGAGGCATAGCTTGAATGCAGAAAGGTACTTCCCTGGTGGCTCAGATGGTAAAGAGTCTGCCTGCAATGCAGGAGACCCAGGTTCAATTCCTCAGTCAGGAAGATCCCCTGGAGAAGGAAATGGTAACCCACTCCAGTATTCTTGCCTGGGAAATACCATGAACAGAGGAGCCTGGCAGGCTACAGTCCATGGAGTCACAAAGAGTTGGACACGACTGAGAAACTAACACACAACCCCCAAAACGCTTTTTCTGAAATGCTTTTCAAACTATACAGGCTTAAATGTTGTGGGTGGGATTAATGAATGAATAATGGAATCATAGGTGGTAAAATATTTGTATTAAAAAAAATAGAACAGGGACAGATAAGACACTGTAAGAGTATGACTGGCGAAAAGATTTGACCTAAAGAAGCTTCAAAGTTTCACATGCATTTCCATGATATGAACTAAGGAATATTTTTTAATGTTATGATGAAATTTAATGATTCTTGTTTGGAAATATTATGGTGTCGCCTTTGGTCTTTCTCTTCTTAAAGCAATATTTATTGATATGTTAGGGATCTACTAGTGCTTGCATTTAAAATGTTTATGTTTTAAGGGAAAAGAGAAGACATTGAGCATAGATGGAACTGGGGGGTGGGGTGGGAAATACCACAAAATAGAGCATAGATTTTGGCCTCCAAGAAAGGGAAATGGTGAGAACAAAGACATCTCGATTGTATGGAATCTGCACCCTAGGAAGAAACCTGAGAGTTAGAAAATTCCATGAGTTTGAAAGATGTAAGAGAAGATATAGACATTCCTCAAAAAATTAAAAATAGATCTACACACAATCCAACAATTCCACTTCTGGGTGTATACTCAAAAGAAATGAAGATAGAAATTCAATGAGATATATGTACTCCCATGTTTATTGCAAACTTTGCACACAATACTCAACATAAGGCAACAACCCAAATGCCTATCAATGGATGAATGGATAACAAAGATATACACATAATTGGATATTATCCATCCAAGAGAAAGGAGGCTATCCTGACATTTGCAATAACATGGACAGACCTTGAACATATGCTAAACAAGGTAAATGAGATAGAAAATCTAAAATGGTCAAACCTGTAAAAAAAATAGAGAGTAAAACAGTGGTCACTATGGGTAGAAAAATAAGATTAACTGTTCTTCAGGGTCCAAACTTGTAATGAGTACTAAATAAACCATAGAGATCTAACATATGATATATGGAATATAGAAGACACTGTTGTACTAAGTATATAATGTGGTAAATATCATAAGAGCAGCAACCTTATTACAATATATATACATACCATACTATATGCATTGTTATGTGCCAAATTTATCCAACTGGAGAGAGAGAGACACTGAGAGAGAGAAAGAGTAGAAAAGAGCCATATCTCATTTTCCTGTTAGATTCTCAGTCTATGTGTAAATAAGAAAATGCTGGAGAGAAATAACCATATCAACTTCACTGTAATATTGAAGCCAAAGAAAACCTTTCATGACCCAAATGTATGATGTGGATGTGCTTATGTGTCATGTGTTTGCAGAAAGAATCATTGAACACAAAGGAAAGACAGGCCAAGGAGAAACATGAAGCACAAGGCTATGGAGTTCACTTGACAGATGCCAAAAAGATAATTTCAAGTCATGCATCTTAGCACTATTGTGCAAAACCCCATCATGATTGAGTCTTTAGGTTGAAATGATCTTTACAGGGCTTTTCACCTCAGTGTGAACCCCTCTATGGAAAGTAAAACATTGGGTACAAAATTTTAATCTGAAGATGTTTGTGAGGTCATTTAGGGAGGCTGATAAGATTTTAGAAAGATGAGAATTTGAGGACATCAAGACAACATAAACAGGTAAAGAGACTGAGGCCCTATTTTAAGACAACAGTGGAGTCAGTCGTACAGGTTGCTTCTTGTTTGCAAGTCCAGAATCAAGTTTAGAACTGCTCTCACATATATTTTGTTGACATGGTTGTCCACAGGTCCTGCTTATACCCTGAGTTCAGTTCAGTCGCCCAGTTGTGTCCACCTCTTTGTGACCCCATGGACTGCAGCACTCCAGGCTTCCCTGTCCATCACCAACTCTCAGAGCTTACTCAAATTCACGTCCATTGTGTCTGTGCTTTCATCCAACCATCTCATCCTCTGTTGTCTCCTTCTCCTCCTCTTTCCCAGCATCAGGGACTTTTCCAATGAGTTGGTTTTTTGCATCAGGTGGCCAAAGTATTGGAGCTTTAGTTTCAGCATCAGTCCTTCCAATGAATATTCAGTACTGATTTCCTTTAAGATGGACTGGTTGGATCTCCTTGCAGTCCAAGGGACTTTCAAGAGTCTTTCCCAACACCACAGTTCGAAAGCATCAATTCTTAAGCACTCAGCTTTCTTTATAGTCCCACTCTCACATCCATACATGACTATTGGAAAATCATAACCTTGACTAGACAGACCTTTGTTGGCAAAGTAATGTCTCTGGTTTTTAACATGCTGTCTCGGTTGGTCATAGATTTTCTTCCAAGGAGAAAGCATCTTTTAATTTCATGGCTGCAGTCACCATCTGGAGTGATTTTGGAGGCCCCCCAAAATAATGTCTCTCACTGTATACATTGTTTCCCCATCTATTTGCCATGAAGTGATGGGACTGGATGCCATGATCTTAGTTTTCTGAAGGTTGAATTTTATGCCAACTTTTTCACTCTTCTCTTTCACTTTCATCAAGAGGCTCTTTAGTTCTTCTTTGCTTTGTGCCATAAGGGTGGTGTCATCTGCATATCTAAGGTTATTGATATGCCTTCCCAAAAACTTGATTCCAGCTTGTGCTTCATCCAGCCTGGCATTTAGAATGATGTACTCTGCACTCTGCATATAAGTTAAATAAGCAGGGTGACAATATACAGTCTTGACATACTCCTTTCCCAATTTGGAACGAGTCTATTGTTCCATTTCCAGTTCTAACTGTTGCTTCTTGACCTGTGTACAGATTTCTCAGGAGGCAGGTCAGGTGGTCTGGTATTCCCATCTCTTTCAGAATTTTCCACAATTTGTTGTGATCCACACAGTCAAAGGCTTTGACTTTAGTTTCTACTAATTTTTTCTGCAACAAAATGAAACCAGTTGATTACACAATCACCCATTCATTCACATATGTATGCCCCTTCACACATGCACACTAAATTTTGTGGTTTATACTGGGATTACTAAGTGTTAAAGGAAATCTCAGTGATATAAGTATCCTAAAGGTGCTAGATCCATGGGCCTTTCCTGATAATCTTAATTTTTTGTTTTGTTTTGTTTTACTGACAATGCTATCATTGATCTATTAGACATATGTGTTGTTCATGGTCAGAACAATGACTTTTAAAATTTGAGTATAAAAAGGAAAGAGAGAAAATAAATAATAAAAAATGAAAAGAAATCTAAAGGTAATGAATGAGACTGTTTTCATATTAAATACAAAAAAAAATGTTTCCAACCATTTCTGTTGTTTAACAGAAGATTCATCTCTCAAATGAGTCAATTTCCTATCATTCTATGAACACTGGTGACAAAGAAAGGGTGTCAAAAGAGATCTTGTTAAATATCCTCAGCTAGATACAAAAACCATGTACTTCTTGGAACTTTGTCTAGCTTTTTGACTTGATTCTTCCTAGCCCATGTGAAGGATCCTTTCTGATGGAAAGTATACATTACCAATTCTGCTGTGTCCATGAAATTTACATCTTCTCCAGACATGCATGTTTCAAGGTGCACAATTCACACTGAAGCTTTTGAAAATTGTTGATGTTAGCTAGATGGGTATTTAGGTGAACTGGATCTGTCAGAGTAAATATTTTCAAGATGTCTCTGGTGATCATGTTTTTCATTAGGGTTTCCAGTTACACTTGGTATAATTAATCCTAACACATTTTTCTGTAATCTTATTCAGAAAAATGAAATATCAGAGGATTCTGGTAAGTAAATTTCCTGGCTATGGAGATACTACTCCAGAGACTAAGAAGCAAACATGATGGCCACTATTGTCTTTGCAATGATTCTTGAAAATATGTTAATAAATATCAGGTTTCACAATCCCTAGGCAAGTAAATATTTAATTATAATGATGAGCGTTCATCTTAAAATTTTAGGTTACATCTAACAGATTATGACTTGAGAAATTATACATAAAATGTTTTAACCCTACATCATCTCCTGCAATACATTGCCTTAGGGTCTGGAATGCAGCCATTTAAATCTTATCCTGATTTTCAGTTAGACATGATGAGTTAAGCACACTTGTTTATCTCTTATTCACTCTTGAAACTCCTCCACAGAGGGATGTCAAAAGAGGCAAATTACACACACACACACACACACACACACACACAGAAGCCAATAAAAGATGCCAACAAAATTTGAGAAATTAGAATGAAATCAACAGGAGGCTACTGTCTAGGCATTTCAGAGGAACCCGAAATCTGAATATCTGCAAGAAATAGCCAAATATTGGCCAAATTATTCATGGAAGATACCTGGAAATGTTAAATTTAGAGACATGAGCACCTCGGCTAAAAGTGCTAAGTTGATTGCAGCCATGAAATCAAAAGATGCTTACTCCTTGGAAGAAAAGTTATGACCAACCTAGATAACATATTCAAAAGCAGAGACATTACTTTGCCAACTAAGGTCTGTCTAGTCAAGGCTATGGTTTTTCCAGTGGTCATATATGTATGTGAGAGTTGGATTGTGAAGAAGGCTGAGCACCGAAGAATTGATGCTTTTGAACTGTGGTGTTGGAGAAGACTCTTGAGAGTCCCTTAGACTACAAGATCCAACTAATACATTCTGAAGGAGGTCAGCCCTGGGATTCCTTTGGAAGGAATGATGCTAAAGCTGAAACTCCAGTATTTTGGCCACCTCATTTAAAGACTTGACTCATTGGAAAAGACTCTGATGCTGGGAGGGATTGGGGGCAGGAGGAGAAGGGGACGACAGAGGATGAGATGGCTGGATGGCATCACTAACTCAATGAATGTGAGTCTGAGTGAACTCTGGGAGTTGGTGATGGACAGGGAGGCCTGGTGTGCTGCGATTCATGGGGTCTCAAAGAGTTGGACACAACTGAGCAACTGAGGTGAACTGAACTGAGTGGTTAAAACTGGAGAGTAGGATGGAAGTCATTATAAGTAAGTAAGTAAAGTTACTCAGTTGTGTCCGACTCTTTGTGATCCCGTGGACTGCAACCCACCAGGCTCCTCAGTTCATGGGATTCTCCAGGCAAGAATGCTGGAGTGGGTTGCCATTTCCTTCTCCAGGGGATCTTCCCAATCCAGGGATTGAACCCAGGTCTCCCGCATTGGAGGCAGACGCTTTAACCTCTGAGCCACGAGGGAAGCCCCGGAAGTCATTATAGGAGCAAGTAATAACCTAAGTACCAGTCCTTGGGCTTCCCAGGTGGCACTAGTGGTAAAGAACTTGTCTGCCAATGCAAGAGACATAAGAGACATGGGTTTGATCCTTGAGTTGGGAAAATCCCCTGGAGAAGAACATGATAACTGACTCCAATATTCTTGCCTGGAGAAATCCATGGACAGAGGGCTACAGTTCATAGGGTCACAAAGAGTAGGATAGGTCTGAAGCAACTAGCATGCACACACACATGCACTAGTCTTTTTCTTGCACAGCCAGGAGACTCAGTGAACCAATGGGGTGAAAGACTGGAAGCTTGCTTTCTGGAGCAATGAGACCATAGACATAGTAACCTTAGCTAAAAGTCAAGGTGAAAGTGGTGTATCAAAAATAGATTATTAATAGATATATGTGGAATCTAGAAAAATGGTATAGATGAACCTATTTTCAGGGAAAGAAAGGAGATACAGAGAATGAATGGACTTGGGGACACCATGAGGGAAGAAGTGAGTTGGACAAATGGAGAAAGTAGAAGCAACATATATACACTATTGTATGTAAAATGGACAGTTGTAAGAAGTTGCTGTATGACACAGGGAGACCAGTCTGTAGTTCTGAGATGACCTAGAAAGGTGGGAAGAGGGGAATGGAGGGAGGCTCTAGAAGGAGGGAATACATGTATATTTATAGCTGATTCACATTGTTGTTTAGCAGAAACCAACACAATATTATAAAAATAAAAATTTAATAATAATATAAAAGAGAAGAAACAGATTGCTCACGAAAGTGTAACTGTTATGAAACTAATCAGATCCTAGCCTACTCTTCTTTATCATCTTAAAGAATGCCAGAAAATTGAGCTTTTGCTTCTCAAATCAGTATTTGTGACTCAAGAGAAAGTCTGGCCAAGTGAAAGAGCTGTCACCCCCTGATTAACCTAGAGTGACATCCACAATCTGACAATCCTTGCTCATGAGCACAGAAATACAGATCAGTTTTTAGTGCCTCACTCTTAATAATGAATACATCACAAGTCATCACCAGAGGTTGCAGAAGGCCTGAAAACAAGAAGAAAAAACACATTGAAGCAAAGGGATAAAATAAGACCAGAAAAAACAATGTAATGAGAAAAAGAAAAATTTCTGAAAGTCTAAAATTCAAAAAGAAGAGTGAAGACATTGCATTTTTGAAGTGAAATTGAGCACTTTACAAAAAGAACACATTAAAAAAAAACAGATATTGAAAATTTAAAATGTACAGCAAAATTTTAATAGTTCAACTCAAGCAATAAAAGATAGAGAAAACTTGCAAAAAGCCAAACAAGAAGACAACAGAACATGAAAGAGTGAAGGTAAAATAAAGCTGGGACATCTGTACATGATTATAGGACAAAAGTAATAAGAGGTAGAGAAATGGAGAATGGATGAAACACAGTTATTATTTTTATCATAGAAACAATGCAAGGGAACTCCCCATATCTAAAGGATATATTTCCATATCTTATAAAAAGAGGTCACCAAATATCATGCAAAATATCAGCAAAAGATGCCACTGTGAGATTACAGAATTTGGGGGTTAAACAGAAGATCTTAATTTTCTACAGACAAAAAAGGAAGGGTGTTTGAAACAGAATCATATCTCATTTTTCAAGAGGAGGTATCTGAGACTAAAGGGAATGGAGAAAATGTTTAAATTCACAAATTCACCTTAGAATTTAACATCCAGCCAAACAATCAGTTGTTGTACAGCTGAAACCTACAAAACATTGTAAAGCAATTACCCTCCAATTAAATTTTTTTAATATAAAGGAAAAATAAAATGTGCTCAGACATTGAGTTCTTAAGAATGTATCTCTAAATCAGTCTTTTTCAGAAAGCTGTTATAAAATGTTTTATTTAAATAAGAAAGATGAAGACACGTGATTGAGGAAATTGGGTTTATTAAATTATCTGAATGATGGTGATGGGCAATCTTAACACTATAGATGTGTCTAGGGTGTACTCAGCCTAGACTGAAGCAAGAGGAAGGCAGATGCAGGATCAGTTCAGTTTAGTCACTCAGTTGTTTCTGACTATTTGTGACCCCATGACTACAGCATGTCAGACTTCCCTGTCCATCACTAACCCCTGGAGCTTACTCAAATTCACGTCTATCGAGTCAGTGATACCATCCGACCATCTCATCCTCCGTTGGCTCCTTCTCCTCCTACCTGCTATCCTTCCCAGCATCAGGGTCTTTTCTAGTGAGTCAGTTCTTTGCATCAGGTGGCCAAAGTATTGGAATTTCAGCTTCAGCATCAATCCTTCCCATGAATATTCAGGACTGATTTCCTTTAGGATGGACTGGTTGGATCTCCTTGCAGTCCAAGGGACTCTCAAGAGTCTTCTCCAACACCACAATTGATAGATAAAGCTAAAGAAAAATGAAAAAAGTGAAACTGATGACCCAAGTAACTATATGAAACTAGTGACTTAAGTCACACTAGTGATTTAACGACAAAAATACACTCTCAGAAAAATCTGTGGTAGTTAGGTAACTAAACCAATAAATAAATAAATAAATAAACAATTATTAGCTTCAGAGAAAACAAAGAGTTGGGCAACAATTACGTGGTAATCATAGTTCATGATGACATTGTAGTGTTAACAGATTAGTTATATGTAGTTGGGTTTTCATCATCTTGCTGCACAGATTTGAGAACACTCTTTAATCACATTCTATGTGTACTGTGCTCTGTCTTCACATACCTCACGAATGTGTGTATGTGGGCGCACCTGCATGTGCATGTGCGTGCTGCTTGTCTTTCCATCTAAACTAGAAGCTCTTTCGAAAGAAACAGTGCCTTCTGTTTCTCTACTCCCCCCACAGTAGTGGGCTGATATCTCAGTAAAAAAATGCAAAGCAGGGAGCAAACCTTTAAATAACTAACATCTAGGTCTAAAGAAAAACAGACAAACAAACAAAAAACTAGAGTTCACTCGAGGTGGATGAAACTAGAGCCTATTATACAGAGTGAAGTAGAAAGAAAAACAATACAGTTTATTAATGCATATATATGGAATTTAGAAAGATGGTAACAATAATCCTGTATGCGAGACCGCAAAGAGACACAGATGTATAGAACAGTCTTTTGGACTCTGTGGGAGAGGGAGAGGGTGGGATGATTTGGGAGAATGGCATTGAAACATGTATAATATCATATAAGAAATGAATTGCCAGTCCAGGTTCAATGCAGGATACAGGATGCTTGGGGCTGGGGCACTGGGATACCCAGAGGGATGGTACAGGGAGGTAGGTGGGAGGGGGGTTCAGTATAGGGAACATGTGTACACCCGTGGTGGATTTATGTTGATGTATGGCAAAACCAATACAATATTGTAAAGTAAAAAAAGTAATAAAAATAAATTTTTTAAAAAGACAGAAAAAATATTTTAATTGGAAGCTAATTACCTTACAATATTGTGGTAATTTTTGCCATACATTGACATAAATCAGCCATGGGTATACATGTGTCCCCCATTCTAAACCTCCCTCCCTCATCCCTCTTCATCCCATCCCTCCTCATCCTTCCCATCCTGGTTGGCCCAGTGTACAGCTCTGAGTGTCCTGTTTCATGCACTGTACTTGGACTGGTGATGTATTTTTTATATGGTAATATACAAGTTTCAGTGCTATTCTCTCAAATCATCCCACCCTTGTCTTTTCCCACAGAGGCCAAAAGTCTGTTCTTTATACTCATGTCTCTTTTACTGTCTCACATATAGGGTCATCATTACCATCTTTCTAAATTCTAAATATATGTGTTAATATATTGTGTTGGTGCTTTTCTTTCAGACTTACTTTACTCTGTATAATAGGCTTCAGTTTCATCTACCTCATTAGAACTGATTAAAATGTGTTATTTTTATTAGCTGAATATTATTCCATTGTGTATATGTACAAGACTTATCTATTTGTCCGCCAATGGACATGTATGTGGCTTCCATATTTTAGCTATTGTAAACAGTGCTGCAAAGAACATTGGGGGTACATGTGTCTCTTTCAATTCTGGTTTCCTCAGTGTGTATGCCCAGCAGGGGGGTTGCTGGGTCAGTTCAGTTCAGTTCCTTTGCTCAGTTGTGTTTGACTCTTGGCGACCCCATGGACTGCAGCATGCCAGGCCTCCTTGTCCATCACCAACTCCCAGAGTTCACTCAAATTCATGTGCATTGAGTTGGTGATGCCATTCAACCATCTCATCCTCTGTCGTCCCCTTCTCCCGCCTTCAATCTTTCCCAGCATCAGTGTCTTTTCTAGTGAGTCAACTCTTGACATCAGGTAGCCAAAGTATTGGAGTTTCAATATCAGTCCTTCCAATGAACACTTCAGACTGATTTTCTTTAGGATGGACTGGTTGGATCTCTTGCAGTCCAAGGGACTCTCAGAGTTTTCTCCAACACAGTTTAAAAGCATCAATTCTTCAGCGCTCAGCTTTCTTCATAGTCCAGCTCTCATATCCATACATGACTACCGGAAAAAACATAGCTTTGACTAGATGGACCTTTGTTGGCAAAGTAATGTCTTTGCTTTTTAATATGCTGTCTATGTTGGTCATAACTTTCCTTCCAAGGAGTAAATGTCTTTTAATTTCATGGCTATAGTCACCAACCCCAGTGATTTTTTAGCCTCCCAAAATAAAATCTGCTGCCCTTTCCACTGTTTTTCCCATCTATTTGCCATGAAGTGATGGGGCCAGATGCCATGATCTTAGTTTTCTGAATTGCTGGGTCATATGGCAAATTTTCAGTTTTTTAAGGAACCTCCAAACTGTTCTCCATAGTGGCTGTACTAGTTTGTATTCCCATCAAAAGTAAGAGGGTTCCCTTTTCTTCACACCATCTACAGCATTTATTGTTTGTAAACTTGAGGATAGCTGTCATTCTGACTGGTGTGAGAAGATACCTCATTGTGGTTTTGATTTTCATTTCTCTGATAATGAGTGATGTTGCACATTTTTTCATGTGTTTGTTAGCCATCTGTGTATCTTCTTTGGAGAAATTTCTGTTTAGTTCTTTGGCCCATTTTTTGATTGGGTCATTTATTTTTCTGGTATTGAGCTGCATGAAATGTTTGTATAGTTTTGAGATTATTTGTCAGTTGCTTCATTTGCTTTTATTTTCTTCCACTCTGAAGGCTGTCTTTTCACCTTGCTTATAGTTTCCTTCTTTGTGTGAAAGCTTTTAAGTTTAAGTAGGTCCTGTTTGTTTATTTTTTCTTTTATTTACATTACTCTGGGAGGTGGTTCATAGAGGATCCTGCTGTGATTTATGTCAGAGAGTGTTTTGCATATGTTTTCCTCTAGGAGTTTTATAGTTTCTGGTCTTATATTTAAATCTTTAATCCATTTTGAGTTTATTTTTGTGTATGGTGTTAGAAAGTGTTTTAGTTTTATTCTTTTACAGATGATTAACCAGTTTTCCCAGCAACAATTGTTAAAAAGATTGTCTTTTCTCCATAGTATATTTTCTCCTCCTTTGTCAAAGATAAGGAGCCAACAGGTGCATGGATTTATCTCTGGGTTTTCTATCTTGTTCCATTGATCTATATTTCTGTCTTTGTGCCAGTACCATACTGTCTTGATGACTGTAGCTTTGTAATATAGTTTGAAGTCAGACAGGTTGATTCCTCCAGTTCCATTCTTCTTTCTCAAGATTGTTTTGGCTATTCAAGGTTTTTTGTATTTCCATACAAATTGTGAAATTATTTATTCTAGTTCTCTGAAAAATACCATTGGTAGCTTGTTAGGGGTTGCATTGGGTCTATAGATTTCTTCAGGTAGTATACAATTCACTATATTGATTCTTCTGATCCATGAACATGGTATATTTCTCCATCTATTTGTGTCATCTTTGATTTCTTTCATAAGTGTTATATAGTTTTCTATATATAGGACTTTTGTTTCTTTAGGTAGATTTATTCCTAAGTATTTTATTCTTTTCATTGCAATGGTGAAAGTGATTGTTTCTTTAATTTCTCTTCCTATTTTCTCATTGTTAGGAATGTGAGGGATTTATTGGTGTTAATTTTATATCCTGCAACTTTATTGTATTCCCTGATTAGCTCTAGTAAATTTCTGGTGGTGTCTCCAAATTTGATTCCTTTTCTTTCTTTTTCTTCTCTGATTGTTGTGGCTACAACTCCCAAAACTATGTTTAATAGTAGTGGTGAGAGTGGTCACCCTTATCTTGTTCCTGACTTTAGGAGAAATGCTTTCAAGTTTTATCCATTGAGGATAATGTTTGCTGCGTGTTTATCACATATGGCTTTTACTATGTTGAGGCATGTTCCTTCTATACCTGCTTTCTGGGGAGTTTTTATCATAAATTGATGTCGAATTTTGTCAAAGGCTTTGTCTGCATCTCTTGAGACAATTATATGGTTTTTAATCCTTCAATTTTTTATGTGGTGTATCACATTAATTGATTTGCAAATATTGAAGAATCCTTGCATCCCTGGGATAAATCCTTGCACCCCCTTGGTCATGATGTATGATCTTTTTTAATATGTTGTTGGATTCCATTTGCTACAATTTTTTTGAGGATTTTTGCATCTATGTTCATCAGTGACAGTGCTCTGTAGTTTTCTTTTTTATGTGGCATCTTTGTCTGCTTTTGGTATTAGTATGATGGTGGGTTCGTAGAATGAGTTTGGGAGTTTACTTTCCTCTGCAATTTTCTGGAGGAGTTTGAGTAGGATAGGTGTTAGCACTTCTCCAAATTTTTGGTAGAATTCACCTGTGAAGCCATCTGGTCTTGGGCTATTGTTTGTTGGAAGATTTTTGATTACAGTTTCGATTTCCATGCTTGTGATGGGTCTGTTTAGATTTTCTATTTCTTCCTGGTTCAGTTGTGGAATGTTATACTTTTCTAAGAATTTGTCCATTTCTTCCAAGTTGTCCATTTTATTGGCATATAGTTGCTGATAGTAGTCTCTTATGCTCCTTTGTACTTCTATGTTGTCTGTTGTGATTTCTCCATTTTCGTTTCTAATTTTTCATTTCTAAGTATTTGATCCTTCTCCCTTTTTTTCTTGATGAGTTTGACTAATGGTTTGTCTATTTTATTTATCTTCTCAAAGAACCAGCTTTTAGTTTTGTTGATTTTAGCTATGGTCTCCTTTGCTTCTTTTTCATCTATTTCTGCCCTAATTTTTATGATGTCTTTGCTTCTCCTAGAGTTTCCCTGGTCCCTGAGATGGTAAAGCATCTACCTGCAATGTTTGAGACCCAGGTTCAATGCCTGGGTCAGGAAGATCCTCTGGAGAAGGAAATGGCAAGCCACTCCAGTACTCTTGCCTGGAAAATTCCATGGACGGAGAAGCCTGGTAAGCTACAGTGCATGGGGTTGCAAAGAGTTGGAAATGACTGAGTGACTTCACTTTCTTGCATCTTAATCATCTCCCTGGTCCCAGTCACTTGGTTTACTGGGTCTGCCGCAAAAGCATTGTCTCAGATGTGCTCTGTGTCTCCTCTGGGGAGCTGATCTCAGGCTGTGGCCATCCTGGCAGATGTCAACTGTCCAGGATCCCTGGAAGAAGTGGCTAGCAACTGGGAGCCTGCTCACAGTTTGGTGGAGGATGCCAGTCCCTGAGGTCAAGATTGGAGGAGCCCTCTTTCTATTTCTTTTCCTCTCTGGCAACCCCACAGTTTGGGTTTCTATCTCACGTTATCTCCCCCAGATTGGCCTCAGGACATTTAGGCCAGGTCCTTACCCTAAGGACTGATGATGCCACCCATGCCTCCCTGTCCAGCCCCCACTCATTGGTGGCAGATGTAGGCTTCTGGGCTACATTTCCACTGGCAGGTGCAGTTAGGCACATATTCTGTGGGGGTTTTTGTTTGTTTTTTGTTTTCCTCCTGGTTATGTTGCCTTCTGAGATTCCAAAACTCCCCACAGACCTACCTGTGAGAGGGTTTCCTACTGTTTGTAAACTTCTCCTCCTTCACAACTCCCTCCCCAGGGCAGGTCTCCATCCCTAACTCTTTTGTCTCTCTTTTGGCCTTTTATATTTTGTCCTACTTCCTTTTGAAAAGAATGGGCTCCCTTTCTGGATGCCTGGTGACCTCCACCAGCATTCAGAAGTTTTTCTGTGTAAGTTGCTCAGCATTCAAATGATCTTTTGATGAATTTGTAAGGGAGGAAGTAGTCTCTCCATCCTATTCCTCCACCATCTTGGGACTGTCCCCTAGAGTTCATTCTTAAGAGGACTACATAGTAATCACCACAGACAAGATATGTGGAATAATGCAATATGATAGTTGTTTGTTTCCTGGATGCTAAAAAAGGGCTGGTTACTGTTCTTAGCTGCTTTATTTGCCTTAACTCATTTATGCATCAAAACAAATCTACAAGTTGAATACCATAATAATTCTCATTTTACAGGAGAGAAAACTGAGTCACAGTGTTGAATGTGATGGGACCAAATGAAAGAACGTATGCTTCTACTTGCCAAGCCAGATCATGTGTCTTTAATTTCACTGGCAATACTCTACAGAATTTTCTTCCTTATCTTCATGTCTGGTTCCCCTCCAGAACCTAGGCTCTGAGGACAGGCAGACACCTTCTTTCACACTTTCCTGCAACTCAGACATTTCTAAGGGGAGCAGTTTGTGAGAGTGAACACTCAGCACTTAGGCATGAGCTGAATACAAGAGAACACTGTGGTGGATGAGAGGCCTGCTGCACAACCACTGACACAATGTGGACCAGCATGGCAGTGGGAGATTGGAGGAGACTGGGATCTTTGACCATTAAATGATCACTGACCATAAACGATCCTAAAAAACTGTCCCAAAATGGCAAAAGCTAGGCAAAATGTTTTATGTGATGTAAAAGGAAATGTACCTGGGATGATTTTAAAACTTCTCCAAAAATAAATCAGAACAATATATAGTTAATTTGTATTTCTAGTATATTATCTTTGGGGGATTTGAATCAGTGCAGCTTAAAATGGCTTTTACATGTATTTTCATTTCTTTTGATGCAGTAGTAAATGGGACTGTTTCCTTAAATCCTCTTTCTGCTATTTGAAGTGAGTCAGACAGAGAAACACAAATATTATATGATATTGCTTTTATGTGAAATCTAAAAAATTCTACAAATGAACTTACTTACAAAACAGACTCAGAGACATAGAAAATAAACTTATGCTGCCAAAGGAGAAGTGGGGGAGTGACAAATTAGGGAGTTTGGAATTAAAATATTCATACTACTACATATGCAATAGATAATCAACAAGGATCTACTATATAGCACTGGGAACTATATTCACTATTTTATAATACTCTATAATGGAAAAACTCTAGTAAAATAATATCTATGAGTATATATGTATAACTGGATCACCTAGCTGTACACCTGAAACTAATACATTTTAAATCAACTCTATTTCAATAAAAATTTTAAAAGGCATGTATTTTCAAAATAGGTACAAGTAAGATGCTTTACTGATGGCTTTGTGATGAATCCTCCAATGGAGGAGATGTGAGCTCAATCCCTGGGTCACGAAGACCCCTTGGAGAAGTAAATGACAATGCACTGTAGTATTCTTTCCCGGGAAATCACATGGACAGAGGTGCCTGGTGGGCTGTGGTCCATGAGGTCACAAAGACTTGGACACGACTTAGTGACAACACATATGCATACACAAGTAAAATGATTCTGACTAATTTTCAAAAGAGTATACACAGAAGAAAAATGGCTCTGCTTTATCATTTCACATGATTTTGTTAATTTCTCACTTTGCCATGTATGTAAAAAGTTGAAGAAAGAGATTTCTTAAAGAGATGAGAGAGGCACTGGTTTTTTAATTGAAGGGAGCAAAGTGATGCTGCAAAACCAAAAGCTCTGCTTTGTTAAATTCTGATTAAATGAGGTTTCTGTTTTTGCTGTTTTGTTTGTTTTTCTGTAGAACATCACAAGCTTATCCTACAATCAATATATGCTTTTATTTATGTCTTTACCAAGCTAGGGGACTTTGAATAATTGTCTGAATTTTAGTCCCTCCGGTGCAAGGCATTTCAGTCTGAAAGGATTTCTGAGCCCTTTGCTGTGTGTGTGTTAATTAGAGTTGGTTTCCTGATCTTTGCTGTCAGTTTTCTCTGCTTCACAATTTGAGAGACAGCAATGCTAAACCAATCCTCAAAGGTCTCTGGAGACCATTTCCAGTAGCATTACTGATTTATTTTTGTCTTGACCAGATGGCTCCAGGTTCCTGGGACTGTACAGGAGTCCTTTTGATTACCCTATTTATCTCTCCCAGTGCTCAATTTAAGGGTCAAATCTCATGCAACACATTTGCTGGCGGGATAAACCATTCAAGCCCAATACTGCATGGACACCACTCTTCTGACATATGCTCTGTGTTTCATTACACACCAAATTATAAGATTTAGTACATGATTTTATAAATTCCAAAGCAAAAGCAGGCAGAATTTTTTTGGGGGGGTTGTTTGCTGATCTTTGGAACATGCAGCCAACAGAAAGTCAAGAACCAGGAAGACTTTGCAGAAAAGAGGGGTCTCTGTGTGTCCCCCAGGGCTCTCTCACAGAGGCCTTACTTGCTTTATGGAGGTGGCCATGAAAAAGATGAACAGAACATTTTTAATGAAACCAATAAAAATGCAAAGGAAGATTTAATGTTTAAAGAAACAATAAATCAAAACTGACAACTGAAATGCAATATTTCACCATGAGATTGAGGAAATCAATTCATCCAAAGGGCACACTTGGCTTCTTTAAAAAAAAAAAAAAATTCCCACATACTCACACAATAAAAGCTATCATATCAGGCAAAGCTAAATAAGCTCTGGTTAATGGATTTTTAAAACCTTGAAAAACATGCATGAAGCCAGACAATACAAAGTCTCACGGTATTTGGACACACACATATGCACACATACACCACAACATCTATAATCCAAGAATCATAAATTATCATGATTAGGACCTTCTTTAAGTTAAGGCATCAAAAAAATTGTCCATTTTTCAAGATGCTCTATGGGCTCAAGACTGTCTAAGTGTCAGATTATTTATTTTGATTACTAAATCATTTCCCTACTTCTCATGTAATGAAAAATATAAGTGTATCCTAAAAACATAAATAATAACCTTGACTTTTATCTTCAAGAAGAAAACAAAGAGAATTGGATGCTTTAGGCACGTGCCATCAAGCTTATGTAGAGTGACCCTGGGGAAAATTAAATCTAACAAAAAGTATTCCTGCCTCATAAGGGCTCACAAGTCAATGAGAAATTGTCACCTGTGCTAGAAATTATATTCAATGCAGTTTATAGTGAGGGCTATAGTAGAGGTTAAAATACGCACTAAATATGGGCCCATGCATCTTAGGATGGTTTTAAGAGAAGTTATGACTTGATGTAGAGCTTGAAGAATGATTTGGAAGATAGGAAGCTGATGTAAGTGGGGAAACAGAGAAAAGATTGAAGGGTAGAGACTAATTTTAACAGTGCATTTAGGGAGTTTTGGTTCAAGATGGTGACACCTGATGACTAAGTTCCTAACCTCACCTCCTTCCTTGGAGATACTGAACTTACAGCTATACATGGGAAAATTTTCTTTGAAACAAACAAACTAAGCTAAAAACTGGCAGAGGAACTCATTCATATAAGGCAACTAAAGAATGTAGGAAAGAGTGTAGGAAAAGCTGAGAAACAATCTTGCCATAAATTTCGCCTCCCAGCACAGTGACCTACAGTTAAGAGGTAATTCAAAACTTGGAGCTCCTCCCAGGGGAGTGAAGTGTTTGGACACCAGACATTCCATCTTTTAAAACTGATACCTGAGGTACATCCGAGTTCCCAAAATATCTAGCTTTGAAGTCAATGGGACTCATGCTGGAGATCAGAGGGCCATGGCAAACTGAGGAATTGCTCCTAAAGGACTGGCACACAGGCCCATTTTCTCCAGGCTCAGTGAAGAAGCAGCTCATTGGAAACTGTCCAGATTTTATGTGAATGTGAGACTTATTTCCTAATCTTAAAGCATTAAGGAGGAGGAGGAGTGGTCTACTGAGATACTCTCTGTGGACAGAGGCTGAAGGGTGCCACCTTTCTTCTCTCCCTCTGTCTTGCTGAAGCCAGCTAATATCATGTTTGTTTGTTTGTTTCCTCCTCTTTCCCTTTCTCTTAGTTTCTTTTCTTTCTTTTTCTCTTTATTTTCCTTTCTCCTTTTCTTTATCTTTCTCTCTATTTTTCCTTTTCATGGCTCTATGTATGTATTTCTGGAAAAGTAAATGGGAAACCACTCCAGTACTCTTGCTGGGAAAATCCCATGGACAGAGGAATCTGGCAGGCTACCATCCATCCACAGGGTCACAAAGAGTCAGACAAGACTGAGTGACTGAACACTTGTTTAGCACTTATATGTACCACCTTCTGCCTCATTATAGAGCATCTGGTGGAGGGAAGCATCTACAAACATCTGGTGCCTGTTTTTTTAATGTACAGTGACCTGCTTTTCTTAAAACTCAACATTTAAAAAACAAAGATCATGACACCTGGTCCCATCGTTTCATGGCAAATAGATGGGGAAACAATGGAAAGTGTCAGACTTTATTTTGGGGGGGGGCTACAAAATCACTGCAGATGGTGACTGCAGCCATGAAATTAAAAAAAAAAAAATGCTTGCTGCTTGGAAGGAAAGCTATGACCAACCTAGATGGCATATTAAAAAGCAGAGACATTACTTTGCCAACAAACGTCCATCTAGTCAAAGCTATGGCTTTTCCAGTAGTCATGTATGGATATGAGAGTTGGACCATAAGGAAAGCTGAGTGCTGAAGAGTTAATGTTTTAGAACTATGGTGTTGAAGAAGGCTCTTGAGAGTTCCTTGGACTGCTAGGAGATCCAATCAGTCCATCCTAAAGAAAATCAGTACTGAATATTCATTGGAAGGACTGATGCTGAAGCTGAAGCTCCAATATTTTGGCCAGCTGATGTGACTCATTGGAAAAGACCCTGATGCTGGGAAAGATTGAAGGCAGGAGGAGAAGGGGACGACAGAGGATGAAATGATTGGATGGCATCACTGACACGATGGACATGAGTTTGAGCAAGTTCCAGGAGTTGGTGAAGGACAGGAAAGACTGGCATGCTGCAGTCCATGGGGTTGCAAAGAGTTGTGCATGACTGAGCGACTGAAGTGAACTGAACTGACCTTCTTTTCATGGCTTCCATAAAAGGAGCACCCCTAAATCACTTGCCCCCAGAAGCCAGGAAGACTTGTGTTCTGGTCTCATATGGAACTGGAACAATCAGATTCAGTTCTTGGCAGACTGCTATTCTCAGAGCAATTCACAGATAGCAAACTGAAACAAACTCAGTTTTTCTGTGTCCAGAAACATTAGTCTGAGGATTGGCACGTACTAATAGGGGTCTGCAGAGATGCTCTCAGGGAATGGAGGACAGTGAATGCAATCTTTGCATTCTCCCATTGCCTCTTTCCAGCTTGCCAGCATCTTCCAGAAAGAAGCTTATAAACTTCTTTGTTGCTCAGATGGCCATGCCTGCTTCCAGGCAACACCTCTAAACCACCTGACTTTGATGGCTAGAGGTACCCATCTAGAGGGGCTTATGGTCAAGGGATCCATAGGACTGTAACCAATGGATAAAATGTTTTTAAACAACTATCACCCTGAAGGTACAACAAAAGGCAACAGACCCAGAAGCTCAATATTTCTGTGAAAGAGGTCTAGTAGTTTATAATTATAGCTGCAGTCTGAGGGGCTGGTTTCTGATTAAACACACATATAAGGGCTGACTGTAAACCTTTTCTAAGACTGGGAGGGTGGGCCCTACATTTGCACTCTGTTTTCACTGTGCTTCAGAACATCAGTTTATCTTGGAGGGGAGCTCCTGTGTGTATCTGATGCCCTAGTTTTTATATCTGCTACTGTAGTTTTTATTGTTGCCACCCAGAGGATACCCCTTGATTGCCTAGCTCTAATGGCCAGGGGACCTATCTACAGGACTGTAATAAATGGAGACACAATTCTTGGCAGATCACCAGCTTCAGGGCATTGCACACACAGAAGATTCAAGCACATATCCAGTCTTTCTGTGAAAAAAAGCTAACAAGTTAGTTTTGGAATTTTAGCCTTTGGGGCAGGCATCAGGTTTGGTACCCATCTAGAGGCCACAGAGGTGTTCTCGGGGAACACAGACCAGGGAGGCAATCTTTGCACTCTCCCTCTGCCTCTCTACATCTAGCCAGGATCATTCAGCAAGAAGTTTATACACTTACCTGGAGTCCTGATTTCCGTGACTGCTGCCCAAAGGACACTTCCAGATCCCCTGACTATGGGGGTCAGTGGGGCTTATACTTGCAGTCCCACAGGACTGAATATATTTGCATTCTTAAAAGCTTTTACCTGAGAGTCTGGCTGAAGAAGATTTTTCCAGACAAGCAAAAGCTAAAGAAACATGGCACTAATTAGTAATAGGATAACATATGAAAGTATAAATCTCATGATAAATATACAGTAAAAGTAGTGGATGAAAGAAAAATTAAGACCCATCTATATGTGGCTTATGGGAGACACACTTCAGACAGAAAAAAAAAATATACAAACTGAAGGTGTGGTAGTAGAAAAAGTTATTATATGTAAAAAGAAACCAAAAGAAAGTTGGGTAACTATACTTATACAAAATATACTTGATAACAAGGATTATAGTAAGAGACAAAGAAAGGCATTGTATGATAAAAGGGTCCATCTGGTAAGATGACATAACATTTGTAAGTGTTTATACCCACAACATGTGTGTGCATGGTCAGTCATTCAAGCATGTCTGACTCTGTTACCCCATGGACTATAGCTTGCCAGCCTCTTCTGTCATTAGGATAATCCAGACAAGAATACTGGAGTGGGCTGCCTTTGCTTCCTGCAGAAGATCTTCCTGACCTAGAGATTGAACCTATGATTCTGGCATCTCTGCATTGGCAAGCAGATTTTTTATCACTGAGCCACCTAGGATGCCCTGTGAACCCAACATGCTGCTTCTGCTGCTAAGTTGCTTCAGTCATGTCTGACTCTGTGTGACACCACAGACAGCAGCCCACCAGAATCCTCTCATTTCCTTCTCTGGAACCCAACATAAGAGTGTCTAAATATAAAAAGCAGATAGTAACAGATCTAAGGAGAAGGCGATGGCACCCCACTCCAGTACTCTTGCCTGGAAAATCCCATGGACGGAGGAGCCTGGTGGGCTTCAGTCCATGGGGTTGCAAAGAGTTGGACACGACTGAGCGACTTCACTTTCACTTTTCACTTTCATGCATTGGAGAAGGAAATGGCAACCTGCTCCAGTGTTCTTGCCTGGAGAATACCAGAGACGGGGGAGCCTGGTGGGCTACCATCTATGGGGTCACACAGAGTTGGACACGACTGAAGTGACTTAGCAGCAGCAGCAGCAGCAACAGATCTAAAAGGAAAGAGACAGCAATATAGTAATAACATGGAACTTTGATACCCTACTTACATCTATGGCTAGATCATCCAGTCAGATATGCAATAAGGAAACAAATTAAATGATGCAGTAATTAAATGGGCTTAATCATTTTCATTCCAATTCCAAAGGAAGGCAATGCCAAAGAATGCTCAAACTACCACACAATTGCACTCATTTCACACATTAGTGAAATAATGCTAAAAATTCTCCAAGCCAGGCTTCAGCAATATGTGAACCATGAACTTTCAGATGTTCAACCTGCTTTTAGAAAAGGCAGAGGAACCAGAGGTCAAATTGCCAACATCTGCCAGATCATCGTAAAAGCAAGAGAGTTCCAGAAAAAAACATCTATTTCTGCTTTCTTGACTATGCCAAAGCCTTTGACTGTGTGGATCACAATAAACTGTGGAAAATTCTGAGAGAGATGGGAATACCAGACCACCTGACCTGCCTCTTGAGAAACCTATATGCAGGTCAGGAAGCAACAGTTAGAACTGGACATGCAACGACAGACTGGTTCCAAATGGGAAAAGGAGTATGTCAAGGCTGTATATTGTCACCCTGCTTATTTAACTTCTATGCAGAGTACATCATGAGAAACGCTGGACTGGAAGAAACACAAGCTGGAATCAAGATTGTCAGAAGAAACGTCAATAACCTCAGATATGCAGATGATACCATCCTTGTGGCAGAAAGTGAAGAGGAACTAAAAAGTCTGTTATGAAAGTGAGAGGAGAGTGAAAAATCTGGCTTAAAGCTCAACATTCAGAAAACTAAGATCATGGCATCCGATCCCATCACTTCATAGGAAATAGATGGGGAAACAATGGAAACAGTGTCAGACTTTATTTTGGGGGGCTCCAAAATCACTACAGATGGTGATTGCAGTCATGAAATTAAAAGATGCTTACTCCTTGGAAGGAAAATTATGACCAACCTAGATAGCATATTCAAAAGAGAGTATTGTAAAGTCAAATTAAATTAAAAAAAAAAAAGGCAGAGATATTACCTTGCCAACAAAGTTCTGTCTAGTCAAGGCTATGGATTTCCAGTGGTCATGTATCGATGTGAGAGTTGGACTGTGAAGAAAGCTGAGCGCCGACGAATTGATGCTTTTGAACTGTGGTGTTGGAGAAGACTCTTGAGAGTCCCTTGCAATGCAAGGAGATCCAACCAGTTCATCAGTCCTGGGTGTTCATTGGAAAGACTGATGCCTAAGCTGAAACTCCAGTTCTTTGGCCATGTCATGCAAAGAGTTGACTCATTGGAAAAGACCCTGGGAGGGATTGGGGTTAGGAGAAGAAAGGGATGACAGAGGATGAGATGGCTGGATGGCATCACTGACTCGATGGACATGAGTTTGAGTGAACTCCGGGAGTTGGTGATGGACAGGGAGGCCTGGCATGCTGTGATTCATGGAGTGGCAAAGAGTTGGACACCACTTAGCGACTGAACTGAACTGAACAGATATATACAGAACATTTCATCAAACAGCAACAAAATACAAATTCTTCTCGAGTGCATGGAGCACTCTCCAGGATGGAGACCACATCTTAATACATTTTAGAGTGAAATCATATTAAGCATCTTTTGTAATAACAATAGTTGAAACTAGAAATAATTTCAAGAATAAATCTGGAAAATTCAAAAATATGTGGAGATAAAACAGCATGCCACTGAACACCAATTAGTCAACAAAGAAATCAAAGGCAAAATAAAAATTAAAATCTTGATGGAAATGAAAATAAAAACTTATGGGATGCAGTGAAAGGAGTTCTTTGAAGGAGGTTTCTAGAAATAAATGTCTACTTAAAGAAGAAAAATATTAAATAAACAACCTAACTTTGCACCTCAAAGAGATAGAAAAAGTAAACAAAGCAAAACACAAAGTTAGTAGAGGGAAAGAAATATAAAAGATGAGAAAAAAAAAGGCAACAAAAAACTAGAGACTAAAGGAGCAATAGAACAGACCAACAAAAGCAAGAGCTGATTATTTGACAAGATAAATAAAATTTGCAAAACTTTAGTAGACTCACAGAGAGATAAAGAATTCAACCATTGATAAATTAAATCAGAAATTAAATAGTAGATATTACTTTTCTTACCACCGAATACAAAAGATCATAAGAAATTCTTTTAAATTATTATGTATTCATTGATTGGACAACCTGAAAAATGTATATATTTCTAGAAATATATCTAAGACTGAATCATAAAGGACTAGAAAATCTGTACCAGTAAGGATATTGAATCAGCAATTTAAAACCTCATAACAAACAAACATCCAGGACCACACAGCTACACTGTTGAATTCTATGAACAATTCAAAAAAGAATTCATAAGAATATATACCAATTCTTTTCAAACTCTTACCAAAAAATAGAAGAAAAGGGAATACTTCTAAACTCATTTTTTGAGGCAAGCATTATGGTGACCAAAACAGGATAAGGGCATCACAAGAAAGGAAAATTATAGACCAATATCCCAGGTTGACATAGATGTAAAAATAATTAACAAAACATTAGCAAGCAGAATTCAAGAATAAATTTAAAAGGTCATACATCATGATTCAGTGAAATTTATTCCAGGGATGTAAGAATGATCCCGCATTCACAAATCAATCTACATAATGAGCTACCTTAACAAAATAAAGGATAACAATTATACAGTGAAATCAATAGATGCAGAAAAACATTTGATAAAATTAAACATCTATTTTTTATAATTTCAACAAAATAAATATAGAGGGAATATTTATCAACATAATAAATACCATGTACATAAGCCTATAGTCACTTTATAATCTGTGGTAAAATCTGAAAGCTTCTCCTCTAAGATTAGGAATAAGAAAAGGATGCTCACTCTTACCACTTTTAAGTAACATAATATTGGGAGTGCTGGCCAGAACAATTAGGCAGGACAAAGAAGCAATGTACATTCAAATTGGAAAGAAAGATTCAAAACTATTACTATTTGTAGGTGACATGATATTATGTACAGATAAACCTAGACTCTATCAAAAAACTTTGAATAATTTAATAAATTTAAATAAATAAGTAAATTTAATAAATTTGTGGGGTAAAAATCCAAAAATTTATTGTATTTATACACACTAATAGCAAACTATCAGAGCCAGAAAAATTTAAAAAAAATCTAATTTAAAACTGTAGTATAAAAAAATCCTAGGAAAAAAAACTAACCAAGAAGATAAAAGACCTATACACTGAAGACTATAAGAAATTTATGAATAGAACTGAAGAAAATATCAATAAATATTAATAGAAAGAGAGCAAATGTTCATGGACTGGAAAAATTAATACTGTTAAAATAGCCTTAAAACCCAAAGTAATCTACAGATTCGATGCAATTCCTATCAAAAGTCAATGCCTTTTTTAAAACAAAAATAAAAAAGCAAACTTAAAATCTATATTGGATCATCAAAGGTTCCAAATAGCCCAAACAATAATAAGTTAGAATAACAAAGCTAGACAGGCTTCTCTGGTAGCTCAGTTGGTAAAGAGTCTGACTTCAGTGCAGGAGACCCAGATTTTTTCCTGGATTCAGAAGATACCCAGGAGAAGGAAATGGCAACCCACTCCAGTATTCTTGCCTGGAGAATCTCATTGACAGAGGAGCCTGGCAGCTACTTGTGTCAATGGGGTCGCAAGATTCAGATACAACTTAGTGACTAAACCACCATTACCAACAACAAAGCTAGATATCTCATGCTCCCTGATTTCAAATTATATTACAAAGCTATAGCAATCAAAACAGCATGGTTTTTGCACAAAAAAATAGAAACATAGATCAATGGAACAGAATAGAGAGCCCAGGTGTACAATTCCAGATGTATATGGTCATTTAATTCATGATGAAGGAATCAAAAAATTACAACAAGGAGAGGAAAGTCTTTTGAATAAATGGTGTTGAGAAAACTAGATCACCAAAAGAATGTAAAAAATTTTCATGCAAAACAATGAAACTGGACCACTACCTTTTACCATAGCCAAAATTACCTCAAAATGGATTAAAGATCTGCATGTAACACCTAAAGCCAGAAAACTTGAAGAAAACGTAGGTGGTAATCTCTTTGACATAGGTTTTAGCAATCATTAATGTTTGTTGTTTTTTTTTTTTTAATTTGGCACAATAGCAACAAAAACAAAAACAAACAACTAGGACTATATCAAACTAAAAAGCTTTGCACAGTAAAGAAAAACCTAACAAAATGAAAAGGCAACATCCTGAATGAGAGAAAATATGTGCATCTTATATGACAGATAAGGAGTAAATATCCAAAATATATAAAGAACTCACATGTGTCAATTGCAAAAAAGGAAATTCAAATTAAAAAAAAAATGGCAGGTGTTCTAAATAGACATTTCTTTCCAAGGGAAAAGGCCAATCAGTACATGCAAAGATGCTCCACATCTCTAATCATTCAGTTCAATTAAGTTCAGTTCAGTCACTCAGTCGTGTCCAAATCTTTGCGACCCCATGAATTGCAGCACGCCAGGCCTCCCTGTCCATCACCAACTCCCGGAGTTCACTCAGACTCATGGCCATTGAGTCAGTGATGCCATCCTGCCATCTCATCCTCTGTCATCCCCTTCTCCTCCTGCCCCCAATCCCTCCTAGCATCAGAGTCTTTTCCAATGAGTCAACTCTTCACATGAGGTGGCCAAAGTACTGGAGTTTCAGCTTTAACATCATTCCTTCCAAAGAAATCCCAGGGCTGATCTCCTTCAGAATGGACTGGTTGGATCTCCTTGCAGTCCAAGGAACTCTCAAGAGTCTTCTCCAACACCACACTTCAAAAGCATCAATTCTTCGGTGTTCAGCCTTCTTCACAGTCCAACTCTCACATCCATACATGACCACTGGAAAAACCAAAGCCTTGACTAGACGGACCTTTGTTGGGAAATGCAAATCAAAACCATGAGATGTCACTTCATACCTCTTAAAATTGCTATTATCAAAAAGACAAGAAGTCAAAGTATTAGTAAGAATGTGGAGAAAAGGGAACCCTATGAACTACTGTTGGGAGTGTGAATTGGTACAGTCACTGTGGAAAGCAGTATGTGTATGCATGCACAGTTGCTCAGTCATGTTCAACTCTTTGCAACTCCATAGACTATAGCCCACCAGCCTCCTTTGTCCATGGGATAATCCAGGAAAGGGTATACTGCAGTGGGTTTCAATTTCCTCCTCCAAGGGATCTTCCTGACCCAGAGATTGAACCAGTGTCTCCTGTGGCTTCTGCATTGGCAGGTAGATTCTTTACCACTGAGTCACATGTCAGTTCAGTCACTCAGCCGTGCCCGACTCTTTGCAACCCCATGGACTGCAGCACTCCAGGCTTCCCTGTTCTTCACCAACTTCTGGAGCCTTCTCAAACTCATGTCCATCGAATCAGTGATGCCACCCAACCATCTCATCCTCTGTTGTCCCCTTCTCCTCCTGCCTTCAGTCTTTCCCAGCATCAGGGTCTCTTCCTATGAATCAGTTTGGCCACGTCAGGTGGCCAAAGTATTGGAGCTTCCGCTTCAGCTTCAGCATCAGTCTTTCCAATGTATATTCAGGACTGATTTCCTTTAGGATTGACTGGTTGGATCTCCTTGCAGTCCAAGGGACTCTCAAGAGTCTTCTCCAACACAACAGTTCAAAAGCATCAGTTCTTTGGCACCTAGCTTTCTTTATAGCTTACACGAGAAGCCTGGAAAAACAGTATGAATGTTCATCAAAAAATTAAAAAGAGAACTTCTCTAAAATCCTTCAATTTTACTTCTGCTTATTGTTCAAGGAAAATAAAAATACTGAGTTGAAAGATACATGTTTATTGAAGCATCATTTACAGTAGCCAATAAATGGAAAATACCTGTGTCCATTGGTGATGAATGAATAAATTGTGGTATGCATATACAATAAAATATTACTCATCTATACAAAAGAATGAAATCTTGTAACAACATTGGTGGACTTTGAGGACATTATGCAAAGTAAAATAATTCAGATAGAGGAAGATATAAATATTGTATATTCTCACTTACATGTGTAAATTAAACAAAACAAAACAAAACAAAAACAAGCTCCTAGATACAGAGAACAGATTGGCGGTTGCTAGAGATGGAGAGTGGGTTTAGGTAAAATAATGAAGGTAGTCAAAAGATATAAATTTCAACTTATAAATGTTGTGAGTATGCAGTACACAACATGATGGCTACAGTTAATAATACTGTATTGCATATTCAAAAGTTGCTAAGAGAATAAATCTTAATTTTTTTATCACAAAAATATGTTTCTAACTGTGGACAGTGACTGATCATAACTAGACTCATGTGACATTTGTTTTGCAATATATACCAATGTAAAATCATTACTTTGTATACCTGAAACTAATGTAATATTATAATTATATCTCAATTTAAAAATAAAATTAAAAAAATTTGTGACTAGATAAAGATAGAAGAAAATTAGGACAAGCAATATATGAGAGACAGGTAGCATCTATGCTGCAGGTGAGGTGAAAAAATACAGGATAGAAGGATACAATACACAATAGGTAACAATCGAACTAACAAAGTACAATATTGTAAAGTAATTAACCTCCAATTAAAATAAATAAATTTATATTAAAAAAATTAACATGTCCAAATTGGGGGAAAAAAAATAAAAAGAAGAAGATGTTCAGGAAAGTTTAAAAAAAAAAAAAGGCTATATATGGGCTGCTCATTCTTGGCACTATGCCAAGTGGTTATTATGCATTTTCACATTTAATCTTTTTTGCAGTTCTTCATGGCAGATATTAACCTATTTTTAGAGATGAGTATGGTGTGGCTCTGTAATGTTATATTAGTTGCACAATGTCCCAGAGTTTATAAGTGACAAAGTGAAGATTTCAAGCCTCTGTGTGACACAGCAACTTAGGGATGCTGCAAAACTATGCATTGGTGCCAGATAGGAAGCAGCAGGAGGCTCTGACTGATTGCCCAGGCAGCTTACCAGTGCTTACTGTGCTTCTCCCCACTCATGTGTTTTCTCTCCCTCACTCCCACTTGCATTGCCCCTTGTACTCATCCCTAAACCATTCAGTCTCACAGTTGCCAAAACACCTCCATGGCATATCCAACTCTCAGTGACTGACTTAATAATTTCATTTCCAGCTCAATACTCCATCATCTCCTTGCGTTATTCTGGAAATTTTGGTTCATACATATGTCTTTTATCCCTAAAGAAACTATTTATTTAAGGAATGCAACATTTTTCTACCTCCTTTTTTTTAAAAATCTTCCAGAGAATTAACTCTGTATGCAAATCAATGTATCAATTATGCTTTTCCTTAAGATTCTGCTCAGCCCCACTCCAAATGCTTGTTCGTCTGTGTTGAGTGCTTCAGTTTTCTGCATGTGAGCCTGATGTGGGTCTAGAACATATAAAATTTCACCTATTTCTCATAGGTGTGACCTAGCAGGTGTTGGAGAATCTGGCCAGAGTCACACAATGCCAGAGCTGAGAAAGGAGGATTAGGATTTCCACATGAGTTATCATTCTCTGGGACAAAGTTTCTCTTCTGTATGGTCCTGCCTTACTCTGTGTCTAAATATTTCCACCAGATCACTACTCAATTAAGCATTTCTTGAACCTCGTGAACTTTTGTTAATGTTTATACATGGCTTCGGAGAAGGCAATGGCACCCCACTCCAGTACTTTTGCCTGGAAAATCTCATGGATGGAGGAGCCTGGTAGGCTGCGGTCCATGGGGTCGCTAAGAGTCTGACACGACTGAAATGATTTAGCAGCAGCAGCAGCAGCAAATATGACTTAATCACAACAAAGTATTTCTTTCAGTGGTCTTTAAATGAGTAAAGAGGCACTGATTTTAAACTAATACAAACTGAGCACTCAATTCTACCTGAAATACTTAAAATGAGTGGTGGTGGAGGGGACTGTACACATAAATGTTGTAAATGCCTGATGCATTTCGCTTTATAAAAAGAAATTTTAATCATTCTGTAGTACAGTTTTCAATAATACATGCATTTTGCCTATTAAGCAACTGTTGAATACCCTTGAAAATAAATTTTTGTAGAAGCCAGTTTTTACAATGTGAATCAATATGCTTGTTCATTGTTTTTGCTTTTTTTTTTGGTTTGTTTCTTCCTTCAGTTATATGTCAGCTGTCACATACCCTTCTGTCATCAGACATATATCTAAGGGCCCACTTCTAGGTCACTGCTTCTAATTCCTGTGGGAAGAGACGTTAGAAAAGCAAGCTTGTTAATGAAATCACAATGTCTGAATGAGGCCCGACGGGAATAAAATGTATAGGCTTAATGCCTGGGCTTTGTCATAGCTGTTTTAGGAGCTTAAAGCCCTTTCATGACATCTTTCTTGTCCACATCTTTGGTTGAGCTGGCTGCATCCGATACCTTGGACAGATATTATGGCAAATATAAATTTTGTGTAGAATCTCTTGCACGGTCTTTGTTTAGAAACAGTAACAAAGGGACACACAATGCTCTTGATTCTTAAATCTATAAACTAATTTTGGAGAGAAAAATCACATCACAGATATGTTACCCATGAAGCAGATAAGCATCAAAAAAGATATTATAGTGACATGAATATGGAGCCAATGTTCCTTTGAAGAAGTTTGACAAGTATGGTCTGGAATAGACACTTCTGGTTGGGCAAAACCATAAGGAAGCCACACGAGGGGTGGTTAATAACTCAGGAGGGCTTGCTATCTAACTAGCAGGAAATGCAATGATTTATTTCCAAGCAAGGAAGAAGGTGAGGTTTTAGATTCACTGGATCTTCAGTACACAGTTCCCTTGTGTTCGTGTGTACTCAGAATGTCTTTGGGATTCTTATCAGCTGCTTCTAATTTAGACCTCTGACTGCCCTCCTTTTCATAGAACCAGGCCCTCTCTGAAGTCACTCCTTATGAAGCTTTGTGAAAAAATTGGACAGCTTAGGACACAAACAAGTAGAGGGAGGAATACAGAGAAGCAGAGAGACAAGAAAGTGGGTAGATTTTATTTTTCTGCAGTTAGCCTTTATTTTTAAAATAACCTTATACTCCTTTTCAATTTCCTCTCAGAATCGTTTTTCCTCTGCTCACTCCCTTTTTCTTCATTATTTTAATGGCTACATCTTTGCTCTGATGTGTCAATGGGAGTGGAAAATCCTGTGAAGCCTGGGCTTAATGCAACGCCAGCTGGAACAGAGGGATAAAGTTTCTTTGGAGCAGCTTCAAAGGGATGCAGGCTGGGCAAGCTCTGGGACAATGGTGCCGGGCCTGAGGACAGGGACAGCCCGGCCAGCTGGCCCAGCCTGGCCCTAACGAGGCGTGAAGGGATGAGGACCCACGTCACCTAACAGTGGGCGGTACAGGATGGGGGATTGAAAACGCACACTATACACAGGCTGCATCCTTAGATTTTCACAACAAATGGTATTCTCAGGGAATGAGGGGCCAAAATGTGACTCCTAGGGGAAGAAGCATGAGCTAATTCTGCTCAAAAGCCTTGGCTTCCTGAATGCTGCCAGGCATCGCCTCTCTCCACCTCTCCCCCCACCCCCTCCCCATTTTGGCATAAATTTTACATTTCTTTTTATAAGAGAATTACCACAGAAACCTTAGTTTTGATAGGAGCTGAGAGAAATTTATGAACACTCATTGGTCATTTTTGGTCAGGTGGCGTTTCTCTTTTCTTTTTTGTGAATACAGCAGGCAAAGTGACTCGGAAATAGGCTATAAATCTACAGCCTTTCAAACGCCGTGTCTGGTTGTCAGCTCCATTCAGACCTCCGCTTCCGCAGGCCCTTGTACTTTGAATGACATCAAACATTATCAGCTTCAGCTTTCACTTTGCAAGGGGTGTTTAGGAAACTACAAGGAACTTAAGCCTCTACCTAGTTAATTTTGTGTGTTAATATGCTTGTATAGAACCTACTGTCTCACCTTTAGTATTTTGCTATTGAGTATATTTGATCAATGATATTGACTGTCTCATTTTATTAAGTTAACTCTCGGAATTCTTTAAAAAAATATGGAGATGAGTGGTTAGGTCTTTACAAACTGAGTCCTCCAAAAGCTAAGATGCTTCAAGTCCAGAAAAATCATCAGAAAGATCATTTTCACTCATTTCTCTTGCTTATGAGAACTGACAAAAAAGGATTTGAGATGGTTTATGTTCCAAACAACAGATATTGAGATATCAAGCTTGATACAGATGAGTCCCTGTTCCTCATAGCCCAGAAAACATAAAATATGGACTTCCCTTCACTTCAGTTGCATATGCCGATGCAAATCACCCACCAACTGCAGCTATTGAGCTACCTGACAAGGAATAAACCCTCTTAGGAGATCGTCCTGCCTTTAGGAGACTTTCTTATGGTCGAGAGAGATAGGACTCTTCATTTTGTTATTCAGTCGCTAAGTTGTGTCCCACTCTTTGTGACCCCATCCTCCACTATCCCCTGGAGTTTGCTCAAATTCATGTCCATTGAGTGAGTGATGTCACCCAGCCATCTCATCCTCTACCATCCTCTTCTTTTGCCTTCAGCATCAGGCTCTTTTCTAGAGTTGGCTCTTTGCATCAAGTAGCCACAATATTGGAGCTTCAGCTTCAGTATCAGTCCTTCCAATGAATATTCAGGATTTATTTCCTGTAGGACTGACTGGTTTGATTTCCTTGCAGTCCAAGGGACTTTCAAGAGTCTTCTTCAGCACCACAGTTCCAAAGCATTGTGATCCCTTCATGGGTCACAGCCTTGTCATGGCCAAGGGGCTTGTTTAACTCAATGGAGCTATGAGCCATGCCATGCAGGGCCAACTGAGATGACAGATCATAGTGAAGCATTCTCACAAAGTGTGGTCAATGGGAGGAGGACATGGCAACCCACTTCAGTATCCTTGCCATGAGAACACCATAAACAGTATGAGAAGGACTCTAAATATCAGCTTCCTTTTTCATTAATCAAAAACAGAAGACTAGCAGAAATTTAATATACTCCAATCTAAGTATAGGGTAAATTCTAAAGAAGAAACACAGCTCATTCTTAAATGATGCAGCTTTGAACCATGAAGACACACTAATGCCTGGATTTCTTTTTTCAGTAGTAAATACTACAGTCCAGTCCAGCACCATCCACAGTTAGTTGACTTGGAGGATGTAGAACCTCTGATATAGAGGAACCATGGATACAGAGGGCAGACTGTAAAGTTAGATTCTAAACTGTGTGGGGATTAGTTTCTCTCACCTTTGCATTATTCAAAGGTCAGCTTCATGTATAGGATTATATAGCTTTGGCCAAGACTTTCGAAAGGAGATAACATTTGAGGTTGTTTGGTATATAGAGAAGAAATGATATTCCAGAGATAATTCCATAAACAAAGGCAAGGAGTGACCTTGTCAGTGAGGAGAATTACAAAAATCCAATATATTGGTTTAAAATAATTCAAGGAGTCAGAGTGTCTGGGGATGATGTCAGAGAGGTCAGCAGGACAAGAACAAACAGGATTTTGAGTATCAGGCTTGGGCTTGATTCTGTAGGTGAGAAGGGGAGGAAAGGGAACTTGTTGTTGACTGGAGGGATCAGCTAAGTAGAGCATGTTGGAGATGTGATTCTGGTTCATCTGTGGAGGATGGGTTTGCAGAGGCTGGTCCTCCTTGATTTGCTCCCTTCCACACACAAACCTTCTCTTCACTTCTCTGTCTTGCACTGACCACCATGTCCAGGCACCTTGTCGTCTCACTGCTGGTAGGGAATCAACAGTGGGTAGCATCGACATAAAGCTGAGAATAGAGGGAGGAATAGTTACAGCGCCTCCCCGCACACTTATCAGTGTTTGCACTCTCCTATGGCCATACAACTATCAGGCAGTCCCTCTTTTTGAATACAGCTTTTTGGCATGAGCCTCCTTCAGGGGTAGTCCTGGCTTTCTGCTCTTGCTAGTATGGGTCCTTCATTGAATCCTTTGGATTCATTAGCCAACCACTCACCTCTGAGAATTTTTTTTTTTTTTTATTAACCTCCCTTCAGTTTAACCCCCTTGAGCTTAGCATCTCAATTATTGGCAAGACTTTGATAGAGGGTCAGTGATGGAGAATGCTATGATAGTTCAATGTAGAGAAATGGGGGGGTGGTTAATGGTACCAGATATATTCTAGAAGAATTTGGGGTGTAAGAGTTAGTAACTGATTAGACTAGGCACTCTAAGACCTATCAATATGAGGTCATTCTTTAGCAGGCCAGTCAAAAGAGATCTCAAGGGGCAGAGGTTTGTGTTCAAGGAGTCACAAGTGGGGCTGTACATACTGAGGTAAGTGTTGATCCTAAGGCAGGAAGAGTTTGTGTCCAGTCCTATTTTCTTCAAAGATACAGTGTGGAGTATTACAAAGCACTAAACCTAGGTGAAGTCTAACATATAATCATAATAATTGCTAGACTTTCTTTGGGTATTTTTATTCCTAGATTAATCTGTTTGGGTCCTATATAGCAGCAAATCAGAGGCTTGCAAGTGGAAAAAAAGATGATAGAACTATGAACTCTAACTAGGGCCATCTTTCATTTAAAATCTTATTTATCTTCAAAATTCTCAGTCATGTGTCTGTCTATCCACTTCCAAAACTAACTGTTATTGAATTTTAGGAGTAGAAAATAATACAAACTCACCTATAGCATTTTGTCATTGTCCATGAAGCAGCTTTGCCTTTCAGTGGTTTCCATGGGGTCTGTGTTTCTCCTGAGTGATGGGGATGAGGCCATTTGGCAGTGCACCCAGGAGGGAACAAGGATTGGTGCAAGATAAAATCAAAGAGAAAGCTTAGAAATAAATACTCCAATATAGCTGTCATCCATCTCTTCTTGAATCTAGTACATTCAAATTACAGAGCTGGTAATACTTGTATAATCAACCAGGTATTGACTGGACCTTAATACTTTTGGTGAAGCTACCACCATCCTACTGAAGCAATGCTCAAAAAATAAGCAGATAACTAAAGGGTCTCTACTCACATATGTGTTCTTTTCTTACCTTAACTGTGGGAGCTTTTGTAGGAGTCTGTGGACTGATGAAGTGTGCTAAGGTCCTTCTCTGCATTTATCCAAGCCTAGGAAGGTTTGCTGAAGGCCAGAGTATCCATGAGCAGTTTTCCTCCAGTTGTCACTATAGCAACAGCCACTCACCCTTGGTCAAAGGTGCCATAAGCTGGCACATTCTGCCTCAAAGCAGTAAAAGCCAACTTCACAACTCTCAATCCTACCTGGCTTCATATAAGCTTTTTAAAAATTCAAGATCAAAGATGACCTGCACACCCATTCAAACCTGAGTCCCAAAGCTCTACATCTCACCTAACCAGAATTTTCAGCAAGTACATGATTATTTGCTCTGTCAGATCCATCTTGCATCCTCAATGTTTCCAGAAAATGCACAAAGATGTTGAGATCCTGAACTTACATCACTTAAAATGCAGCAACACATGTCTTTCTGCAGCCTTAGCTAGCAAGTCCAACATATCAGATGTTTCCTGCTGTTTTCTGTACATCTCTACCACTGTGATTGGCATCATTTGTTTGTGATTCCATAGAGATTACTGTTGCTACAATAAAACAAGAAGACCATAGTAAGGATATTAGGAAAACCTAAGTTTCTGCTACAAAGAGAAGTCTCATGCATGCTTCCATTTATCAGTACACATTTAGTGAATTCCACTGGTAAAACTGCTGGTGATAAGAAAATGCTCATCTCTCAGATGGAGAAGGAAATAGCAACTCACTCCAGTACTCTTGTCTGGAAAATCCCATGGTCAGAGGAGCCTGATAGGCTACAGTCCATGGGGTCATGAAGAGTTGGACATGACCGAGTGACTTCACTTTTACTTTTCACTTTCACGCATTGGAGAAGGAAATGGCAACCCACTCCAGTGTTCTTGCCTGGAGAATCCCTGGGACAGGGGAGCCTGGTGGGCTGCCATCTATGGGGTTGCACAGAGTCGGACATAACTGAAGTGACTCAGTAGCAGCAGCAGCATCTCTCAGAAGAGCTGAAGATCCATCAGAAATCTCTAATAATACTGCTTACATCTTGCTGAGATAAATTTATATAAAAGCAACTGTATAATTGCTAGAATTAAAACTGAATGAATTTCAGAATCGGTTTTCAGTCTCTATATCTGGGTTAATTTTTATAGATTGAGGTGTTTATGACCGTGGTTTTACCATGCTTGAGGGATGTTCATTTCTTCCTTGTGGAGGAGGGAGGGGCACCACTTACAGTTTTCGAAGGACATTGCCAATTCACTTTTCCATTTCCTCCTTTACTTTTGATGTAAATGGATGCCTACTTCCCTGAAAAATTCACATTACATATTTTATTTTCATAATTTCTGGTTGTAGGAAATGGATGCTCAAGATAGCCTTATATTTCTTCCTAGATAAAAAGGATGGTTTGGAGATATTTTTTAGGTCTGCTATCTTAGTAGCCTCAGCTACTTGGGAAGTCCTTAAGAAAGGGTTATTGAAACTGAATTCATCACATTGAAACCTCACAAGCACTTGAAGATGTATTTGAACATTAAAGATGTTCAACCATATAGCAGAAGAGATTAATCTCAATGAAATAATAAGCATAGTGTTTTCACATGAGTTAGGAAAAAAGCTATTTTAGCTGGATGTATTACTGATGAATTCATATGTATTTTTATTTGCACAGTCACTCTTAAGTGCCTACAGTCTGACTGGAACTGGGGTACCTGCACAAGAAAGCCAGGGGAACAGTTTACATTTTTTAAAATGTGGTAAATGCACACATACACACACACACTTGAAACACTATGACACAAAATTAAATATCATTAATTATGAATTGTCCCCAAATGCCATAATAATATGCCATTTAGTGATTCCTTATGAAAGAAAGCTGCTATGTACTTGGCCTTTCAGGACATTGATCAGGATCTCTTTGGCTATGTCATGTTATGTACCACCTTAGGCATCTAATAGAAAGCTAAGCCCGGCCATGAGAACCACACTTGCATAACTCATATTAGGGAAGGGCGCCATGGATTCCCTAGACCACATCTATAAATCTTTCCCTGCCTGGGAATCAGTCAAACCTAGATTAAGATATTTAACACTGCTAGGATTCTTCATGGCTCCAAATACTAGGAGTCTTTGGTTCTTCTATTCCATATTATTCTCAGTTTTGGCTGCGAGTTGATTTCAAAGTTAACATCTCCTAAACTTCCTGGTGAACTTTCTTTTGTTAAGAAGATAACCTAGCTTGTTCCACTACAGTGACTCATTTTCACCTGCGGACCACTGATCTATTCACATGTATTCATGTGCCTCAATAAGTAGCTGGCCGTGGGCCACATCAATGAACAAGACAACAAAAGCCCCATCATCATGGAGCTTATAGTCTGCTTTACAGAAATGATGACTCCTTCTTCTTGCCCTTCTCTGTGCTACCAATTTGTCAGACCCATCTTTTCTATGAAAACTAAATTTCTTCCCTCTGAAGCTTTGCATTTTCTAAGATGTGCACCATGTATTAGCCTTTAATGAGCAACACTTTAATTGAGTGTAAACTTGCCTGTATATAGTTATCACACTTATTTAGCTTGAAGCACCCACTTAAATTCTCATGATTCTGCCATATTTCTTTGCTTTCTCTATAGAACCTACTAGGTAGATGCTCATGACCTTTTCATTCATTGATGATTGCATATGCTCTCTTTTTCTATAATAGTCATCAGAGTAACCTGTTAAGAAACATTTTGCTCTTGTAAGACATTTTAACCTTTGTTTTAGTATTTATTACTTCCAGTACATACACACATGGTCTTTTCACTTCTAAGGGAAGCAGCGAAAGGAGTATTATTCTAGTTTCAAATGAAGGAAAGTTAAGGGAAATTCAGGGATTTGCTCAATGTCACAGAGCAAATTCGTCCTTAAACTATTAAGAGTGGCTTCAAAGTATCTTAGGTCCTGTCTTGTACCTAGTTCCTTCCACATTCCAAAGGGCTCCAGTACTATGAAACAACTGGCCATAAAGTTCAATCACACTTGAGGCAGAACAAAATGTGGTGTACAAGGGCTTTCAATTACTTGTGAGAGGGTGGGAGACATACAACTATGATTGAACTCTACAGGTAATTCAAAGACTTGCATTAGTTCAGCATTGTCCTCACAAAATGGAAACAAGTAGCTTAATATAACACACTTCTTCATCTCCTTTATGAAATTATGTTTATATTTGAAGAGTACAATTCCAATTCTACTACCCATAGTTACAAATACTATCTTTAAAAAATAGCTTGTTATGTGATCTTGAGCATGATTTTGAACTTATCTATATGGATTTCAAATTACCTAAAGGAAAAATAGGACTAATAACCTATTCCCTGATGATTCATGAAACATGAGGTTATAGGAGGTTATATACTGAGAGTGTACAGCATTATATTTGTTAGCATAAAAGTTAAGAGTACCGTATAAGTGAAAACTCCAATCCAAGACCCAGTCTCAACACAAGGGTTATTTTCAACTACCAATGCCGATATGAATTTCTCCTTCTTGAGATTCACAGAGTTCATAACATTCATTCCGTGGAGCTGGTGCTTAAATACAGCCTGTACTAATCACAGTCTTGTCTTCTTCCCTTAATAGAAAGATTATAGTAATTCATTCATAGAGTTCCTCAACATTTTCAGTCATTTCATTTACATGATCTCACTGGTTTCTAAATAAAACCCATTAGTGTTAGCCAAACGAGATATTACATTTTCCTTTCCTCATGGCAGGGGTGGATTTGCCCACTAGGATGGGAATCCTAGTCCTTTATACTCTTGGTATTGCTCTTTCTCCACACGGCTTCCCTTCACTCATTTAATGAGAAGTGCACTTCAATGGGAGCCTGAGATGTGTTGTCTTTCTATGGCACAGAACCATGCTCATAGAAGGAGCTTTAAATCACTTAATTGAATGAATGAATTCATGACTTACAATAGTATCATTGATCATTTGATTAAAAAAAAAAGAAAAAAAGCTTTAGCTTCCTTTGTTTGTTTCTCAACCATCTATTGTCTGCTTTACCTAAGTGCAAAGAATTAGTTTATGAGAATATGTGACATTTAGGTAATGGACAAAATAAAAATTCTTCATATGTAATCACTTCATTATTATACTAACTTCAGACTATGATTTTCTATACCCAAAAGGAAAGAAATGTGTGATTATAAAGGTTATTATTTCTATTTAAAGTATAGATGTGTTTAAGCAGCTATAATCATTTTCTGTAACGGGTTGAAAGAAGGGGTAGCCTGGAGAACTGGAGGCTGGCTCTCAGCCTCAGGACTGAGGGCTGTGTGACATTTGTCAAACCAATTAACCTCTCTGTGTTTGAGAGCTTCCATGTTTTGAGGAGGTTAAAATAATACTTACTTCCTATAGCTGCCTACACCCACAAAATGAAAGGCATGTCTTCAGGGAGTTAACACAGTTATTCAGATGATTCAGGCCAAAATCAATCCTGCCATGAAATAAAAACAAAAAAGTGTGCATTTGGACCTCAGCTGTCCAGATTGCCTGTCAACATCAATCAAATTCACAGAATAAACGGTTCAACCCTTTGCTTTCCTTTGCTTGTGTTACAAAAGTACCTTTAGGGGCATATTAGTTTAAGACCAACGGGTGAATCATTAATGGCTTCAGGTCACTTAAGTTATAGTCAAGAATACTTGAAACACAGGAGACTTTGGATTATTGGAAGGCTTGGGTGTTAAAGGATAAACTCCATGTTACTCAGTCATGTCCAGCTCTTTGTGACCCCCTTGTCTATGCAGTCCATGGAATTCTCCAGGCCAGAATACTGGAGCGGGTAGCCATTCCCTCCTCAAGGGAATCTTCCCAACCCAAGGATCAAACCCAGGTCTCCATCATTGCAGGCAGATTCTTTACCAGCCGAGCTACCAGGGAAGCCCATTAAAGGATATGTGTCTCTCAAAGTCACCTTCGAAATCAGTATCAAAGGGAAGGGGGAGAGAAAAAAGAAACCCAGGTTCAGCTTTGTCAATATGTGTTAGACATTGTGGCAGGAGGGTTGGGGCTGTGGTTCATTAATCTTCTTACATCATTCAGTCTTTGCAATGACAGAATTTTGTAGAAACTTACAGAAGAGGAAAATGAGTCTCAGGAGAGTGAAAATCCCTCAATCATACAAACAAAAGCTGGCACTCAGGTGTCTGGACCCTCATTCTAAGTCCATGAGCTGCCCACTGCATCATACTTGCCCTCAGTGAACTCTAGATTTGATTCAATAAAAATAAGTAAACATCAATGAGTTCCTACAGAGTGCCAAGCATAAATGCTAGGACCATGCATAAACACGGTCCTATTATCATAGAATTGTGCCTGCAGAAGTGAGAGTGATACACACTGTTGTTGTTGAGTCAGTAAGTCAGGTCCAGCTCTTTGTGACCCCATGGACTGGAGCATGCCACATTTCCCAGAGTTTGTTCAAACTCGTGTCCATTGAGTCAGTGATGCCATCCAACCATCTTATCCTCTGTCAACCCCTTCTCCTCCTGCCTTCAATCTCTTCCAGCATCAATGTATTTTCCAAAGAGTCAGCTCTTCACATCAGGTGGCCAAAGTATTGGAGCTTCAGTATCACCCCTTCCAATGAATATTCAGGGTTGATTTTCTTTAGGATTGACTGGTTTTGTCTCTTTGAAGTCCAAAGAACTCTCAAGAGTCTTCTCCAATACCACAATTTGAAAGGGTCAAATCTTCGGTGCTCAGCCTTCTTTATGGTCCAAATCTCATGTCCATACATGACACACGTTAGCCTGACTGTAATGGAGCATGAGCCATCTGTGTGGAAGTACAGAGAAGGAGCTGCCACAGGCTCCTAGAAGCACTTTTAAGGGACACAGTAGGAGAATATTGCCTCATGAGCCCAAAATCACCTTAAGTGCCTGTTAGATTAGAATAAATATCTTTGTAGAATTGTTAGAAGACAATGGGTATGGTTCTCCCTTCTTTAAAGTTCTTGATGGTGGTAGAGTTTACAATTAAGAAGGTGTACTTAGTTATCAGATTCTCCCCCAAAATATTAACCAGCCTCATTAGTAGTATCTATGATGGCATATAATTATACCAACTAACTCAACTATAGAATGTTGATATTCACAAGACTTAGCTTGTTTAACTAACAGACTAGAGATTCAAATTACCTACTGCTAAGTCGCTTCGGTCGTGTCCAAGTCTATGCGACCCCAGAGACGTCAGCCCACCAGGCTCCCCTGTCCTGGTCTTATGCAAATCAGCGGAAAGCAAAGCTAAGTATCCTCAGGAACCTGATTTTAAATAAGACTCCTGACACAAGAAGCAGAATGGCAAAGGATGGTGAAATAAACCAGAAAAAAAGATCTGCACAGTATCTTGGCCAGGATAAGAATAAAACCCTCAGTGATCTGTAGGATGAATGTAAATAGAAAGGAAATTGTATTGGACAATGATAAAAAGTGCCTGCAGATGAGGAGAAACTGATTGATGACGTTCCAGTTGGACGGACAAGCAAAGAAGTTTGAAAAGTCCTCCCCTCCTTATTGAAAACTGGAGTTGTAACAAGGCATTTAGACTAGAGGCATGCTCCCCAAAGGCCCCAAGCAAAGAACTGCAATCAAAGGAGACAGATGCTTAGCATGCAATGCTACAGCCAGAAAATAGGCTAATGAGATTCCAGGCTGCTTGTCCACAAAGCCAGCCATCATAGTGTCACAAGGCAGGGAGGCTGCTGTCCCTCTTATAACCACTCTTCTGAAACCGCATGTGTGACATGGCATCTGATCCTCCACAGCTTAATAGTGGTGCTCTCCACTTAGTCCAGCCAGACTGCAGCGGGGGAACAGGGTGCTGATTAACTGGCTGGAAGGAGGTGCCTTCCTGGAAGTCTGCAGTGGGTTTGTGTGTGAAGCAAACCACAGTCACATGAGCCATGGGGATGAGGAAACAAATATTCAGAGCTCTGTCACAGTTTGGGTTGGGTTGATTAGGATAAGGGACCTATCTGAATCATGCCATGCACATGCTGGCCAAGTTTCACGAAGTGAGCCCACCTTAAAAAAGACCAAAATATAGATCTAATCTTCCTTCTTACTGGAGAAGTGAATTTGTTTGTCATTTGCTTTAATATTTTAACGAAGAATAAACAAAAAAAAGTTTATATGCCTGTTTCTACTTGGCTGAAGAAGGGAATGCATGGTTTTGTCAGGGCCAAGAAATGGTGAAAGGAAAATACAACAGTTGAGGTCCAAGCAAATGTAGGGTATTGTCACAGCCCTGGTACTACTTGTGTGACTCAAAGACAAGTTTCCTAGTCCTCCAAACTCTCAGTCCTATGATCTATCTCAAGAACAACATTCACCCTTAAGGGAAGGATCAAAAAATGTGTATTGAATTAATAAAGAATTACAAGTATTACGTGTAAATGAAGCATCTATGACTAAAACATTTTTATTCACCGTTTTCCTGGTCAATAGTGTTCAAGAGAAAAAATCAACCGAGAACATTGGAAAAAGTCAGGGATAATAATAAATACAACAGTCCTCACAGACAGAATGTCAGTTGTGTTCTTGAAAGGATGATCTGAAAACTTCCATACTTATTAAAAATCAAGGTGAAATCATGAAAAGTTGGAGAAGGCCTGTTGATATGCCCAGTGTTCACTGGCTATTTTTTTTAAATTAATAAACCTTCATTTTATTATTATTTGTTTTTGTAATTGCATTTTGTTTATTTATTTATTTTTACTTTATTCTACTTTACAATACTGTATTGGTTTTGCCATACATCGACATGAANACACTCTCCGACATAAATCACAGCAGGATCCTCTATGACCCACTTCCCAGAATACTGGAAATAAAAGCAAAAATAAACAAATGGGACCTAAATAAAATTGAAAGCTTCTGCACAACAAAGGAAACTATAAGCAAGGTGAAAAGACAGCCTTCGGAATGGGATAAAATAATAACAAATGAAGCCACTGACAAAAAACTAATCTCAAAAATACACAAACAACTCCTGCAACTCAGTTCCAGAAATATCAACAGTGTTTATACACTGTTTACATCAGCCATCCTGATCCCTCTCTGCCTCCAGTGTCCCCTTTTTTGAGGCCAGTTGAGAAGAGGATGACTGAATGCTATCTGGTGATTTTTACCTATCCTCTCCAAGCCTCACTCCTCTGGCCATTGCCAGTCATTTATCTGCAGGGAGCTAACTTGGCCATTTTGTTCTTTAAGTTTGATTGGAAACTTGTGAAGCAACAACAATGTTGGCCTTTAATTTTCTCTACAAAAAAATGTGTTTTCAGGGTTGATATTCCCTGTGTAGTTTGAAAAAAAAACAAACAAACATGAGTTAGATCCATGATATGTAAAGAGCTAACAATATTTTAAAAATATCTTGGGCGTATATTTTTAAAAATAAGCTCATTCCCAAAGGATTTTATGTTGGCTGTGTTGTTTAATCATTGTTATATTATCTTACTTGATCTTTGCACAATTTTGAAGTTGTTATTTTCTCTCCTATTTTCGGATCTTCTCTGTTCCTTAGTTTGTATTATCCTGGTAATTTGTAAAATTCCTTTGTGTCCATGTAGAACTAGCAAGTGGGCAATAGGAAAACAGCAAAGGTCAATTCTCTTTCTCCATGGGGGCCACTGAGAATTGGAGCTGCTAGAAGTCTGGGAACTTGAGAAATGCTCTGTTCACTTGAACTATGGTTATATCCTTCACTACAAAATTTATGATGTCAAACGGGAAAAAAATAACTTGAATTCATCTAGTGAGACTTTAGTTGATTATTAAACTATTATTAGTATTATTGATTATTAAACTATTATTATTATTGATTATAATTATAAATTATTATTGACTTTAGTTGGTAATAATCCTTTATTAAAAGTTTGTTTCCCATCAGATGCCATTTTGAGCAGATTTGTACATTTTTGTGGGACTAGTAGCTCACTGGAAGGGAAGGTCAACTCTACATATTTTAAAAAATGAACATAAAATTAGCAGTTTAGTCATGTAACTGAAGGCCAATATGGTAGACTCTATAGAAATTTACTTTGTAAACAGTTTTGAGGAAACTGCTAATTCTGCCTAGAAACTTCAATCTTCTACTTGTTTTTCTTCTCTCTTCTCATCCTCATTTGAGGCTATTTCCCTAGGTCTTCTGTCTATTGACTATACAGCTATGGCCATCCTTAATTGAGGATATTAAAATTGGAACCTATGAGGCACCTTCTTCATTGTCTATCTTCATCTCCATTTCTACTGTCATCTCTTCATGTGGAACAGTGAGACAGATGTGTATCTATTATTTTGTTCTATATAGATATCATAAATTTTCCTCCTTTTCTGCCCAAACTACTTGTAATTTATATCTCTGTGATCACAATGGGGATGAGCAAACAAGGATAGCTGAATCAGCACAGATGTCTTCGCTTATATCTGCATTTCAAACAAGTAATCTTGATAAACTCACGCAGCAAAGGGAGTGGATTTTACTGTAGATAAGTTAGAGCTCAACTCAGTATGTACATTTTTTTATTTACTAAGATTTGGATTCTATTGTCATGGAAAAGTTACCAACTTTGCTCTTCTGTGCTTTAATACTTTATCTCTAATGAATATATTTTTCTGAAAGCAATCACTGATACAGTGACAGAAATAATATCATTTTCCAATATTCATAAGCATGAACTTGAGGTCATAATATTTGCAGGTCTACCTTCACTCTGATTTCTACCAATAAGCCTTCCCTGACCAGATCTTCCAACCAGTTCTTCAAAGAGGAGGAGATCGTTTATATTTGGGAAGCACCTCCTAGTTAGAAGAGTGATTTCTCACATGTTAGCATCACTTGATTATCTTTACTTTTCAGATGAGGAATGTCAAGTCTGGAATGGTTAAAAAGCTTGTTGCACTGCACACAGTTAGGGAGTAACTCAAAGTAACCCAAGCCCAGAGCTGCTGACTTGACCATTCTTTCTATCACATTATATCACCTCATGGGTGCCCTCTCTTAGTTTGATTTAATCGGAGGCACTTGGGGCTTCCCTGGTGACTCAGATAGTAAAGAATCTGCCTGCAACACAGGAGACCCAGGTTCAGTCCCTGGGTCACGAAGATCCCCTGGAAAAGGGAATGGCAACCTAATCCAGTATTCTTGCCTGGAGAATTCCATTGACAGAGGAGACTAGCCAGCTACAGTCCATGGGGTCACAAAGAGTCAGACATGACTGAAGAACTAACACACACTAAGGCACTTGACCTTCAACGTTGGATAGCTCCTCTAGGCCCTCCTGCGCCTGCGCAGCCACTGCTCCCTGGGTTGCTCCTCCCGGCTGCCAGCCCAGCCCTCGGGCGTGAGTGGTTCCTCCCGGCTGCTTCCCCTGGCCTCGGGCTCAGGGTGGCTCCTCTTGGCTGCCACCCCTGACCTCAGATGTGGGGTAGCTCCTCTCGACCGTCCCTGCGCCATCACAGCCTGGCACTCTAGGCCGCTGACCCTGACCTCGGACGTGGGGTAGCTCCTTTTGGCCACGCTCAGTGCACCGGCTCGGTAAGGAGCAGCGGCTGTGCTTTGCTGGAGCAGCCATGAATAGATACCCCATGTCCAAGGTAAGAGAAACCCAAGTAAGATGGTAGGTCTTGCAAGAGGGCATCAGAGGGAAGAAGCACTGAAACCAGACTCACAGAAAACTAGTCAATCTAATCAGACTAGGACCACAGCCTTGTCTAACTCAGTGAAACCAAGTCATGCCTGCGGGACAACCCAAGACAGGCGGGTCATGGTGGAGACGTCTGACAAAATGTGGTCCATTGGAGAAGGGAATGGCAAGGCACTTCAGTATTCTTTCCTTGAGAACCCCATGAGGCGTGCTGTGATTCATGGGGTCGCGAAGAGTCAGACACGACTGAGCGACTGAACTGAACTGAACTGAACTGAAATCTCTTGAAAACAGTGGTGCCTCTTTTTCAATCCTAAGTGGACCCTTATGTCTGCAAGACCTCAGAATAGTAACTTCTTTCCAACTTACAGTTTGCTTTGACTATGATACGATGATATGGACCCAATCATGGTAAGGGCCAATGGTTATGAATATGAGCATCTCCACACAAAGGATGTGTGAATACAAATGTCTCCACATACTTTATCAATTTATCCTGCACTTTCTATCTCTTTCTCAACTTCTTCAAATCAAACTTTCTCTCTAGAATATCTTTACCATTCTTTTTGAAATTTTCCTCCTGTAAGACCCTTTTCTGAAAGTCTTCCATTCTACTCAAACACTCATTCCCCATTAACAAAAATCTCTTTCTCTGAGAAATTGTCTTTAATGAAGTCAGATTATTGTATCCTGCTTTCCTTTTGATGCTTCATTTATCTTTTAGCCATTCATTGGTTTCTATTTAAAGCACAGATTTCTGCTACTCTTAATATCAAGGGTGATATATTTTTCTGCTCTTTATACACAATTGCAACATACTCAAATGCTTTTTTTTCATAACCTGGTTGATTATAGCTCACTTAGATTCCTCTTTGGGATTATTCTTTGAAACTTAAAGCTAAATATTTATTTTTGAAAAAAAATTTCTGCTCAACTTGTAAACAACTCTGTCTTAAATATCTATTTTCTTGTTCATAAAACCTACTGAATCCCACTGGGTGGGCCATAAGGGGCATGCACTGAATGTTTTCCAACATATCTAGAGTCAGATACTAATCCATTGATTCCACAAATCCATATTGACCTCCAAGTCTGTGAAGACCCTGTGCTGAGCCCTGTTGTTATGAAAGATTCAATTCTGCAGAAAGACAAGATCTGGCTTAAAAACAGTTGGGATAAATTTTTACCAAATGATGTGTAAGCTTTCTCACCAAAACCGTCACCTCTGTATGCAGTATTTGTATGTACAAAGACTAGGAGTGTAATACTCCATTTTCCTTTCTTTTCTTAAATGCACTGAAAGTAAATTAAAGCGTGCTGGAATAATGATAAAATAAAAGGCAAAACCACATTAAGTTTCATTTTAAAAGCATGGGGTGTCCCTCTGCTCTGTTTCACCAACCCGCTTTCATTGCAAACCAGCATAGTCTGATTGTCCTTAAATATAAATGCTCACATCCCTAAGGAACAGGAGGAAGCAGAGAGGCAGNCCAGTTTAAGCTATGAAAGGTGCTTCTTCCTCTTCCTAAACCACAGAAATACCTTTGGGTATTTCTTCTCAGCCTTGACACTTAACTTACCAACACAGGCTCAGACCAAAGCATTTAGCAAGATGTAGGATGCTCAAAAAGTCTCTCTCACTTGGGAGCAGTTTGTCCCCCAGAGAGTATTTAGCAATGTCCGCAGAAAAAACTGAGGAAAGGGAGTGCTGCTGGCCACTGGGAGAGAGACTGGGGATGAGGCCAGACATCTTACAGAGCATAGGACAGTTCCATCACAGAGAATTATCAGGTCTGAAGTGTCAGTCTCTGGAGGTTAAGAAACCCTGCTGTAGACCAGGGGGGAAACATCAATACAGTACATTACTTCATATGGCTAAGGAACAATAACTGAAGGCAAATCCCTCTAGCCAGAGGTAGACAGAAGTACTATGGTACTCTTGCCATGTTGCATGAGTCCTTAGAAGGAGGTTGGGCACATATGCTGCTCTGATAATGTCTTTAAATGGCCCCATATGTTTAGGTGAAATTTTAAAATTCCATTAGTATCTTTACAGTGGTTGCCTTGATTACCATAGACATAGAGAGGAATCATGTGGTAAGAGCCTGTTAAAGCAGTGGCTGCTTCATTTTTTTAAATTTATTTTTTATTGAAGGATAATTGGTTCACAGAATTTTGCTTTTTTCTGTCAAACTTCAACATGAATCAGTCATAGGTATACATATATCCCCATCCTTTTGAAACTCCCTTCCATCTTCCTCCCCATCCCATCCCTTAGGTTGATACAGAGCTCCTGTTAGAGTTTCCTGAGCCATACAGCAAGTTCCCCATTGGCTATCTATTTTACATATGGTAATGTAAGTTGCCATGTGACTCTTTCCATATATTTCACCCTCTCTTCCTCTCTCCCCATGTCCATAAGACTATTCTCTATGTCTGTTTCTCCTTTGCTGCCCTGTAGATAAATTCTTCAGTATGATTTTTCTAGATTCTGTACATGTGCATTAGAATACAGTATTTATCTTTCTCTTTCTGACTCACTTCACTCTGTATAATAGGTTCTAGGTTCATCCNTCTCTATGTCTGTTTCTCCTTTGCTGCCCTGTAGATAAATTCTTCAGTATGATTTTTCTAGATTCTGTACATGTGCATTAGAATACAGTATTTATCTTTCTCTTTCTGACTCACTTCACTCTGTATAATAGGTTCTAGGTTCATCCACCTCATCAGAACTGACTCAAATGCCTTTCTTTTAATGGCTGAGTAATATTCCTTTGTGTATATGTACCACAACTTCTTTATCCATTTATCTGTTGATGGACATCTAGGTTGCCTCCAAGTTCTAGCTATTGTAAGTACTGCTGCAATGAACAATGGGATACATGTGTCTCTTTCAATTTTGGTTTCCTCAGGGTACATGTCTAGGAGGGGGATTGCAGGGTCATATGGTGGTATTATTCCTAGTTTTTTAAGGAATCTCCATACCATCTTCCATATAGATCTTATGTATAGCATGCTATATAGTTTCATGGGCTTATAATTTTTACAATGATTTTTGAGTATGAAATATATGCAAATAGTTCAAAATTAAGAGTTACCAAAGAGTTTACAGGAAAAATTAGTAAGTATCTCTTTTCTTCCCTGTTATCAGTAAGTAAGGTCCCCTCCCTCAAGGCAAATCCTATTAACAGTATTTTATTTATGATATTATTAGTTAGAATAGGGAAACAGGGTCTCAGAAGGCAGTCAGAGGAAGCAGTGACTAGAAAAACAAAAAAGTCTGCTAAAAGAAGAAGCCATGGACTGGAATGGGAACCTCTGGTGAGAAAATATGCCCAACATTTCCCCTTTCCTAAAAGCATGACTGTTTCCCAGAAAGCATGTCCCCTTCCCTGGTCTTGGGCATATGCAGGTTATTCCCTATCTGCATAGGGTGTAACCTATGAGGTCTCAGGAACCCCTCAGGGGAGGGAACAAGGGATATAAAAGNTTTCCCCTTTCCTAAAAGCATGACTGTTTCCCAGAAAGCATGTCCCCTTCCCTGGTCTTGGGCATATGCAGGTTATTCCCTATCTGCATAGGGTGTAACCTATGAGGTCTCAGGAACCCCTCAGGGGAGGGAACAAGGGATATAAAAGAGGGAAGCCAAATGGCTGCACAGGTACAGGAGGGCCGAGAGGAGCTATCCCACGTTGAAAGTCAGGAACGGCAGCAGTAAGGAGATACCCCTCGTCCAAGATAAGGAGCAGCGGCTGTGCTTTGCTGGAGCAGCCTTGAGAGATGTCCTAAGCCCAAGGTAAGAGAAACCCAAGTAAGATGGTAGGTGTTACAAGAGGGGATCAGAGGGCAGACACACTGAAACCATTCTCACAGAAAACTAGTCAATCTAACCACACTAGGACCACAGNGACCTCAGATGTGGGGTAGCTCCTCTCGACCGTCCCTGCGCTATCACAGCCTGGCACTCTAGGCCACTGCCCCTGACCTCGGACGTGGGGTAGCTCCTTTTGGCCACGCTCAGTGCACCGGCTCGGTAAGGAGCAGCGGCTGTGCTTTGCTGGAGCAGCCATGAATAGATACCCCATGTCCAAGGTAAGAGAAACCCAAGTAAGATGGTAGGTCTTGCAAGAGGGCATCAGAGGGAAGAAGCACTGAAACCAGACTCACAGAAAACTAGTCAATCTAATCAGACTAGGACCACAGCCTTGTCTAACTCAGTGAAACCAAGTCATGCCTGCGGGGCAACCCAAGACAGGCGGGTCATGGTGGAGACGTCTGACAAAATGTGGTCCATTGGAGAAGGGAATGGCAAGGCACTTCAGTATTCTTTCCTTGAGAACCCCATGAGGCGTGCTGTGATTCATGGGGTCGCGAAGAGTCAGACACGACTGAGCGACTGAACTGAACTGAACTGAACTGAAATCTCTTGAAAACAGTGGTGCCTCTTTTTCAATCCTAAGTGGACCCTTATGTCTGCAAGACCTCAGAATAGTAACTTCTTTCCAACTTACAGTTTGCTTTGACTATGATACGATGATATGGACCCAATCATGGTAAGGGCCAATGGTTATGAATATGAGCATCTCCACACAAAGGATGTGTGAATACAAATGTCTCCACATACTTTATCAATTTATCCTGCACTTTCTATCTCTTTCTCAACTTCTTCAAATCAAACTTTCTCTCTAGAATATCTTTACCATTCTTTTTGAAATTTTCCTCCTGTAAGACCCTTTTCTGAAAGTCTTCCATTCTACTCAAACACTCATTCCCCATTAACAAAAATCTCTTTCTCTGAGAAATTGTCTTTAATGAAGTCAGATTATTGTATCCTGCTTTCCTTTTGATGCTTCATTTATCTTTTAGCCATTCATTGATTTCTATTTAAAGCACAGATTTCTGCTACTCTTAATATCAAGGGTGATATATTTTTCTGCTCTTTATACACAATTGCAACATACTCAAATGCTTTTTTTTCATAACCTGGTTGATTATAGCTCACTTAGATTCCTCTTTGGGATTATTCTTTGAAACTTAAAGCTAAATATTTATTTTTGAAAAAAAATTTCTGCTCAACTTGTAAACAACTCTGTCTTAAATATCTATTTTCTTGTTCATAAAACCTACTGAATCCCACTGGGTGGGCCATAAGGGGCATGCACTGAATGTTTTCCAACATATCTAGAGTCAGATACTAATCCATTGATTCCACAAATCCATATTGACCTCCAAGTCTGTGAAGACCCTGTGCTGAGCCCTGTTGTTATGAAAGATTCAATTCTGCAGAAAGACAAGATCTGGCTTAAAAACAGTTGGGATAAATTTTTACCAAATGATGTGTAAGCTTTCTCACCAAAACCGTCACCTCTATATGCAGTATTTGTATATACAAAGACTAGGAGTGTAATACTCCATTTTCCTTTCTTTTCTTAAATGCACTGAAAGTAAATTAAAGCGTGCTGGAATAATGATAAAATAAAAGGCAAAACCACATTAAGTTTCATTTTAAAAGCATGGGGTGTCCCTCTGCTCTGTTTCACCAACCCGCTTTCATTGCAAACCAGCATAGTCTGATTGTCCTTAAATATAAATGCTCACATCCCTAAGGAACAGGAGGAAGCAGAGAGGCAGCAGAAGGGGAAGAAAGGCATTGATACCCTAAGGGACAATTTTTATCTCAAGAGAACTGACCTTTTAGAGAAAGCAAATTGAATTATCTTTCTCATCCTTTATTTTTGCTGTGACATCATTAAAATGCATGTTACATACCAGTACTCATTGTTTTGTATTCATAACCTTAAACTAAAATTAATCAGTTGTCACAAGGACTTAATACATGTGTTAATGGTTCCTAGCCAAAAATTCTGTATCATTATAAGAAAAGCAGTTTTATATATACACCCTTGAGAAAAACAACACAGGAGAATTAAGTGGTGGACACTGAACATTCTTTTCTCTTGTTCTTGTTCTTGTCTCTTCATTCTCTTCTCTGTTTGTTGAACTAGCACTTCTGATTTTATGTTTGACACGACATTTATTGCCTCAAAAGGAGGAAACACTATTTTGCCTAAGTCTAATTAATATAAATCAGATCCTACAAAGTTTAATAAATACATGAATTTAGATAATAATCACTTTGGAACCCAGATCCTTACCATGGATTTTTTTATTCAATACATATTCATTGAGAACTTGAAGACCTGTGAAAAATTTTTTATGAATAGCTCAAAGTTGTCTTTAAAAGATAAGTAAATGTAACAGACAACACTGTGTTTCAAGTGCTCTACAAAGGATAAACATATTCTCCAAAAACAGGGTTAGGAGACAAAAGGAGGGCTTCTCAAGGGGGTCATCAAAACTGAATGTTGCATAGATTTAAAGAAAAAAATTAAAGAGGAGCAAGATCAAAGGAAAAAACAAAAACATAATTAGCTCATCCTTTTAGCACTCTACATGAAAGATAAGGCAATGTGGTCTGTGAGAAGATAGTGATATTGAGGATAATAAGAAGGTGTTGCATTCAACCCATGTTAAGGAGGGAAAAAAGTCAAAGTGATCCATTGGATGATCAGATGCAGAAGGCATTTGGGTGCAAGAAAGGCATAGCCTCCACCTTCCAGGACTTAATATTCTGTTTGAGGAAATACAAGTTGGAAATATGAACCTTGATATTTTAAAGCAATTGAATGTTGCAGAAGTAGCTGAACTTTGTGATGAGCAAATATTCTGCAATGTTATTTGTTAACCATATGGCTGGCAATAGTGATTTTCTATGTTATGACCACTAATGTATGGAAAATATGTGGCACTAAGAGATAATCTAAAAAAAACAGTACATATTGTTGTAAAATAACTAGTACCACATTAGGAAAATAGCACTGATTATATGTTAAAACGGCTGAAGCAAAATGTTTAATTAATTTAAGACTTTTTTTTCTTTTATACATCTCTGAGGAAGAAAAGAATCATTTCCTTGTACAACTAGGGAATTGAACAGACATATTTGTTTCAGAATATCTTTAGGCAATGGATTACTCACCTCCCTAGGTCAATATTTGATCCCTTTCCATCAATAAGCTCTTTCGGCTATCTGACCATGATCCCTCCAATTTAGTTAAGACCTTTTGCTTTTATTGGGTCTGCTCAGATTCCTTTTTGCTCTAAGAAATGGAAATATAGTTATTCCCTCACTAGGGAGTGGCTTATCCGTACAATCTCATGTGTTCTTGCTATGCTGAAACTATGGTTATTTTCCTTTGTTTCCATGGCTCATTTTGAAAAATATGTTAGCATATTTCCTTAATACTTGCAAACGTTTTCTAAATCTGCATCAGATAGTCACTGCTATATACAAGAGGAAAAATAGCAACATATCTTTATTTTTCCAAAATTTTTATTTCTCCTTAGAAGTTTTCTCTCAGAGAAATGGTTATGAAAGTTTTTTCATGCAACACATAAACATGAAGCATATCCAGTGAAGTCGCTGAATTCCCTTAGTATACAGAAACATTCTGTATGGGACCTGGAGCAAAGGAAGGTCCTGACCTACTGACATCATATGGCACATAGATGTCCATATTCAATCATCAAATACTCAGAAAATTTCTGGCCTAAAAAATTGTATGTTTATATATATATATATATATATATATATATGTACACAAAGTTAGAATATTCCAGTCATTTCTTTCAGGGGAGACTTCCAGTCAGTCCACATTTTTCCTATATTTGTTATTCTCTGCTCAAATGTACTCCCAGGAAGGGATCTCATCTAATTGAGGTATGTATTACAGACTGTGTATTACAATTTTCTGGGAGGCTTTATTTTAAGCCTTCTTCACTTCTGTGAGATAGAAGGTGTTGTTCCCTGTTAAGGAAGGCAGGCGCTAAGAAGCAGGTGGTGGAGACTGTCAAGGGAATAGTAGGGGTCCTCCCCAGAGCCCTTTAAATGCTGCCATAGACCCAGTCTATTCTGAGTCTATATAAAGCAACTGTGCATCTGAATAATGACTCAGTTCTTTCCTCCAGCTGTTAATGTTGGCGACCCACAGAGTCTGAATTTAGAATCCAGTGCAAACTCTGAGGTTCCATCCTTCACAGAAGATAACATGAACACAGTATCTGACACTATGTGGTCAGATCTGGACTGAAAATCTTGATTTGGGCCCACTAATTGCTGGGAGGCCTTGGTAAGCTACTCAGAGCTTCAGTGCTCTTTTCTGTAGTGTAGACAGTGCAGACTGTTCCACATGGTTGCTATAAGGATCAAATATGAATATGTGTAAAATCCTTAGCCTAACAAATTGTCCAGATCATATGGTCTAAGTATCCTTTCCACTCAACTTCTTTCTAAATCTAAATCTGGGAGCTTTGCTCATGCCATTCTACTTCCGTTCCAAATTCTTATTCTCTGAAGCATGGAACAATACTGGGTGGGGTAAGTAGGGTATGTAAAATAAATTTATTATGGGTGACTGAAATATATGATGAATTCAACATACCACAGACTTTCTAGTAACCTGTAATTTATATTCAACTCTAATCATTTCCTGGGTTGGCCAAAGGAAAGACACAAATTCAGATACTTACACATATGAAGCATCCAGTATAAATGTTTACTAGTGTCTGCCAGGACTCCCTAAGTTTATCTGGTCTACCTCCCTGGTGTTAAGCAAAGTAGTGCGTGCTGTGTCCAATCTCCAGTCTGGATTAAACGTGATAGAGGGATGGACTAGGATGGATTGCATCTGTGAATCTGTATACCTTTACACCTAGAGATATAAATAAACTTAGCTCTATAAATATAATCTCAGAAAGATAAATCCAAATGCCAAATTGGAAAGTACAGAAATTGCACTCACTCAGTTACAAAACTGCCAGCTATCAACGTTAAACAACAGCTAAGGACTTTCCTCTTAGGCCAGAAGTTTCCTTGAAATGACTTAGGACAAGCTATTATCAACACTAACTTTTTTTCCATATATTAAAATTATAAAATTAAATGGAAATTAAAAAGTCATCATGAGGCTTTCATTTCAATTTTATACACATAAGGGTGTATTTTGTATAGGATTCGCAAATGCAAAGGATTCACAAGTAAAAAGGAATGTTTGAATTACCAAATGCAAATTGCAGATATATCAAAAGTGCTCTTTCATTTTCTGAGTTCTATGTCTGTCTGCAAGGCTGTGTGTGTGTGTTTGTATGCACAAGTATGTGCCACAGTAGCCATCTATTCACAACCACTATCCTGTAAACATTTGCTTTTTAGGTTCACCCACCTCATTCGAATAGAATTACTTAAATTATTTAGCATCTAAAAGCACTAAAATGCACATGGGCCCAGTTGGCAGTTATTTTATGCCTATTAGGCCCTGCAGCCCACAATAAAGAAGGAAGGAGCTGGGCTTCTTCCAGCATCACAATGACACACTGTTTACACATTAAAAACTATACAACAGAGGCCGTTGATGTTTATGGGATCCTGTTTGCATGATGCCACTTTGGTAGCTCAGCTCTAAGGTTTCCTTTGAAGAGAGAGGGGATGGAATGTATAGAAATGTTGATAGTGAATTCCACCCTTCCTCTTCAGCTGAGGTAAAGGGTATAATTTCCAAAATGACTTCATCTGGAATTCAGATAACATTTGACTCTTCCCATCCCTTTGTGAGACCTCTGTCCAAATGAAGGGGAATAGTCACAGAATCTCTTATTTTATTTCCTGCATGGGGCTCTGAATACACTGGACCTGAGCATGCTAGTGTTTAATGCCTTTTTATGGAAGCAAATTTGCATTGGTAATAACTTGGATATAGATCTGTTATGTAGTGTGCTATTCTCTCTCACCCAATGACAGATTTCCAAAATCTCACCAAGATAAAAAGTTGAAAGGATTGGGGCTGGGGTTGGGCAATCCAGATTTCTCTGCAATTCTCCTTGTGTAAAACAAAAGGTACTTGGATTTCTTTAGAGTTAATAATATTGGGCATTGAATATATTAAGGTCCAGTGTGTGTTTGCAATGTGTGCGCAAACCATGGATATGTTGAATGTTTGAGTATTTATTATCATGTAGTCATTGACGTGTTGCAGAGTTAAATTCATCATTTATACAAACAGTGCATTTATACAATGTGGATAAAGTACAGAGCCACACAAATGATCAAGGAGATGAAAGCCTTAACAGATGAAGTGGGATTAAATGGATATAGGGTATGTAGTTGCTGCCAAGGAACCATGGTATCACAGCCTCTGCCTCAGGGTTGTAAACCCCCAAAGAGGAATTTGCAGGCTAGTAAAAGGGGCATACCTGAGAAGGAAATGAGCAGAGAGGAGTTGTCTGCATATTAGGGAGAAAAGTTTGTTGGAGTGGAAGCTATTACCTCCCCAGAGAGACAATGGAGTCTGTGACCCCATTACAGGAGAGTTAGAGCCTAGAGGATGGGCCAGTTGCCCAGTATACTCTAGTGAGGGCTCCTTCCCAGCCTCTGGAGACTCAAAGGGACTGGAGGATGAAACGTGACTCTCCACTTTTTATCATTAATGGTTCCAGTTTGGTGCTGATATGAATACGGAAGGCAAAATGCCCAAGCTACCTGGATCTGATGCTAAGGTTAGGTTTTATAATTCTCTGATGCATATTTAGGTATTATCATCAGACTCTCATTTCCTAAACCTTTGATATGTTTAAATGAAATAAAACCTCTAGGTTGCTTTGGAAATAGCATCAGTTGATGCATTCTTTAATCTAGAGGCATTCCCCCAAATATTTTTTAAAATGTGCATGCATGTCCTGTGGGGAGTTGGGTAGAAAATGAACCTGTTTGAACTGCAATTCATCTCAAAGTTAACTGTTTTATGCAGCCTATATTCTGTGTGCGCGTGCCAAATCGGCAGCCATGCTAATGGAATATTAATATATTCTTACTAGGCGGATAGATCGAGGTTTGAAAGGAAACAAAATAAAAGAAAAGAACAAACGAAAGAAATTGGAGTCAGTTGGACTGTGGGGTCACAGCCACAACCCCCAGGGGAAGGACGAGGGGAAAGAGAGGTAGTGCTTTCTCTTTATCTTGTGGGCAATTACTGACAATTTGTTCTGGCCAGTAAAACTTTTGATATTATCATGGTTGCTGAGTAATTTATCATCAAAGTTTAATGTGAAAACAGGTGACTGTGTAATCACCAATCTAGGAACAGAAATAGAATCGTTATTATTTCTGCCTGAAGAGAGAGATTTTTTTTTTTTTTGTCAATTGACTTAACGGCCAAAAGGCTGTTCATCATATCACCATGAATTATAAAACCTCTATTAAATATTCATAAAAGTTTTGAAATGAATGTGTGATAGAGATGAAAGCTGGGCTAATTTAAATACCTACCAGACCTGTCTTAATTACAGAGGTAAAATGAGATATAAAAATTATAGCAGCAAGGAAAAAAAAAAAACTTGAAACAGTTCATTCCATACATTATAGGAAATGCCTTTGTAAACCACCAAACACAATGCCTGGAGCTCACACGGCAGCACAGATTTCCAGCTCCCTTAAAGCATTACTGAAAAGGAGTTGGTGATATCTTTCTTCCACAGGAAATAGAAAGGAAACATCTTTGGGACTTTAGGCTAAATGATTTGTGCTGGCTATTCAAAATGTAAGTAAAAATGCTTGCTGTAAGAACACACCCATTTGCACCTGTTCAAGTCCTGAGGAAAATTTGCATGAGGCTGAATAAATGTCACCAAGAGAAATCCAATGAAAACCTCCTCTAATTTTTCTTACTATTACTGTATGGATTTCTTGGATTGGTGAAAATAACATATGATCCCTTTGGTTTGGTTTTGGTTTGAAGCTATTATAACCTCTTCTGCCTTTTCAAGAGGGACAGTTTCAGGAGGTAGACTGGTCCTAGAAGAATTAATCAGAAGCCAGTATATATTCACCTTCCCAAATAGCCTCAAACATAATTTGCTAAGTAAAGAATTCCCTATTCCTCCCCAAATAAGGATAATAGAAATGCAGTTATAACTCTGATCTTCCATCTTTAGACAAATATTAAACCTGACATTAAGAGTTACAGTATTTGTGAATTGGTCATTAGTACATGGTTGGCATATATCTCAAGGGGATCCTGCACTCTCAAATAGGTTTTGACTGAACACAGATGTTTTTATGGGCATATAGAAAAAAAAGAAAACGATACTTTCCAGGAGTATAAGTTTGTGTTATATCATGATGGACTTTTAGGCTAAAAGGCTTGGCCAGCTGGCTTGACCTTGAGTGAGGTACTTCACCTTGCTGAGTCCCAGCACCAACATCTGTAAAATGAGGGATTAATTTTGTGGTGGCTAAAAACCCAGCCAACTCAAAAATTGTGTGAGTCTACAGTTACAAATAAGATGATAAGATGTTCTCTCTTAGGTTGCCACCCAGGTGAATGAACTCCAGTTTTAATTTCCTTTTTGGTGATAGGAAATCTGAAGACAGGCAAAGTTAAATGACCCACCTGGAGGCCCAGTGCAATCAGTGATGGAATCATAGCCTCATTCACAGCCCTGGTTCCTGGCCTCCAGTTTCGCCAACTTATTAAAACCAAGACTGTTAGAATGTTTGCTAGGATCTTATTGCCTTATTCATAGTCACATCCTGGATGACACCATTGATTCAGTGTAAATGTTCTATTTCTTAAATATTTCTTAAATACATATTATCTTTTCAATGAAATTTAGCATACCTGTATAAGATGTATATAAATCTTTGTATTTATTTAATGCTATTCAATGTCCTTTAAGATATTTTGTTGTATAGTTCTTCTGTGTATTCTTGTCACCTCACCTCTTCTTAATATCTTCTTAGTATTTGCTTCTATTGGGTCCATACCATTTCTGTCCTTTATTGTACCCATCTTTGCATGAAATGTTCTATTTGTATTTCTAATTTTCTGGAAGAGATCTCTAGTCACTCCCATTTAAGAATACATTGAAGAACTATACAAAAAAGATCTTAATGACCCAGATAACCATGATGGTGTGATCACTCACCTAGAGACAGACATCCTAGAGTGCAAAGTCAGGTGGGCCTTAGGAAGTATCACTATGAACAAAGCTAGAGAAGCTGAGCTATCTCAAATCCTAAAATATGATGCTGTGAAAGTGCTGCTCTCAAAATGCCAGCAAATCTGGAAAACCCAGCAATGGCCACAGGACTGGAAAATGTCAGTTTTCATTCCAATCTCAAGAAAGGCAATGGCAAAGAGTGTTCACACTACCACACAATTGCACTCATCACACACACTAGGAAAACAATACTTAAAATTCTCCAGGTGAGGCTTCAATAGTAAGTGAACCAAGAACTTCCAGATGTTCTTAGAATCCTTAATTCTAGGATTTAGAAAAGGTAGATCAAGTTGTTAACATTCTTGGATCATAGAAAAGCATGAGAATTCCAGAAAAACATCTACTTTTTCTCATTGACTAGGCTAAAGCCTTTGACTGTGTTGATCACAGCAAACTAAGGAAAATTCTTAAGGTGATAGGAATACCAGACCACCTTACCTGCCTCCTGAGAAATATGTATGCAGGTCAAGAAACAACAGTTAGAACAGAACAGGGGAAAATGGGCTGGTTCCAGATTGGGATAGGAGTATGTCAAGGATGTATATTGTTACCCTGCTTATTTAATTTGCATGCAGAGTACATCATGCAAAATGCCAGGCTGGATGAAGCACAAGCTGGAATCACGATTGTAGTGAGAAATATGAATAACCTCAGATATGCAGATGAGACCAGCCTTACGGCAGAAAGTGAAGAGGAAACAAAGAGCCTCTTGATGAAAGTGAAAAAGCTTAAAACTCAGCATTCAAAAAATGAAGATCGTGGCATCCAGTCCATCTCTTCATGGCAAATAGCCTGGAAACAATGGAAACAGTGACAGATTTTATTTACTTGGTCTCCAAAACCACTCAGATGGTAACTGCAGCCATGAATTAAAAAAAAAAAAAAAACTTACTTCTTGGATGAAAAGCTATAATCCAATTTAGACAGCATATTAAAAAAACAGAGACATTGCTTTGCCAACAAAGGTCTGTCTAGTCAAAGCTATGTTTTTTCCAGTAGTCCTGTATGGTTGTGAGAGTTGGACCATAAAAAAAACTGAGCACCAAAGAATCGACGATTTTGAACTGTGATGTTGGAGAAGACTCTTGAGAGTGTCCTGGACTGCAAGGAGATCAAACCAGTCAATCCTAAAGGAAACCAGTCCTGAATATTCATTGAAAGGACTGATGCTGAAGGTGAAGCACCAGTATTTTGGCAACCTGATGCAAAGAACTGACTCATTAGAAAAGACCCTGTTGCTGGGAAAGATTGAAGACAGGAGGAGAAGGGGATAACAGGACAGAGGATGAGATGGCTGGATGGTGTCACCAACTCAANGGTGAAGCACCAGTATTTTGGCAACCTGATGCAAAGAACTGACTCATTAGAAAAGACCCTGTTGCTGGGAAAGATTGAAGACAGGAGGAGAAGGGGATAACAGGACAGAGGATGAGATGGCTGGATGGTGTCACCAACTCAATGGACATGAGTTTGCACAAGGGCCGAGGGTTGGTGATGGACAGGGAGGCCTGGCGTGCTGCAGTCCATGGGTCACAAAGAGTAAGACACAACTGAGTGACTGAACTGAACTGAAAAAGGATGAGTTTTACTAGTGACATATAACAAATATTCAATGCCTCTGTGATAAACATAAAAAAGACTAGGGAAATTGGAAGAGAAGAAAATGGAAAAATAAAAGAAAGCTCTAAAAGTTATTTGAATGTATACATGTGATATATATTTTTCATAATAAAGGGAATATCTCTATAATCAGAAAAATATAAGTAGATGAGGAAGAAAACATACATTCCAGTCACCCAGCTTGATACTTTGGCTTCATGAAATCAAATAATCACCCTGGGTGGACTGTCATGTAAATATTCATAAGAAATTGATATATATTTCCTATTTGAAATTTTCTCTCAACCAGGTGCCCTGCCAGTGGTAGGGAGATACAATGGGTTTCTCTCTCCAGATTATAGAAGGGAATCTGGGAGAAACTTTTTGAGCAAGTCACTTCCAGGCAAGATACCCACCAGAATGCATGTCCCATTTTTATAGCACTCCAGATCAGTTAAGAGACTACTCTCCATGAACATGTTGCATTTAACCAGAACAACTTTTAACAGGCCATTTATTGTTATTATTTCTTTCCTCTGTGGAGATGAAAGAGTCAGGTTAATGCCTTTCTTGTAATAATTCTTTCTGTATTTAAAAACATAGGCTGTGCCTATATGTATATTTGGTTTAGAAAAACATAGTTGAAAAAATGTATTTAGCCATAGGTTCCTAAATTAAAAAAAATAATAATAATGACCACTTTGCTATATTTTTTCTTTCTGCGAAACTCAACTTTTGAGAAAGCAATCTCTGATCATGTAAAGATTTGACTTATTTAAATAACTTCTTCTGAGTGTATATTTAAAATTATTCAGTAACGTAAGTTTGTCATCTCTGGCTCAATCTTTTACTTTATCCAAAAATTTCTAAAACACGTATAAGCAGTGTTTTAAACTGCCCTCTCCCTGCAAAAAGCAGTTCCAGGGTCTACTTTGAAACACTAGCTTGGGTCATTTTATCACAGAAATGACGACATTTTGCTGAGGGCTCAGAACAGTAGAATGTCAGAATTTATGAGCACTCATTTTAACTACCTGTTCTATCCTTTGAGGTCTTTTATCAGCACACCTGAGGGTTTATAGCTCAGCCTCAGCTGAGATGACATCCACCTGTTCCAGGGAGGAAAGGCAGACGTTGGGAGAACTCGCTGTGAACCCGCACTATGCTATTTGCTTGGATATGATGGCTTAAGCCGTACAACCACCAATTGGCACATCGTGTGCAAGGTGAGGAAGCAGAGATGTGAGAGCTCTAGTGACTTGTCCAAGATCACACAGGCACTAAAGAAGATCATTGTTTTTAGACTATTATTTTGTCCTAACACTAAACCCAGTAGGTTTGCTATGATTTTCCCCCCATTATTCTTAATTCTACCATTTAGAGAGAGATTTTATTTTTTCAGCTTACTACCTCCAATCACCATCCATTTTTATCTTATGATATTGCCTTGTGTTTCATGAAGAAATTAGAAGTTTTTCAGGCAGGAATTTTCAGCTCTCAAAGCCACCACTCAGGTGCAATTATGTAAACTCATGTTGATTGACTGCCATGCCAGATGACTGGCGCTACCTTGAACCCATGACAATCCAGAAATTTCCTCATTTTTCTGTTCCCCTTAAAGTAAAACCACTCATCTTTTCTATATCCATTGTAACAGATTCTTCACTTCTCAATATATTTTAAGTCACTGCAGCTGAACTTCATCTTTCTCCTCACCCAAAGTCAGCTAGCCAATGTTAGAAATCCACTCCACTGTGCCAAATTCAAGAACCACAGTCATGTTTGACTCTCTACAACCTCACAGACCTGGTGTGCTAGGCTCTGTCTATCCATGGGATTTTCCAGACAAGAATACTGGAGTGGGTTGTCATGCCCTTCTCCAGGGAATCTTCCTGACCCAGGGATCTAATCCATGTCTCTTATGTCTCCTGAATTGGCAGGTGGGTTCTTTATCAGTAGTATCAGCTGGAAAGACTTTAGTTATGTTATGAAGAGGACCAAGAAGTGTGATGATATTTGAGAGGATTTATTGTTATCTTTATAACCTGTTATTATTTTCTGAATAATTTTAATATGTACATATAAATCAAAGTTTTCTGGGAACACTAGTTTGTGTTATTATATATTTATATGAACTATAAATTGCATAGCTCATTAGCAGCTATTTATAAAATGTAAATATATATAAGCAATGCCCTTCACCTAATAATTAGTTTTGCATGGTTCCCCTGTATCTGTGACCTGATTTAAGCAGAACCAAGCAGAGCTGCTGTAATGTGAGAGATCTATTTTATAAAGAGCTGGGAATGGTCCATGACGACTGGAATTCATTACCCAGAAGTCTGGGAAGAGGATGGACTATTCAAGCACCGGTTTTTCAACTCCCCAGCCGTCTCCCTCTAATGCTACTTCTTGATATGACCAGCTTTATTGCTTCTCAGTTAAAAGGAGACTACTCTTTGTCTCCAGTGTGATATTGAACAAAGAGTAGAGGGATTCCTGGCTGTCATAACTTGACAACAAACAAAAGAGATAAACTCTGCAAAAGAACATTATGCTCAGACATGGTCACAGTGGATTGTAATCCACTGCGATTACTTGAAATTCACCAAACACACATGAGTCTTTATGTCAAATTCTCTGTGCTAGAGTGTGGATTGAAGAAGGAGAGATGCTGAATACTGTGGAAAGGGTTAAAAGGGAGCCAGAATATCACAGCCCCAATGCATTCCCATAAAATTAATGAGAAATGACAAACAAACATGAAATTGTAGGGAAAACCACACCAGTTTATATTATCAAGTGCTGAATGAATGATGTTCTCCAAAAATTGAGATGATGAGGCGTCAGCTGAGTTGAGTGTCAAGAAGAGGAAGAAAAGAATGATTTGTGAGAGAAGGAATGATAGTAGCTGGGTCTTGTGGATGGAGAGGTGGGCAAGAAGCAGTCTAGCCAGAGGAATCTAGAAAGAAAAACTTAAGCAGAGAAAAGGAGTAATAGGTGAAGAAACAAAAGGAGAGTTTAAATGCAATAGAAAAGGCAACAGGAAGTAAGGAGTAATCAGATGGAGTCCAATTAAATGGCATGTCAAAGTTTGGATTTTAATTCATAGGTGCTAGCAAGTCACCAGGAGAAGGTTACCAGACAGGCCCTATCCAGCTTGTGTCTGTCAAGGGTCCATGGGAAGTGACCTGTCCTCTGTGGTTACCATACCTACACCACACCCTATACCTCTGCCCTCGACCTGCAGTTCATGGACCCATGGACAACTGGAGTGGAAAGGATTGAGGGTGTCAGAGGACAAAATAAATGTGGAGTGAGCATGTCTGTTTTTCTGAGGATAGAAGCAGTACTTATATTGCATGGATGTAGACAGAGAAAACATTCACACTAGTTTTGGGGAGTCTGTGAAAACTTTTTAAAAATTTTCAATGATATTTTGTTGACTGTCTGAACTTAACTTTTTCTCCGTTCATAAATTTTCTAAAGAGCAAAAATAATCCTTTGATGAGGAGTTGGTAGTGCCAAAGTTCTTTTTGTAAGGAAAAAAAAAAGCAAACACTGAAAATCTTCTTTTGTTGTGGGTTTGTTTTTGTGTTGCTGTCCTTTCATTCTTTAAAAAGTGATGCAAAGTGAAAGGCTTCTCTTTACTTTGACCACTTGGTCGTTTATAGCAATCAGCCAGCTATTGTTCAGTGAGTAGCCATTAACTGTATTGCATCAGGTCAGGAACTTTGGAAGAACGTGTACAAACTCTAACTTCCAGTACCTTATGAATTCTTGGAAAACAGAGACTATCAATTTATATTATTAACTTTGTGCCATCATTTGAAAAAGTATATATTAGAGAAAGTGCTATCAGAATCCATAGACAGAAGAGACTCCTTTCCATTTGAGGAAGTCAGAAAAAGAATCATAGAGATGATTTTGAAGATAGATGCCAAAGGCTGTGTAATGTTGTAAGCTCAACAGGGTTGGATTCCAGGTATCAGATATAGCAGGTATGAAGAGACATGGTGGGAAACAGCAATGAATATGCTGGTCCAGGTAGAGTGGGTGGGTACACTGATTTAGGGATGGGGACTTATTATATAGTAGTAGTTTCCATTTTTTAAGTACTTAGTATTCCCAAGCCCTATGTTTCATGCTTTTAATACACTGTCAATTAATTTCCCAATAAATAAAAATGTTTTTTAATACTCATCACATCTTTGGATACTCCAGTTCCAGTCCTAAGTGGTCCCTTACTTGTAGTGGATGTAGACTCCTGCCGAGATGAGTAGCCTAAAGTGATTGAAATATACACATCCTCTATTTTTTGAAAGTTCACCATCTCATTTTTGCAAAAGAACTACACCAGTGCTTGTTTTCATTAACTGATAGAAATCCACATAGAATTTTCACTTTAAAAAAAAGACAGAAAGTGAAAATAGCATTCAGCTTTGGTTTGCAGTGAGCCATTATAGAGGCAGGGGGCAACTCTAGCAGAGACAGTGGTACCACCAAACCCCTTCCCTGGAACTACACCCAGTCTCTCAGCATCAACCTGCCATAACTTTGAACTACATCTGTGAGCATCTGTGCTCGATTTATTTTGTGCCTCCATTAGCAAGATGTGTCCTAAAGTAATTGCTTGTTCGCTTTACACCATTTCAGCTTATGAAAGGCTTCATAGAACACTCTACTTTCAGAAAGCAAGGGAAGCCTGTACTCCTTTTACATACTTCTCAGTAATTGGTTTGACAATGCAAAGGCCTTGGCTAATTTGAACCAATAATAAATAAGGAAGAGGTCACATTTGGAAGCTTCCAGCAGTAAAGTGTTTTGCTGTCAGAGGAAAACAAGAGAGGCTTGTCTCTCTTCTCTAGAGGACATGAATGAGAATCTATGCTGCTTGGGTGATGCTAAGAGCATTTGGGGATGAGAGAGGAAACCAGTGTGTGGTTAAAGCCCATACATATCAAAGGGATTCCCTGGTGACTCAGATGGTAACAACTCTGCCTGCAATGCAGGATACCCTGGTTGGATCCCTGAGTCAAGAAGATCCCCTGGTGGAGGTCATAGCAACCCATTCCAGTATTCTTGCCTGGAGAATCGCTTGGACAGAGGAGCCTGGCGGGCTATACCATTCATGGGGTTATGAAAATTCAGACACGACTGAATGACTATCACAGAGACACATCAGACAGACACAGCAGAACAACAACAGCAACAACAAAAACTAGGGGAGCGGAGCTGGAACTGAGCTCCAGTTACAGCAGGCCTGAAACATACACTCAACTACCTTTCAGGGAACAGTATATTCATGGTTTAAGACTATTGGATCCAGATCCCTGAAACCAGAAGCTAAAAACATCCTAATACATAATTTAATTCTCATGGCAACACCATGAGGTGTATACTAGCATAATACCCCACTTAACCCATAAAGAAACTGAGGCATAAAGAGACTGGAAAACTCACCTAAAAGCATATACCCAATAAATGTGAGAGCCAGGCTTTTAACCAAGAACATGTAAATCCCTTTTATTCCGTGCACTGTCCTGCTTCAGGAGGTACATATATAATGTGCTTCCAGAAAGGAGAAAGTGGAGGTCTAACTTTTGTCCAATTATGTCAAAACTGAAGATCTCAGACTAGACTTATAGAATGCTTCTGACAAAGAGGGTCACCACTCTGATCTCAGAAATTATGGGAGCTGACATTTTAGAGACTTCACAATGTGTCAGGCATTGATCTAACCACTCTTTAAGGATTGGCTTAGTCTTCTCCAAAACCTTAGAAGGTATTTCCTATTATTATCTCTATTTTAGAAATATTAATACACTGAGTCACAGCAGAATTAATTCTTACATTCATTGGTATTCAGAAAGTATATATCCTGAACACTGTACTGAGTTTGTCAGGCATTTTTTTGAATTGTTTCTAGTCTAACGTCAATGAAAAAAAAATGTTATTAGTATTTTTCAGACAAAACACCAAGTTAAGTAACTTGCTGGAGAAATACAATTGCCCAATGGGAGAGTTATATTCAGTATCATTTATATGTCATCCATCCTTACTGCAAGTTTCCATTCAAATGGAGCATAAAGTATGGGGATCTTGCAAGCATGAGGTTAGGATGTCTGAATTCTATGCTTGGAGAAAATCCCACTTTTCCTGGTTTACCCAGGGTAGCAAGCACTCTGAGCTTCAGGGAGTGCCTCTGCCACAACCCAGCTGGTCCTTCCTTGTCTGAAGATCCCTGAAGGCCTGGCTCTCAGAGGGAGAGCCCTGGACCTGAGCCTCAGTTTTAATCAAGTTGGACATGTGGTGAAAGGAGCTTTCCTGGCGGTATTGCTATATTTCTTTGTCTGGCCCCAGGTTACATACAGAATCACAATGGAGCAAGGCAACATTTCTATAGATGGAAGAAAAAGAGGTCAGTAGAATTTCCTCTGCATTTCCAAAGGTCTATGGCTTGGCAAGTTTTTTATTCTGGTGCTCATCTAATCTGTGTCAGCTCACCTTCTCTGTTGATGTGCTCTGGCAGGTTGGCGGCCGATATGTGCTTTGACAAGAGTAGGTTTCCCAGTGAGCGCAGTGGTTTAAGTGCAGCAAAAGAAATCTGTACTGCCAACCCCATGCTGATACTGTTTCCCACCCATAAAGCTTTCCAGCCTGGCAAGATCTGGGGGATGAGCCTCAAAAGTTATCTGATCTGACTGATAAAACTGGAATGTGCATCATTCTGTGATCTTAATTATTCTTTGATGGGTTTGGAGGTTTTCACATAAAAAGGAAGAGTATATCTCAAAGAGTGGATTCCTCGAATATTAGCGCTGGAAGGAATCTTAGAGATGATTCAGTCTTTCACTCTAGATGCAGACAAAGTGAACCTCAGAGAGTCAAGTATCTTGTTTGAAGTCACACAGGCAATTTTAATCACAATCAAGTGAGGACTCAATGTTTAACCACTGGTCACACTCCTTTTAATGACATTTTTGTACTTGTTTCTGCTTCACAAATAATTATGTGTATAAGCCAAGTATCAACTTGTCTGTTCAATGTACAACATGATGAGCTCAGGTAGCATGGGAAGCATAATGCACTGCAGGAGGGAACTGAGGTAGAAAAAAGGGCAAACGGGAACTAACAGGGCATACACAAGGGAAATGTAGCCAAATGCAATTTTTTCTCCTTCTTGTTTATAAGAATAATCTCAGTTATTTGTAAATGACTTACTCTGAAATTTTAACAATAAAAACATAATCAAATATTTAGAAAGACTACTAATAATCCTAAATGCTATATATTAATAGTCAAACTTTCACTTAGGTTTGTTTAATTTTGTTAAACCAATAAGGTAACCCTCTTGGGTATCTCATCTGCTTATCAAAGCCTGTTAGACTTCAATGTTTAGCCAGAAGGCTGAAGAGGTACAGGATGGTATAATCAATTTGCCAGGAAAAAAAAAAAAATTGAAGTACTAGTGGGAAGCCTAACATTTGCAAAGGAGTCCAACACAGTACTAAATTAGCCTAAAATAAAACTGTTCATCTCATGGAATATGTGGAGACAGCCAGTCCTTTATGAATAACAGACACAAAGGTATTTTATCATTAAAAACTCATGCTTGTAATATCAAGTATGTATCACCAAGAGTCAAATAGTGATGTTTTGGTTTAAAAACAAAGAAAAAGAAAAGAAATGAGGACTATTTAAAGGCACTAGTGCATTAATTTTAAAAACACTCATTTTGTTGTTGTTTTTTGTTTCAGATCACTGAACTTTTGGTTACTGTTGCACGGAACACTATTGAGCTCTCAGAGAAATCAGAAGACCAGAAAAGAGGGTGTCTGGTGGGAATGTTTGTTTCCTATATATGGAGGACAATGTGACTTAAGGCTCTTTATTGGTTAAATTTAAGGAAGAACATAGTTCACTTTCTTTGACTTTTTACCTTTTCCTTCAGTGCCTCTGACTCCATCCTGTCCCTACCTTAAATGCCTTTCTTTGCTGATAATATCAACAGGCTCTGACTTGCCAAAGCAGGTGGTAGGGATTTGTGAACACTGATTTAGAAAAGATTCTTACAAATTAAAACCAAAACAATAATCTCTGATCTCAGGGAGAGATTTCCATTCTCCTACTGAAAAATCCTAAAGAAATACCACATTCCTTATTTTGAAAAAGTTTGAGCACTTAGCTCAAGTGAATGTAAATTAAATGTTCATCGTTTTATAACTTACTGTATGAAATATAGTGATGTCCTATTGATAAAATATTAAACCTGTAATTTTGCATTAGATTCCCTTGGAATTTCTTGAAGTTGCCGCCCCAACAGAGTTGTGCAATTTTCTTAACCTCGGTCTTAAGTTTTGAGGGTGGAAAGGCAACAGCCTTCAGTTTTCTAAAGTTCCTACAGAGGACATAAGCTCATGAAGACATTCAATTGCTCCAATTCGGCCAGTGTCTAAAGTTTAGCACTTCTTCTGATAAGAGCTTAAGGCTTTAAGAAGATTCTCGGAAGATGGTGCAATAGGAAGCATCAGAAATCTGCTGCACCATCGACACAATTGCACAGGCAACATCTGTCTAATGTAATTACTTTGGAAATCTGGAATCTGTTGAAGCCTTTCAGCTTCCATGGGAAGCCTCCAGTGGTTAATTGTGGTTATTTTCAATCAATTTCAGCTGTTAGTTCAAAAGAACCTACCCTTTCCCCGCCCTCAGCCCCTTGGCAGGCAGCTATGCATATGTCCCTGGAGCAGCTTGCACACAGGAACCAGGGTGGTCAGTATGAACACTGTCCAGCAAATATCAGGGACTTGTGTTCTAACCACTGAGTGCTGCTTCTGATCACAGAGGTACAGGCCTTGGAACAAGCCACCACTGTTGTACTCATGCCCACTGTTGCAATCTCCTTCTCCTTGGTCTGAAGAAATTTCAAGGGAATATAAACAGATGGCATGTTTTATCCTCCCACATTTTTTTTTTCNTTTTTTAGTATACCATTAAATGCCTACCCTGGGACACTTCTCTCTTTACGGCTTTCCTGGAGGCTCAAACAGTAAAGAATTTGCCTGTAATGCAGGAGACCTGGATTCAGTTCCTGGCTTGGGAAGTTCCCCTTGAGAAGGGAATGGCTACCCACTCCAGTGTTCCTGCCTGGAGAATGACATGGACGGAGGAGCCTGGTGGACTCTAGTCAGTGAGGTCACAAAGAGTAGGACACAATTAACTGAGTGACTAACAAATGCACCATAGCATGGCTATATTGCTTAAGATATCCTGTTTTGTCTAATTTTTGCAGACTGTACCATGATTCTTTTCATTTCTGACAAAAGGTTAAATTATTAAATAAGATTAAATAGCTCAGAGATATTAATGGTTTTAGGTATTGGGGCTGAATGAAAGATTATAGTGAAAGTGGGCTGGGAAATTAGGAGTCACATAGAGAAACTGAATGAGGACTGCAGCAGAGATACGGATGCAAAGGAGTCTAAGTGGAAAATGTGGAGATCTGTAAGAAAACGTGGTGGGCATTGATGTAGAAAGAGCTACAAGAGGCATTAAAACGGGCACAAACGCTACCACGATGAGACAGAGTAGTGAGTCATGGGGTATAGTCACGTGGGAGGTGAATTTAAGCAAGCAGCTGGGAAGGACCCAAGAAAGACTGGGGTGCGCATGGGTGTCTAGGAAACAGAGGAAAGACTAGNATTGCTGAGGAAGGCTTTCTTATCTCTCCTTGCTATTCTTTGGAACTCTACATTCAGATGCTTATATCTTCTTTCCTTTTCTCCTTTGCTTTTTGCTTGCCTTCTTTTCACAGCTATTTGTAAGGCCTCCTCAGACAGCCATTTTGCTTTTCTACATTTGTTTTTCTTGGGGATGGTCTTGATTCCTGTCTCCTGTACAGTGTCACGAACCTCCATCCATAGTTCATCAGGCACTATGTCTATCAGATCTCATCCCTTAAATCTGTTTCTCACTTCCACTGTATAGTCATAAGGTATCTGATTTAGGTCATACCTGAATGGTCTAACATAGTAAATATTGATAAATATAATTCACAATAACAAAAACTCCTTAGGTCCTCAGTAAACTTTAAAAGTTGTAAAACACTCTTGGGACCAAACTGTTTGAGAAGTTTAGATCTAAGCTATCAATGAACTTGCAGTTTTCAAATCAAACCCATTTATTACAGTTTTCAAGAGCAGAAAAAAAATTTTATCAATTTAATATTTTTAGAGCATTTCCTTATAAAAACACAGTACATTGAATTAAATACTAGAAGTTTAAAGAGTAACAAAGAAGTGTTAACAGTATTAAAAGGATCTTAATGAACAATAACTCTGAAATTATGAGCAACTGAATAACAAAACTTAATAATAAGAAATGTGTAATGATTTGATTCAAGTACTATTTTAAAAAAATTAAGGAGACACCTTGACCTTCTATAGCAAGCTAATCTAAAACCTCACACTCTTATTTCTTTTGCAGAGTCAACTATGAGAATTCAGATAAAAAGGAATGCTTTTTCTTTAGCAAAACAAAACAAAACCCCAAACAAGGGAAAGTTTCTGAATTAACCAAACAGTTGCTTAAAGAAGGAAAAGGCCGTTTCAAACACATTTCCTTAGTGCACTTAACTTTCCAAAAGGATAAATTAATTAGGAAAAGAAATGTACCTGAAAATGGCAGGGTTGCAGACGTGCTTTGGATCCAACGCTTCTCCCTGTATAAATTCATAGCACAGTCCATTATTGAAGGTACAGTAGAGCTGTGGTGCGCAGCCATGAGCCTGCAACACTCGGAAACTCTTCACTTCCTCATCACGGTCGACTAACAACTCAGTCTTATTGCCATAAATTCGCACCAGGACGACATCCTCCATTGTATTACCCACATAACAGCCAATAAGTTTATTTGTGATTCCATCAGTGAAAAGCTGCCCCCAAAAAAAAGGAAAAAAAAAAAAAGGAAAAACAATTATTCACTTTTAAGGAAGGATTAGGAGATAACTTGAAAAACATTAAATACTAATTGAAAGAAAATATCTACTTAATTTTTGAATTTAATTTTGCCTAACATGTCTATAACTTTAATTCTAGATGTAAACAAAATGGAATGCTGCTATTTAATATGTTGTGTGGTANCTCAAACTATTGCACGATTGCACTCATCTCACACGCTAGTAAAGTAATGCTCAAAATTCTCCAAGCCAGGCTTCAGCAATACGTGAACTGTGAACTTTCAGATGTTCAAGCTGGTTTTAGAAAAGGCAGAGGAACCAGAGATCAAATTGCCCACATCTGCTGGATCATCAAAAAAGCAAGAGAGTTCCAGAAAGACATCTATTTCTGTTTTATTGACTATGCAAATGCCTTTGACTGTCTGGATCACAAACTGCAGTTAGGAGATCTGAATAACAGTCCTCTGGATGTTAGGTTTGTCATTCAAGTTATCTCTTCTAGAATTTATTCACCTATGGATTATGAAGTTTAGAATTCTTTGGAGATATCTTCTACAATTCTTTATAATTCCATGGTTCTTACCTCTCAGTCTTCTGTGCTCTAAGGCAGAAGTTTAAAAGACAACCTGTTTTTTTCAGAACGAGGCCACCTAAAATAAGTAGATGATTCAGAGAGACTGAGGAATCCTACTGTTCACTCTCTGAACAAACATTGCCAGACTGTCTTCTCGATGTTCTGCAAGTAATGATGGATGATGATACTGTTACTCTTTTTTTCCCTTGTATTCTACAAATCATATGCTTTGTTGACAGGTTTTTCTATTTGTGCCAAGAATGAGCGTTTTTGAAACCAATTCTTTTTAATTAGAGAATGCTGACAGCACATAGTCAAATATAGCACATTGGTTATTTGCAGGTACAAACATTCACTGTAACCTCATTGATTTGGAAAGAAAAATACAATTGGAATTAGTGAGATTCAGAGAAAGATATTATTGGCTGTATGAAAAACAATAAATATCAAAATACTGCTTTGTATGCATTTCTCACTTAACATATACAATGAGACATTGTCATTTATTTAGAATATTTGAAATCCTGGTGTAATAATATTTAAAACAATTCTGCGAACTCAGGATTCGTTACACATTGTAAGCACTTTTATGTTTAATTGCTAAACCAACTTTACTAAAGATAGATTGAAGTCTGAACTGAGTGTAGCACAAATTTTAAATAGTTTTATTTGTGTTATCTAACCATTACTTTCAATGGTGCACTGTCTTACAGACTACTTCTTGGAGTTAACAGGTCACTTTTTTAGTAATAAAACTCAACCCTCTTCTTTAGAGACCTTTGTGATGGTGAATGGGGCCTGCTGTTCAACACCTCAGTCACTTCTGCCTCCTATTTCTCTCCTCTGGTTAGTTGATTCTTGAGAAATTAGTGGAAAAGATCAAGTATTTCATAATCAATTGCAAAACTATAGAGATCCTCTACATGATTTGCATTGAAATCATGGCTTAAAGGGACGGATGGAATATCCTACAAGAGATAAATTTTCTCATGTAGAGAATATCCTCTGTGGTTGAGCTTCTCATCATTTCCTCTTAGTCTGAATCCTTCGTAATATACAAGATATTTTACCACTGTGAGATCCTCCAGTATCAGATGTACCTTTTGGGTAAGATATATGCAAATCATTTCAAGCCTGCCTGTGCCTGATACATTCCGTTTTCCCAAGAGAAATTCATTTTTTTATATCTTTACTACTTCAATGATATGAGTGCATGGATTTCCCCCTGTCTTTGTTCACAGATTCTCTCTAATTTCTTTCTCTTGATCAAAAAGGCCTAAGGTCAGATCAGTAAGAATGATTCCCTAGCAAGTGTTTAACCAGGAAATGAGAATCAGTTTTATGGTAGACATCACCAACCTCTAAAAAGAATTGGATACTGAACTCCCAACCCAAGAAAGAAAGAAAATAAAAAGTAATATAGTTAGCTCGAAAGACTGACATGTCACAGTTAAGTAAATTTCATTGAATTATTCATTTTTCCTTTAGATAAGCTGAAGTTCTAAAGAAGAAAACTAGATCCTTCAAAAATATGCATTACATGTACTTACCCTTTAGAATTGTGTATACTTGGGACTTGTTTTCAGCTTTGTGACTTTGATTTTAATCAAATATTAATGGAAATTTCCATTCAATATAATTCTACAATTATACTATACAGTACCATCTGGATTTGTACTCTATTGAGAGACTATGAATATATTAAAAATTTGTTTTTGTTCTTGATATGGCCAAACCAATGAATAATATGATTCTTGAACTATTTGATAACATGAAGATATCACTCATTATTTGCTAATATGTTGGCAATTTCACTCACTATTACTTTGCATTAGTGTAAATGTCAAGATAGTGAAAAATGCAAATGATACCTTAATATTATAATAAAAATAGGAGTCTCCACACACTTTGCAGACTGCCTGGACAGAGAATCCTGTGGACAGAGGAGCCTGGGGGGCTGCTGTCCATGGGGTCACAGAGTTGGACACGACTGAAGTGACTTAGCATGCATGCATGCATGCATTAGATATTGTCCTGACTACAATTGTCCAGGTCAGGAAAACCTGAAGATTTGCAACCAGAGCATCTAATTATTCACAATTATATTTAACATTCTACTTATGACTGGATTGGTTAAAGAAAGCAAGATCAAATGTTAAGACAATGTCCAGCACTCTATGGTGCCCATAATATGCTGAAGACTTCTAGAGAGAGAACAGTAAAGTGAATTCAAGACAAGTACAAGCAATAGCTTCAACATTTCAGAGGGCAGAGGCCTATCAAAATATTCCCAGGACCACATACGACAGAGTTCACAAAGGAGTATTACAGAAGGTGTGCATCACACTCATTTAAGCTAAGGAGAGAGCGTGTAAACAGGTATAAGTCATGAAGTCCAGTGAATGGGTAGAATGGTACCAATCAAAGAGATAGAAAATCTCCCCCAAGCACGATGGTTTCTACACCGGGACTGCTCTTAGTACTAGAAGATCTGTGAAGGACACATTAGCCAAAGCCTGGTCCTCAAAACACAAGTCAGGTAGGGAGTTCTCTCCAGCCTTATTGTGCAGTATTGTTGGCTTAATTTTCCCCCCTTCCTCTTTTTTTCTGCTTTTAAGGGTTTCAGTCATTTTTATTCATTTCAACAGCAGGTGTGAAATAGTAGGCTGTCATCTGCCTTTTTGTAGTACTGCAGGCCAAAATTATAAATGAGTTGACATTAATGGCAGTCCAGAATTTAGTGCTGCATTCGTAGATGGTATTGAAAATGTTTTGATATGACAGATGAAATGCCTGCTGCTGAAACTTCAGTTAGACTTTAGTTGGCTACATCTGGCAAGATTATTTTTTTATGCTCTGCTGTTGGTATCTGGTTTTTCGGGCATTTCTTCACCTTTATACTCCATTCTTCTTTCTCTCTTTTTTCTGATGTTGAATTTCCTTATCTCTTTTTCCTTGCCTTCTGTCTTTGGCATGATTAAGAGCTAATGAAAATTTAAAATAGTCTCACTAAACTAGAAAGATAAGCAGCTTGAGTAAAAACTCAAGCTGCTTATCTTTTATCAGACCTCCTCAGGAAGAGTACACACAGACACACATACACTCGCACAATCTGGTTAAAGTAAACATCAGGTCAGCCTTGGCAGGCAGAACATTAAACTTAGCTGTGTAGGTTACTTTACAGAAAAATAACAGTGTTCTATGTTTAAATAAGTTTGTAAAATATTGGTTAAGCAAAGATGAATGAATTTCTTTTCCAAACAACTCTGCAGAGTCTTTGAAGAGTGAGCTTGAATGTATGTTTTCTCTTGGTCACTGTGGTCCCCAAGGTTGTCACTTCTTAGGGTCCCTTAACTAATTTTGCTTATATATGGTTAGACCAGACAAATGTTGACCTTAACTACTTTATGGGCAAACTCTTCCCTATATAACTTTTCTCAAGAGTCAGAGATTAAAAACTATTTCTTTTTTTAAATTTTTATTTCCTTATGATCTCTGTTCTTATTCACCACATTTTTTTCAATTGTATCAGGTGGGTTCAAGCGCAAATTTCCTATTACCTACGTTTTTGGAAACTTCAATTTGGAAGAGTCACAGTATTGATCTCATTTCTGAAAACTGAAGAAGACAGTCCATCTCATCCTTAAAAATAAGGAATACCTTTGCTTTAGCTTTTCACATTTCTCTTTGAAAATTCACTCTATTGTTCCCCTGAAAGTGTGTTTACCTTTCATTGGATTGTCATCAGGAAATACCTTTACATGTAAAATTTATCAATCCTTTAAATATTTCTAAATTTCAGTATATGAAATATATGGACATTTTTCAGAAAATCTCAGTGTTTATATTCAATATTGGTAGGTCACATGAAACTGAAAGAGCCTTTGTTTTATAGGGATAGAAAATATAATGTGGAAGTTAGGAAATAAATGTAGCCCTTACCACCTTGATTCAGACTGGGGTCTGTAAATGAGGAGAGCAGGAAGGAGCCTCTGTAAAAATATCAGGTAGTACATCACATGATAAAATTAAAGAACAAAGATCTATGTGTACTGCTGTGACCGAATACTATAATATGGATGAAGAGTTAGGTTATTTTGCCTGTGAAGGCAGTGAAGAATTCATGAGGATGGAATTTGGTTTGGGTCCTGAGAATGAACAGATATTATCCCAGTGTAGGAAGGCATTTCAGACAGCAGAAACAGCTGAAATAAAATGAAATTCAGAGGCATGAAGATATGTATGTTTCAAGAAGTTTAAGGAGTCCAGTTAGAGTAAAATATGTGTATAGGTAGATTTGGGTTGAGTTAAGGAGTCTCAATCCTAAAAGCTGGATTCAGAGCACAATGTGAAGGCAATGGCTTGTTAAGGGGATTGGGCCTTATTCTGCAGGTGAAGTTAAAAAGAAAATAAAAGTGTGGAGGCACGCAGATCTCATGTCCATGTACATGTCTGACTGAGGGTCCTCATATGGCAGCAATAAAAAGAGAACTGAGAAAACTTATTAGAGCAAGAGCAGGAGGATGAAGTTTTGGGGGTGACTATACAAGCTGAATTGACTTACTTGTGGTTAGGATTGCTACATTAATTGCATCATATTCTCTATTGTCTTGAGACATTTTCCTGTAATATCTCTATATTTAATACATAGGTTTCATACAGTTTTAGTTCTAATATGATATATTCATATTGGATATTTAGGAAAGGTTGCATGAATTTAAGCAACATATTGGAATCCAGGGTATCAGTAACATGTTGTACATCTCAGAATTTTCCAGGGCAGACAGTTTATGTCCTAGGTAACTAATCCGTAAGACAAAGGTAAAATAGCTAGTTGACCAGTTGAGAATAAGTGTCTTTGAATTGAGAGTGAACATCATCTCTGGCATGCATGTTGTTTGTGAAAGTGAAAGTTGCTCAGTTATGTCCAACTCTTTGTGACCACATGGAATAGTCCATGGACTTCTCCAGTCTAGAGTACTAGAGTGGGTAGCTGTTCCCTTCTCCGGAGGATCTTCCAAATGAAGAGATTGAACCCAGGTATCCTGCACTGCAGGTAGATTCTTTACCAGCTGAGTCACGGGGGAACCCAAGAATACCGGAGTGGGTAGACTATCCCATCTCCAGTGGATCTTCCTGACCCAGGGATCGAACAAGGATTTCCTGCATTGCAGGCAAATTCTTTACCAGCTGAGCTACCAGGGAAGTCCTATATTGTTTGTGAGATCTACAGAATATTCTCTCCGATTATCATGGAGTGGAGAAGTACAGAACTGGAGGAAAGAAGGAAATGAACTAATGTTACAATGGAAAAAAAAATCAACTTATCTAAGATCAAAATGTCTGTTACAAAGATGAAAATCTTGCAATGAATTAGATTTTCTGTGAATCTGAAAGCCAGGCTAGTTTCAGTCTTCCTGATGTCACACCTAACAGAGGAGAATCAGCATATTATCTGTTCTAAGGAGGAAACATTTGGAGGCAATAAAGAGACAGAAGAGACCAAAGGTTCTGATATCAATAGATTTGGGGGCAAGTCATCATTTTCTTCTACTAAATTACTTGGTAATTGTTTCTTAGTAAGTGATGGTATGTTGTTATTGGCACTTCTTAGAGCTTTGCATGATTGGAATTTGTATGAAATTATAACACAGTGTATATTCAGTGACTATTCAGAGTGCTATGGAAAATAATGGAAATAACTGCATCATTCTCAAGCTTTCACAGAAAATATGACTTTGGTACTGAGTTTTAGGGTTCAATCCCTGGGTCGGGAAGATCCCCTGGAAATGGGAAAGGTTACCCACTCCAGTATTCTGGCCTGGAGAATTCCAAGGATTGTATAGTCCATGGGGTCACAAAGAGTCAGACGTGATTGAGCGACTTTCACTTCACTGAGTTTTAAAATAAGAATTGAGTTTTCTAGGTAAGCAAAGGAAGGGAATGGTGCATTTCTTGAGGGTTTAATGAGATATGTTCTAAGAAGGAGGCATGATGACTGTGAGACAGCCAAGCAAGGAAAACTGTAGGGAATACCATGACTAGGATGTCTGCCAATACAGAGACGTAGAATGTTTCTCTGGAAGCTGTAGAATGGCACTGTAGCTTTTAACCACTGATGTAGTATGGAAGCAAGTTTTGTGTGGGAGGTGGAAGAGCTATGCATGTTTATAGGAACACAGCTGTTTGACAGACACAACTGTAAATGTAGCCCCATCATTTACCTGGTAGAAACTTCTCTAATTTCAGACCTACTGTTTGATGAAATAGTAAGATATTAACAGAGCAAATAAATATGTATGACAATGTTAATAGTCTATGGGCTCTTGATAGGAAAATCATGAGTTAGAATATTTATCTAAAATCTACATTATTATCTTCCCGTTCACCATTAAAAAAAAAAAAACTGAATGTATAACCATATGATGGGCATTGTGCTGCAAACACACAACACACAGCCTGTCCCACAAACAAGCTCATTTTTACTGGGGGAAGCAAGTTAGCGGCCAGGATATCATCAACCTAATATACTAGGAGCTGCCATGAGGGTAAATAAAGGGAACTCCAGGAACAACTGCTTATCCCTGTTTTTCTTTATTTTTTGTGGGAGAAGGGGGCTGACATAGTGAGACTTGCTAAAGGAAGTGCTATACTAAAGGTTGATAACACTACTATATTGAAAAGAAACTGAAAATGTCCATTAGTGTTAGTTGCTTCATGGTGTCCATCTCTGTGACCCAGTGGATAGTAACCTGCCAGACTCCTCTGTCCATGGAATTCTCCAAGCAAGAATACTGGAGTGGGCTTGCCATTTCCGACTCTAGGGGATCTTCCTGACCCAGGGATTGAACCTGGGTTTCCTGCATTGCAGGCAGATTCTTGCCAGCTAAACCACCAGGGAATTTCACTTTAGTTTGCTAGGGTAGACAAAACAAAATACTACTGGGTTGCTTAAACAATAGAAATGTATTTTCAGTTACAGAGTCTGGAAGCCCCCAATCAAGATGTCTGTAGTTTGAATAGGTTCTCCTAGGTCCTTTCTCTTTGACTTGCAGTTAACTGCTTTCTCATTGTGTCCTCATATGGGCTTTCCTCTGCACACTCCTGGTGTCTCATTTTCTTCCCAAAAAGACATCAGTAATATTGGGATAGGAAACCAAATTTATGACCTATATAATCTTGATTAATTCTTTAATAGTCATATCTCCAAATATAATCATGTTGATTATTAGGACTTCAACAGATAAATTCCAGGGGAACACATCGTAGACCACAATAAAGGGAATCAGATTTTTTGTTTGTTTGTTTTTAGATCCCACTTCACTGACTGCATAGTTAAGTTGATAAACTCATTCAAGACAAAGATATAAGAAAATAACACAATTTTAACCTAACTTTTTCTGAACATATTTTCTAAATAATGGGGTTCTACAAAAACTGATGTCTAATGTGCAAGGTCTCAGTTTTAGGACAAACTGAGGCAGGAGGCAATTTAGGGCAATGGATAGATTCTGAGAGTGCCCTAATCACATCCACCATATGAGCAATCACTTTCATAGTCTGTTCAAAGGACCAGTCCTTCAATACTGTGCTGTTCTGGCACAAAAGAAAGTTATAGTTCAAGGGCTCTGTGCTTCCCGTGTTATGTGGTGCTATCACTGTCTGTGCACTATTTATTCAGTTTTGAATTGGAGAAACACATACACGCAAAGTACATAAACAGCACAAACAGCAAGAGCTGAAGGCAAATTCTCTGTGCTTCCTTTCAGGTGTTGGATTGTTACATGCTCACAGAAAATGGTCCTTGGTGAAGGACTGCTTAGGCATGGCTGCAAAGATGTATGTAAGGAGAAGAGTGGAGAGATAGAACAGGGTCCCTCGTCTGCCTGTGGGTGGTAGTGGTCCCTGGACTCCCTTGGACAGTCCTTGAAACCCCAGGAACCTGCTCAGGGTGCCTCATAGAGGCCCTCTAGTTTGTTTCAGTCAGAACAGCTTTGCTTCCATTGACCTACCAGCTGGGTTTTTGGTTGTGATTTTATTTCAGTAAAGACCAATGTCTTTGCAATCATAGGTTATAAAACCAGATTCTCAGGCACTGTGACTTAATGGAGGTAGGCAAATTCACAGGTGTTGGAGATATGTTCAGAGGTAAGGGAACAAATGGAAAGAAGAGAGTCCAGGGATGGTCCTTCTCTCCTCATGTTTTAAACCTATCCATCAAGCAGGATCAGTTAGGACCCATCCATTGACATCATACCCTCATCTCCAGAACTTCAGAGTCGTGGTATAACTCTTAAACTCTTCACTTGCAGACTGCTTAGTCTCCAGGAAATATCTTGCCTCCTTAATGAGGCATAGTTTCTTGTGGAGTGGGAGTTATATATTTCATTTGTTAGCATCCCCATTGGGCACAATATTGTACCAGACACACAGCAATCCATTTATATATCCAGGCATTTAACACATAACTATCAGGCATCTACTATTTGCCAGGGACTCTTTCAGATGCTTGGTTTACAAGGTTGATTAAAATGTCCAAAATTCCCCACTCTTGTGATGCTTAACAGAAATTCTTGACTAAATGATATATGAGATTTCCTGCAGGATAGCTCAGTGATGCATTCTATAAGATCTAAAATTTTCTATTTACAGCTAAGAAATTAAACAAAGGATAGCAACAGACTCACTTTCTGATGTTTGTACAAGTCAATTCCTGCTTTCTTTCCATTAACAGATGACACAACTACAGGGCCTCCCAGGGGTAGAAAAAATCCATTACAAGGGACCCAGAGTTATGTTGGAAAGAATTCCGACCTAAGAGATTTATGAGGCAGTATAGTCACTGCTCAGGTGAAGGGAAGGTAGTGTTATAGCTTAAGATGTTTAAAACCTGGCTGCAAGAGAAGCAGGAAAATGCACCATGGGGAACAATCCCTTGCCAGGTTCTGAGAGATGGAAAAATGACTTAATGGCACTTTCAGTGTCTTAACTTAGGTGATTTTTAATAGACTCATAAGATATAGATGTGCCTTTCTCTAACTTGACTGATACAAACCACTGTTGTTGCTGGTTCCTAAGGGTGGGAAATTCATGATTAAATAATAAAATAGATTTGGTAAGCTAACCTGAAAATCATTCCTTTATTGAAGTCCTGGGTCAAATCATGCTCAACTCCAGAAGCCAAAAGACATTATAGGGCTTTAGGTACTCAAAGGCTCATAGGGTCAAAAATTGGAAGGGGGACTGTAAGTGATCTATTTGAACATTTGGCATTAGATATTAGTAGGCTGGTGGTTTTCATTAAAACACCTATGGATGAAAACAACATATTGCAATTTCCCTGGGCATCTGACTCTAATCTTCCCATCTACCATTGTATTCCTCATGTGCTTTCTGCCAGCACGCTCAGCAGTGCTTCTAGCACAGAAGTCAATATCCCAAATAATAGTTCATACTTACAGCTAAGGCGCTCTCAGAACTTCTCAGCTAGGCTATCCTGAGATTAAGACTAAATCCCTCCTCATTCAGAGAAAAACAAAATGAAAAACAAAAAACAAAAAACTACACAAGGAATGACAGAAAACTTTCCAAGCCAAGTAGAGCAAGACTATTATTATTCGTTCTTTTTTTTTTTTTTTTGAATTCCAATGAAATGCATAGTATGCTCCACATTTTGAGGCTTGGAAGTAATTGCTTTGTATTTTAGACCATCTTTTTATTGTGGACCTACTCTAACCACTTCCAGTGTCTCCCCACTGCATCTAGCATAGCAGTGACTTGGTAAATTCTTAGTGGATTATAGGGAGAAAGTTACTTTTAATGCTGGAATAACTGACACATGTAACACAATCTGGGTGATTGTGGGTTGATCTAGCAAATCTTCCAGGGATGCTACATTTGCATGCAATCTAAGTTGTTCCAGATCATAGAAAAAGATAATTTTTTTAGCACATTTTCTGTAGCTGGCATGAACTTAACACCATAATTAGTAAAAAACATTCATGATACAAACACATATGTGTATGCACACATTACAGAATAACCACATTTATAAATACAACTGCAAAAATGCCGAGTGAAATTTTAACAAATCAAAGCCTGTAATATATCAAAAGAATGATACATCATGGCCAAATAAAGTTTACTCCAGGTGTGCAAAATGGGCTCACCATTACAAAAGCAATAAATATAATGTGTCCCATCAAAAGATCAAAAGAGAAGGGAAAAAAGAATTATAGAGGCTAATATGCATCTCATAAAGCTCAAATCCATTTGTTATTAAAATAAACAGACTAAAGTGAAAATAAACTTTGGAATGAAATAGGACTATGGATAACATCTTGTTTTCCATGTTTACTATGCTACCTTGAATGACTACACAACTCCAGAGGCATACCTGATAAATTCTGGGAAAAAAAGAGATATTGGCTACGACTGCTATTATTCAGCAAGTTTCTGAAGTTCTAACTGATGAAATAGGATAATGAAAACTTAGAGATATAAATTTTATAAAGAAAGTGACAAAATACTATTGCTTACAGATTATAAGATTTCATCTAAAAACTCAATGAATCAAAGGAAATATTAGTTTGAGCTAACAATGAAATGTGGTAAGGCTTAGAGCTATAAAATAAATAGAAAACTAAAAGACTTTCCTATAGAGTAGCAATAGCTTCCCAGGTGGTTCAGCGGTGAAGAAACTGTCTGCCAATGCAGGAGATGTGGGTTCTGTCCCTGGGTGGAGAAGATCACCTGGCGAAGGGAAATGGCAACTGGCAACCAATTCTGGTATTCCTGCCTGGAAAGTCCCATGGGCAGAGGAGCCTGGCAGGCTACAGTCCATGGGGGCACAAAAGAAAAGGACATGACTTACTGGAACTGGAGACGAAACAACAGTAGCCACAGAGCAACAATGACCACTTAGAACATGTGAACTAACAGAAGATTTTATATTTGCCATAGCAGCCAAAATTAAAAATATATATATATATCAAGAAGTAAGCAAAAATGTGTTAGTGGAAGAAGTCTCTAAAACTCTACTTAGATATATCTACCTACACATCTACATCTGTTCATGTGTTTGTGTGTAGGTATATGTGTGGGGGAATTGTTAATGCTGTTCAGTTGCCCAGTCAAGTCTGACTCTTTGTGACCCCGTGGCCTGCAGCAAGCCAGGCCTCCCTGTCCCTAACCATCTCCTGGAATTTGCCCAAGTTCATGTCCATTACATCAGTGATGGGACTATGTGCAAACTAATAAATAAACAGATATTAAGGCAATGTCCTATGACCTTGGATGGGAAGATAAAATATTGTGAAAATATTTATTCTTCAGAATTAAACTAAATTTAGTACAATCTCAATAAGTTGTCCAAATATTTAATTAATTAAAAACTATGCTATATTTCTTCTAAGAAAACTAAATTAGTGAGCAGCTCAATTTTGAAAAAGAAGAAAGGATCCATTAGGTGTTCCTTGTCAAGTTTCACAGATTTAAAAATTAAAACAGCATGCTGTTGGTATAGAATAAACAGATACATCAGTGAAAAGCAAAAAGTCTAGAAACTAGACACATGTCATTCAGATTTAATATAAGATGTAAGAAACTGTCTGTAAAACGTGGGAATATATTGTTTAATAAATATGGATTAAAATGCAAAATGTTGAATTATACTTCACATATTATACTGAAATGAATAAAATAATTTAAATATAGATTTTTTTAAACTACTAGTAATAGAAGAAATATTAGTGAAGATTCATAAAAGTTTGAGGTTTGGGAATGCTTTTAATATGATGCTAACATCGAAAAGAAAATCAAACAGGGAATATTGATAGATTTTCATGAAATAAAACTTTTACATCTACAGAGAAAAGGAAGACAACTTTGGAAGGATATAAACAGACTAGCACAAATATTTTCAATATACATGATGATCACAGGATTAATGTTTTGGTTATAGAAAGCATGTTTTCAAAGCAAGAGAAAAAGTAAGAGAAAAATAGGATATGGATGTGAATACACAGTTCATTAAAGAAGATAACAAAACAGTCAAGTATCTGAAGTATGTAAGAATTTATCTCAGAGCATCCACTTCTAGGAATTTTTTCTGAGAGAATACAGATGTAGCAAGCTGTGCTCATAGGTGATGTAGATTTAAGACTTAGCATAGTTTGTATCAATATTAGCAAGCAGCTAGAGAAAACATAAATTCTATAGGCAAAAACAATGAAGCAAATGATGAGTCATTCTGCAGTGGATTAGTAATTATATTTTAGATTAAGAATTTGTGATATGGAAGTTATTAATGACATATTTTTGAGTAAAAATGAAGGCAACAACAATCCGTGTGATATAATTATATACATTATCTGTGTAATTATATATATATATATAATATATACAACAGCTTCTTAAAGATTATTGTTAGTAATAATAACAGTGACTAGATCTCTGTGGAATTACTGGAATTATGGATGATTTTTATTTTCATTATAAACTTGTTATAGTGCTTGAGGGGCTTCCCTCATAGCTCAGTTGGTAAAGAATCTGCCTGCAATGCAGCAGATGTGGGTTGGAAAGATCCCTTGGAGAAGGGAAGGGCTACCCTCTCCAGTATTCTGCCCTGGAGATTTCCATGGACTGTATAGTCCATGATGTTGCAAAGAGTCAGACAAGACTGAGTGACCTTAACTATCACTTTCACGTTCATAGTGTTTGAAAACATACATTATCCGTATAAAATATATTTCTCCTTTAGAAAAGTAGTCCTGGACGAAGTGTTGAAAACAAAGAATGTTCTATTTCTTGTCACACATTTTTCTGTCACATCTCTAAATCACCACTTTCTTCTTCCAATCTAATTCCTTTAAGATCACTAAGGCTTAACCTTTAGCAACAGCGACTGCTGTTGTTCAGTCATTCAGTTATGTGTGACTCTTTGTGATCCCATGGACTGCAGCATTCAAGGGCTTCCCTGTCCTATACCCTCTCCTGGAGCTTGCTCAAACTTATGGCTAATCAGTCGGTGATGCCATTCAACTATCTGATCGTCTGTCTATCCCTTCTTCTCCTGCCTTCAATCTTTCTGAGCATCAAGGTCTTTTCCAATGGGTTGGCTCTTTGCATCAGGTGGCCAAAGTATTGGAGCTTCAGCTTTAGCAAAAGTCCTTCTAATGAATATTCAGGGTTGATTTCCTTTAGGATCAACTGGTTTGATCTTGCAGTCCAAGGAATCTTCAGAAGTCTTTTCCAACACCACAGTTTGAAAGCATCAGTTCTTTGGTGCTCAGCCTTCTTTAAGGTCCAGCTCTCACATCCATACATGACTATTGGAAAAACCAAAGCTTTAACTAGATGGACCTTTGTTGGCAAAGCAATATCTCTGTTTTTTAATGCACTGTCTAGGTTTCTCATAGCCTTTCTTCCAATGAGCAAGTTGTGTTTTAATTTCATGGCTATAGTCACCATCTGCAGTGATTTTAGATCCCAAGAAAATAAAGTCTGTCACTGTTTCCCCATCTATTTGCCATGAAGTGATGGGACCAATGCCTTTATCTTTGCTTTTTGAATGTTGAGTTTCAAACCAGATTTTTCACTCTCCTCTTTTACCTTCATCAAAAGGCTCTTCAGTTCCTCTTCTCATTCTGTCATAAGTGTTGTGTCATCTGCATATATGAGTTTAATATTTCTCCCAGCAATCTTAATTCCAGTTTGTCCTTCTTCCGGCCTGGCATTTTGCATGATGTACTCTTCATATAAATTAAATAAGTAGGGTGACAATATACAGCCTTGATGTATTGCTTTTCCAGTTAGGAACCAGTCCATTGTTCATGTCTGGTTCTAACTGTTGTTGCTTCTTGACCTGCATACAGTTTTCTCAAGAGGCAGGTGCAGTGGTCTGGCATTCTCATCTCCTTAAGAATTTTCCACAGTTTGTTGTGGTCCACATAGTCAAAGGGCTTAACCCTGACCCTATGCATATACTGGCCCCCAACTCAATCCCAAATGGTTCTGCTATCTACAGCCACTGCGGTATCTTTAAAATATAACCTACCACAAAATGTGTGCTATTAGCCAACAAGTAGATGTAGGCATGCAAGTTAATCTCTATTATTCTAGAGATTATTTAGAACATTTTTTTTTNATTTAAAGTTTTTATTTTGTAATGGGATATAGCCAATTAAAGATGTTTAATGGTTTCAGGGGAACAGCAAAGAGACTCAATCATACATATACATATACATATACATATACATATACATATACATATACATGTATTCCTTCTCCTCCAAACCCCCCTCCCATCCAGGCTGCCACATAACGTTGAGCAGAGTTTCTTGTGCTATACAATAGGTTCTTGTTGGTTATCTATTTTAAACATATCAGTATGTACATATCAATCCCAAACACCTGACTATCCCTTCCACCCAGGAACCATAAGTTCGTTCTCTAAGTCTGTGAGTCCCATTCTGTTTTGTAAGTAAGTTCATTTCTATCATTTCTATTTAGAGTCCATCTATAAGGGATGTCATACAATACTTCTCTTTTTTATCTGTCTTACTTCACTCCCTAAGATTATCTATATGTCCATCCATGTTGCTGCAAATGGCATTATTGCATTCTTTTTATTGGCTGAGCAGTATTCCGTTGCATATATGTCTACATCTTCTTAATCCATTCCTCTAGGCTGCTTCCATGCCTTGGCTATTGCAAACAGTGCTGCAATGAATATTGAAACTTTCAGATCATGTTTTCCTCTGGATATATGCTTAAGTGTGGGATTGTAAAGTCATAGCTCTATTTTTAGTTTTTTAGGGAACCTCAAAGCAGTTTTCTACAATGGCTGTATCAGTTAACATTCCCACCAACAATGTAGAAAGGCTCTCTTGTCTCCACATCCTGTTCAACATTTATCAATGGTGAATTTTTTGATGATATCAATTATGGCTGGTGTGAGATGGCATCTTGTAGTTTAATTTACATTTCTTACCTTTGCATAATTAGCAGTGGTGAACATCATTTCTTGTGCCTCTTGAATATCTGTATGCCTTCTTTAGAGAATGTCTATTTAGGTCATCTGTCCCTTTTTTTGATTGGGTTGTTTGATCTGATACTATTAAACATCATGCTGCTGCTGATAAGTTGCTTCAGTCATGTCCAACTCTGTGTAACCCCATAGATGGCAGCCCACCAGGCTCCCCAGTCCCTGGGATTCCCCAGGCAAGAACACTGGAGTGGGTTGCCATTGCCTTCTCCAATGCATGAAAGTGAAGCAGTTTGTAAATTTTGAAAACTAATCTTCTGTTGGTCACATCATTTTCAAATATTTTCTCCCAATTCATGGGTTGTCTTTTTGTTTTGTTTATTGTTTCCTTTGTTGTGCAAAGCTTTTGAGTTTGAATATGTCCCATTTTTAAATTTTTGTTCTTAGGAAGTTGGATTAAAAAAATGTTATTGCTGCATTTTATGTCAGAGAGTGCTTTGCTTTTCTTTTTCTAGGAGTTTTGTAGTGTCTAGTCTCATTTAGGTCTCTAATCCACTTTGAGCTTCTTTTTGTATACATCATTAAAGAATCATCTAATATCATTGTTTTACATGTAGTGGTCCAATTTCCTCGTGTCATTTATTGAAGAGACTATCTTTCTAATAGTGTTTAGTCTTTTATCCTTTGTCATAGATTAATTGACTGTGGGTACATGGGTTTATTTCTGGACTTTTTAACCTGTTTCATTGATTTATATTTCTATTTTTTGTCAATACCATACTGTTTTAGTGACTGTAGTCTTGTAGTATAGTCTGAGGTCAGGGAGCCTAATTCCTCCAACTCCATTTTTCTTTCTCAAGATTCTTTGACTCTTCAGGGTTTTCTGTGTCTCCATATAAGTTTTAAGATTTTTGTTCCAGTTCTGTGAAAAATATCATTGTTAATTTTATAGATATTACATTGAGTCTGTAGATTGCTTTAGTATTATAGTCAAATTTCTAGAAAGATACAGTCTCATATAACTGAACCAGGAAGAAATAGAAAATATTAATAGACCTTATATAAGCAAGCACTGAAATTGAAGCTGATTTAAAAACTTCTAACAAAAAAAAGTCCATGACCTAATGGCTTCATAGGCAAATTCTATCAAACATTTGAGAAGAGTTAACACCTATCCTTCTAAGTTTGTTCCCAAACATTTTCAGAGGAAGGAAAACTTCCAAATTCATTCTGTGAATCCACTATCACCCTGATAGCAAAACCAGATAAAGATAACCCCAAAAGGAAAATTACAGGCCACTATCACTGATAAACATAGATGCAAAAATAATCAACAAAATACTAGCAATTAGAATCCAGTAATACATTAAAAGATCATACAACATGTTCAAGTGGGATTTATCCCAGAGATGAGAGGATTTTTCAATATCCACAAATCAATCTATGTGATACACCACATCAGTAAATAGAAAAATACAACTATATGATCAAATCACTTCAACAGATGCAGAAAAATCTTTTGACAAAATTCAGGACCTGTTTATGATAAAAAAGAAAGTGGGCATAGAGGGAACATTCCTCAATAAAGGCCATGTATGACAAACCTACAGCTAACATCATACTCAATATTGAAAAGGTAAAAGAATTTCCTCTAAGATCAGGAACAAGACAAGGACGTCCACTCTTACTACTTTTATTCAACATAGTTTAGAAGTCTTAGCCACAGCGATCAGCAAAAAATAAATAAATAAATAGAATCCACTTTGGAAAAGAAAAAGTTTAACTGTCACTTTTGCAGATGGCATGATATTAGGCAAAGATCCTAAAGATTCTACCAGAAAACTACTAGAACTCATTAGTGAATTTAGCAAAGTTGGAAGTTAAAAAATAAATATACAGAATTCTTTTGCATTTCTATACATTAACAATGAAAGATCAAAAGAGAAATTCAAGAAATCATTTATCATCCCAACAAATAAAGTAAAATACCTAGGAATAAACCTACCTACGAGACAAAAGACCTGTGCTCCAAAAAGTGTGAGACACTGATGAAACAAATCAAAGAGGACACAATCAAAGAAATGGAAAGATACATTTGAAGACATATTAGATTCTATTATATTATATATTATAATATACCATGTGTTTTATCATATTAGTATAAAACTTATCAGATTTTACTGGTGCTATTTTACAAATTAGAGTGAAGTATATAAACCCTTGGAGAAGGAAATGGCAACCCACTCCAGTGTTCTTGCCTGGAGAATACCATGGATGGGGGACCTGGTGGGCTGCCGTCTATGGGGTCTCACAGAGTCGGACACAACTGAAGCGACTTAGCAGTAGCAGCATATAAACCCTTTCTTCATGTTCTTTTGTGTACCCCCACTTATGAAAGTGTTAGTTGCTCAGTCATATCTGACTCTTTTGGACCCCATGGACTGTAGCCCACCAGGTTCCTTTCTCCATGGAATTCTCCAAAAAAGAATACTGGAGTGGATTGTCATTTCCTTCTGAAGAGGATCTTCCCACCAAGAAACAGAACCCCAGGTCTCCTGAATTGCAGGCAGATTCTTTACCATCTGAGCCACCAGGGAAGCCCACATCAACTTATAATTGTCTTAAATATGTTCTCTACCTACAATCACACTGGACAGTGTTATAACATAATAGTTACTTTAACTGTTAAAGTTTAGAAGACTCCAAATGAGTTCAGTTCAGTTCAGTCACTCAGTCATGTCCAACTCTTTGCGATCCCATGAATTGCAGCAAGCCAGGCCTCCCTGTCCATCACCAACTCCTGAAGTTCACTCAGACTCATGTCCATCAAGTCAGTGATGCCATCCAGCCATCTCATCTTCTGTTGTCCCCTTCTCCTCCTGCCCCCAAATCCCTCCCAGCATCCGAGTCTTTTCCAATGACTCAACTCTTCACATGAGGTGGCCAAAGTACTGGATCAGCTTCAGCATCATTCCTTCCAAAGTAATCCCAGGGCTGATCTCCTTCAGAATGGACTGGTTGGATCTCCTTGCACTCCAAGGGACTCTCAAGAGTCTTCTCCAATACCATAGTTCAAAAGCATCAATTCTTCGGCGCTCAGCCTTCTTCACAGTCCAACTCTCACATCCATACATGACCACTGGAAAAACCATAGCCTTGACTAGACGGACCTTAGTCGGCAAAGTAATGTCTCTGCTTTTCAATATGCTATCTAGGTTGGTCATAACTTTTCTTTCAAGAAGTAAGCATCCTTTAATTTCATGGCTGCAGTCACCATCTGTAGTGATTTTGGAGCCTCTCAAAATAAATTCTCATTTCCCCATCTATGTGCCATGAAGTGATGGGACCGGATGCCATGATCTTCATTTTCTGAATGTTGAGCTTTAAGCCAACTCTTTCACTCTCCACTTTCACTTTCAACAAGAGGCTTTTTAGCTCCTCTTCACTTTCTACCATAAAGGTGGTGTTATCTGCATATTTGAGGTTATTGATATTTCTCCTGGCAATCTTGATTCTAGCTTGTGCTTCTTCCAGCCCAGAAAGCTTATTATATTTACCCATTATATTGCTTAACTTATCTTCTTTTTGTTCTGATATTCTAAATTTTCCTCTTTTATTATATCTTTTCCTTTTGAGAAGTTCCTTTATCTATTCCATTAGAAAAGGTCTTCTTGTGCTCAGCTGTTTACATTTTCATATTTCTGAGAATGTTTTTCTTTTTTATTAATTTCTGAGGGATATTTCAATGGATATAGGACTCAAAGTTTACAAATCTCTTCTTCTGGCACTTGAAAAATGTTACATTAGTTAATTTGGTTCTCTGTTATATCTTATGAAAAATTCACTTTCATATGTATCACCTTTCTCAGTTAACGTGTCATTTATCCCTAGANAGGACTCAAAGTTTACAAATCTCTTCTTCTGGCACTTGAAAAATGTTACATTAGTTAATTTGGTTCTCTGTTATATCTTATGAAAAATTCACTTTCATATGTATCACCTTTCTCAGTTAACGTGTCATTTATCCCTAGATAATTTAATGATTTTTAAAATATTTTTTTCTCTTTAACTTCAAAAGTTTGCTTATGATGTATATTATGTCTTAATTATTTGGGATTATCCACTGATGAGAGTGAAAAAGTTGGCTTAAAGCTCAACATTCAGAAAACGAAGATTATGGCATCTGGTCCCATCACTACATGGGAAATAGATGGGAAAGAGTGGAAACAGTGTCAGACTTTATTTTGGGGGGCTCCAAAATCACTGCAGATGGTGACTGCAGCCATGAAATTAAAAGACACTTGCTTACTCCTTAGAAGGAAAGTTATGACCAACCTAGACAGCATATTGAAAAGCAGAGACATTACATTGCCAATAAAGGTCCGTCTAGTCAAGGCTATGGTTTTTCCTGTGGTCATGTTATGGATGTGAGAGTTGGACTATGAAGAAAGCTGAGCACTGAAGAATTGATGCTTTTGAACTGTGGTGTTGGAGAAGACTCCTGCGAGTCCCTTGGACTGCAAGGAGTTCCAACCAGTCCATTCTAAAGGAGATCAGTCCTGGGGTGTTCTTTGGAAGGACTGATGCTAAAGCTGAAACTCCAATACTTTGGCCACCTCATGTGAAAGCTGACTCACTGGAAAAGACTCTGATGCTGGGAGGGATTGGGGGCAGGAGGAGAAGGGGACGAGAGAGGATGAGATGGCTGGATGGCATCACTGACTCGATGGATGTGAGTCTGAGTGAACTTTGCTAGTTGGTGATGGACAGGGAGGCCTGGTGTGCTGCAGTTCATGGGGTCGCAAAGAGTTGGACACGACTGAGTGACTGAACTGAGCTGAACTGAACTGAGGTTCACTAAGCTGTTCAATTTGTAAGTCTATGTGTCCTGCCAAATTTGTGAAAATTCCAACCATTATTTATTCTAAAACTTTTTCAGCCATACTCTATTCTCCTCAACTTCCAGAACTTTGATGAAGTGAATATTAAAATGTTGTAATACCACAGATCTTGGAATCTCTGTTCATTTTTCTTCTACTATATTTTATTTCTGTTTTATGATTAAGTAATTTTATTGTTCTATTTACCTATTTAATTATTTCCTCTCTCTCCTGCATTTCACTATAAATTCCACTGACTGAGCTTATTTAGTCTTTATAGTTTTCAGTTCTAAAATTTCCACTTGCTTCTTCATTCTATCTCCTGTTTATTTGCAGACAATTTCTATTTCTTTATGAGATTTCTATTATCATTTATTTCAAGTGTGTATGTAATTGTAAAAGTTTTTAAATAATGGCTACTATAAAATCTTACTTGCATTATTACTTTTTATTTTTCAAAAATTTTACTTTATGTTAGAGTACACTTTATTTGACAAACCTACACAGTGCATTACAAAGCAAAGATATCATTTTACTGACAAAGGTTCATATAGTCAAGGCTATGTTCTTTCCAGTATTCATGTGGAAAAGTGAGAACTGGATTATAAAGAAGGCAGAGCACTGAAGAATTGATGCTTTTTAACTGTGGCACTGGAGAAGATTCTTGAGAGTTCCTTGGGCAGCAATGAGATCAAGCCAGTTAATCCTAAAGGAAATCAATCCTGAATATTCATTGAAAGGATTGATGCTGAGGCTGAAGCTCCAATATTTTTGCCACCTGATGTGAAGAGGCTACTCACTGGAAAAGACCCAGATTCTGGCAAAGATTGAAGGCAAAAGGAAAAGGGGGCAGCAGAGGATGAGATTGTTAGACAGCATAGCCAGTTCAATGGACATGAATTTGAGCAAATTCAGGGAGATAGTGGAGGACAGAGGAATCTGACATTCTACAGACTATCAGGTCACAGAGAGCAGGGCATGACTTAGCAGCTTAACAATAACAATATCAGTTGTATCTTTTGCAAATATATTCTGCCAGCCTGTGGCTTGTCTTTGGATTCTCTTGATATTGTATTTGGACTCACTGTAGCTGGGAAGACTGGTGCTGCATTGTTACTACCAGTTGGAGGTTAAATCCAGATTCCTCCTGAGCCTACACTGGCAACTGAGGAGAGAACTCCTCATAATCGCCTGCTGGGCAAGCTGGGATTTCCAGTCCCCATGTGCTCTCAACTGATAATGCATGTAGAGGTGGATGTGGCCTTGTTATTGCTCAGTAATGGTGAATATCTGCTCTCCCCAACAGACCTCCTTGACCTCATCCCCTCGTGGAAAGAAAGAGGCACATTATTAATGCTAAGTGGAAGTGAAGTCCAGCCTTCTCTTGTGGTTTCCACTGACTCTTTTTGGCAGTGGTGTCACTTACTAACAAGTTAAAATAAAAATACAAACTCCAGTTCACTTATCTCCTCTGACAACTCAATAGGAAGTTTGGTTTGACTCATCAGATTGGAAATGTAGGTTTCCCATTCAGCCTTTGTTGACCTGGGTGAAGATTCAGGAACAGTTGTATCTGTGGTCCTTGGCTTGAGTAGAGAAGTGCTGTATAGAAGTTTTCTTCCTTACAAACAATCTCTTTNAAGTTTGGTTTGACTCATCAGATTGGAAATGTAGGTTTCCCATTCAGCCTTTGTTGACCTGGGTGAAGATTCAGGAACAGTTGTATCTGTGGTCCTTGGCTTGAGTAGAGAAGTGCTGTATAGAAGTTTTCTTCCTTACAAACAATCTCTTTTTCTCATCTTTTGTTTACAGAGGGCATGCGTTTGTCAGGAATTTTGTTTCATTTTGTTTGCCCTTTTTTATGCTTCTGATTTATTAGCTTCTATTCAGCTCCAAGTATGTGATGTATGAGGCAAAACGGAAAAATCAAGGAATTCATCGTTTTATTGTTATTCAAGTCCTGAGGTCCTTAATTTGTCTGTCTTATTCTATCCACACTTCAGAGCCATCTTATGTTCACTGTTCTTAAAAGGCCTGCAGTTATTAGTCACACTTAGCAGGAAAGTGATGATAAACTGTACTTACTCTATTTACTCAATATTTTGAAGACAGAAATTTTACTAGTTTTTTTTTTTTNGCCATCTTATGTTCACTGTTCTTAAAAGGCCTGCAGTTATTAGTCACACTTAGCAGGAAAGTGATGATAAACTGTACTTACTCTATTTACTCAATATTTTGAAGACAGAAATTTTACTAGTTTTTTTTTTTTCATTTTCTTTCTTCTGTTTTTGGTTCTTCAAATAAACCAAATTTGTTCCTATCTCATGGATTTCTATTTGATCTTTTCTCTGCCTGAAACTTTCTTTTTCACATCATTATGGGAATGGACTTGTATCTCAGCTTAAATGTTACCTTTCTGGATGACCATACCACACAAGCAATCTAATTTCCTCTTCTTCAATGTAACTTTCTACTACATTGCATTGTTTAGTGTTTTTTTGTTTTTTTTTTAATAATGACTGACCTGATACTTTCTTGTTAGATTTCTTTTTTTGTTATTCCATGCCTGTTTCTTGCTACTGGAATATGATAAAGCAGAAACTTGTTTTATCTTTGTAACTGCTGTCTCTACATATTTCTAGAAGAGTCCCTGACACCAGACTAAGTATTCAAAAAAGAAGAAGCAGCAGCAGCATTGTATTTGAATAAATAATACAATTGTGTTCATCTTATGTTTTCCTAGTTTAGTCCCTTATTACCTAGAATAAGAAATGTATTACATCATATTGATAATAGGAGCTTTTCTTTGCCTTTCTTGATCATCAAAGCTACTGGCAAGCAGGAGCAAATGCCTGAGTGACAGCCTTATGGCTTTGTGGTTACATCCTGAGGATAATTAACTCTCCTAGGCCAGCTGTGACCCCTGCTGGGAGTCAGCCTGTGCCCAACATGATGAGAGAATTGGCCCCAAATGAGGCCAGTACACTGGAGGCTCTCTAGTGACTTCTGATATTTTAATGAACCCAAGTCTCTGCCAAATATGAAAAACAAGGCAGAATTTAGGGACCAATTGATTTCTAGACAGCCTTACAAAAGACTTGAGAATCTTAGAAAGCAGGTTTGGTGGTCCCTCTTGCCAGTTTGGATAATTCCCAGAAGTGAAAATACAGCACTTTCTGATTTCCTTGCTTTTTGCTTTTTTTCCCATATTTCTTCATGTCTGGGTTTAACAGAAACTTAATGTGTCAGTTTTAGATTCTTCTCACCCTTCAAAGCACAAATACTTCAGGGAAAGGGAACAGCTGGTCAGCCATTTTGATCTTGATGTAATGAGTTTATTAGAGCCAGCCTGGAAAGGGGATTCTGACACTGTGCCTACTGTCCCCCAAACATGTCTGTCTTTCGAAGCTTGCCAGTACTGGAAAGTTTCCCCAAAGGAGAACTTCTCATACATGCAGCAATGCAGTGAATCTAGTACATGCAGATGGAAGACACAGCATGGAAAATGAAAAATTGGATCTCAGAAGAAACTGCCACTATGGAAAATTAAGTTATTTAGGGGGGAGATATAAGAATCTCAAATTTTATTTTGCTTTTTTTTAGTGTGTCAGGGCAATTTTATCTATTTTTTATTAATTTTTATTGGTGTATAGTTGCTTTAAGCTGGAGAGGATGTGGAGAAAAGGGAACCTTTTTACACTGTTGAAGGGAATGTAAATTGGAGCAGCCACTATGGAGTACAGTATGGATGTTTCTTAAAAAATGAAAAATAGAGTTACCATGTGATTCATCAATCCCACTCCTGGGTATATATTTTGAAAAACAACAACAACAACAACAACTTGAAAAGATACATGCACTCCAGTATTCATAGTGGCACTATTTACAATACCCAAAATTATGGAAGCAACCTAAATGTCTATTCTAAAGAAGATGATTTACCATGTTATGTTAGTTTCTGCTGTACAGCAAAGTAAATAAGCTCTACATATACATATATCCTCTCTTTTGGACTTCATTCCCATTTAGGTCACCAGAGGGCATTGAGTATTTCTCTATAATCTATAGCAGGTTCTCATTAATTACCTATTTTATATATTTGTTGTTCAGTCACTAAATTGTGTTGGACTCTGCAACCCCATGGACTGCAGCAAACCAGGTTTCCCTGTCCTTCACTACCTCCCAGAGTTTGCTCAGATTCATGGCCATTAAGTAGGTGATGCTATCTAACCATCTCATCCTCTGCCATCCCTTCTCCTTTTGCCTTTGATCTTTCCCAGCATCAGGGTCTTCTCCAATGAGTTGGCTCTTTATATCAGGTGGCCAAAATACTGGAGCTTCAGTTTCAGCTCCAGTCCTTCCAATTAATGTTCAGGATTGATTTTCTTTAGAATTGACAGGTTTGATTTCCTTGTAACCCAAGGGACTTTCTTTTTTTCTTCTTCTTCTTCTTCTTTTTTTTTTTTTTTTTTAGGA
>SJYV01040783.1:0-10644 GCA_006410875.1 Neotragus pygmaeus | reverse complement strand
TGATCTTTGTTTTTTGAATGTTGAGTTTTAAGCCAGCTTTTTCACTCTTGTCTTTCACTTTCATCAAGAGGCTCTTTAGTTCTTCTTTCTTTCTGCCATAAGGGTGGTGTCGTCTATGTATCTGAGGTTATTGATATTTCTCTTGACAATCTTGATTCCAGCTTGTGCTTCATCCAGCCTGGCATTTCACATGATGTTCTCTACATAGAAGTTAAATAAACAGGGTGACAATATACAGCCCTTTTGTATTCTTTCCCATTTTGGAACCACTCCATTGTTCCATGTCTGGTACTAACTGTTGCTTCTTGACCTGCATACAGCTTTCTCAGGAGGCAGGTCAGGTGGTCTGCTATTCCAATCTCTTGAAGAATTTTCCACCATTTGTTGTGATCCATACAGTCAAAGGCTTTGGCATAGTCAATAAAGCAGATATTTTTCTGGACATCTCTTGCTTTGTCTATGATCCAATGGATGTTGGCAATTTGATCTCTGGTTCCTCTACCTNGAAGAATTTTCCACCATTTGTTGTGATCCATACAGTCAAAGGCTTTGGCATAGTCAATAAAGCAGATATTTTTCTGGACATCTCTTGCTTTGTCTATGATCCAATGGATGTTGGCAATTTGATCTCTGGTTCCTCTACCTTTTTCTAAATCCAGTTTGAACATCTGGAAGTTCTTGGTTCATGTACTGTTGAAGCCTGGCTTGGAGAATTTTGAGCATTACTTTACTAGTGTGTGAAATGAGTGCAATTGTGTGGTACTTTGAGCATTCTTTGGCATTTCTTTTCTTTGGGATTGGAATGAAAACTGACTTTTTCCAGTCCTGTGGCCACTGCTGAGCTTTCCACATTTGCTGGCATATTGAGGACAGCACTTTCACAGCATCATCTTTTATGATTTGAAATAGCTCAGTTGGAATTCCATGACCTCCTCTAGCTTTGTTTGTCGTGATACAGCTTGAATCATATTGATACAGCTTGGCTCATACACTGAACTATTTCATACTATAGAATCTCTGCAAGGTGGGAAATAAGACCATGCTTTCTGCCATCAAACAATTCATGGTCTAGACATAGAGACTGGCAAGAAAATGGAGAATTATACAAACCTGTTAGTACTGATATAAAAGTATAAGCCAAGTGAAATGATGGCCTAGCATATTATTGACCCAAGACATATTTTAGCCACAGATGTAAGCTTCTGCAAAACTGCCCTAGTCAATGATGTGCTAGAAGAGGAAATAATTAAGTTAAGTTTTGGAGGAGGATCAGAATTTAGCCTGGTTCAGATGCAGAAAACGTTATTTCCTGCCAGAAGAGGGGAAGAAAACATTGCCTGGAGGGCAAATAGCATGGAAGAATTGTAAAACTTCTCAAAATTCTCATCCATGAAACTATCATAGTTCTTGGACACTTCTAGAACCTTGACAACAGAAATATGGAAATTTGCAGTCAAATGTCTTCAGATTCATATAGCTATGGCCCTTAAAAAAAATATGCCTTTGGTATTGGTTGCAAAATCTGGGGAACCAAGACAATCTGGGGTACATAACAATGATTTATATCCCAGTTCAAGTCTCCTCTAACTATGCTACCTTGTCCAAAGTACCAAAAATAGTGACCAGCTGGCTCACTTCCTACCCAGGCCATCTGTCTGTCTTGCTAAGTTCAAGCCTCTCTGTGAAGCTGGTGCTATTTCAAATCACATCATCTTGTTATTTATTTCAATTTTCAGTGTTGGAGTGACACTTCCCCTTTTAGAGTCATCATCTTCCAGATGGTAGCCAAAGTGATCTTTCGAAAATAAATATATTACTGTGTTGGTAATAATGGTGGCTAGTGCCATAGAATCTTTATTATGTGTCAGGATTCAAATTAGTTCAGTTCAGTCACTCAGTAGTGTCTGACTCCTTGGGACAATATGGACTGCAGCACTCCAGGCTTCCCTGTTCATCATCAAGTCCCAGAGCCCGCTCAAACTCGTGTCCATCACGTTGGTGATACAATCCCCACCATCTCGTCCTCTGTCGTCCCCTTCTCCTCCTGCCTTCAATCTTTCCCAGCATCAGGGTCTTTTCCAAAGAGTCTGTTCTTCACAGCAGGTGGCCAAAGTCTTGGAGCTTTTGCTTCAACATCAGTCCTTCCAATGAATATTCAGGACTGATTTCCTTTACGATTGACTGGATCTCCTTGCTATTCAAGGGACTCTCAAGAGTCTTCTCCAGCACCACAGTTCAAAACCATCAATTCTTCAGCGCTCAGCTTTCTTTATGGTCCAACTCTCACATCCATACATGACTACTGGAAAAACCATAGCTTTGACTAGATGGACCTTTGTCGGCAAAGTAAAGTCTCTGCTTTTTAATATGCTGTCTAGGTTGGTCATAGCTTTTCTTCCAAGGAGCAAGCATCTTTTAATTTCATGGCTGCAGTCAGTATCTGCAGTGATTTTGGAGCCCAAGAAAAGAAAGTCTGTCACTGTTTCTATTGTTTCCTCATCTATTTGCCATGAAGTGATGGGACCGGATGTCATGATCTTTGTTTTTTGAATGTTGAGTTTTAAGCCAGCTTTTTCACTCTTGTCTTTCACTTTCATCAAGAAGCTCTTTAGTTCTTCTTTGCTTTCTGCCATTAGGGTGTTGTCATCTGCATATCTGAGGTTATTGATATTTCTCCCGGCAATCTTGATTCCAGCTTGTGCTACTGTTAATATTAATGTATAATGTTAATATATTATTCACATATTCACTGTTTCATTCCTCACAATAGCTCTCTAACAGAGGGCAGAAGCGTCATCTCCAGTTTCCAAAGGAGAATCTGAAGCTCAGAGAGGTTTCCTAGTTTGTACGAAGTTACACCAGCAGTTTGGCAATATCTTTTCCCTGCTTTCTTCTCTTTGCTTTCAGGAGTCCCATACTTTCTTATACTACATGACCACAACAAAATAACCTACAGTTCAAGCTGCCTTTCAGGTTGAGAGTGAAGAGGCATCAGTGGGCGCAGTGGAACATGACTTCAGAAGTGTAGAAAGAGCCTCTTCCTCAGCTGGCTCTGTTGGGACTTCAGGCCCTTCCTAGGCCTACCTCATACCACCCAGCCATATGTTACCCCTCCTGGGCTAAGAGCATGTTAGGAGTCTCCCCTTCTTTAGACACAAGGGCTAGAATCAAACTGGAGATAAGACCAATCTCCCTTCAACCAATGTTTTCCAGCTGTGGTCATGGTGCAGTGCACTTGCATATTTAATAGTAAAACTAATGATGATGATTCACAAATTAACTTAGTAGGTTTCAACCATAAGAATGGAAAGGAATTTTAAAAAATCTATGTGTGCCTAGGATAATAAGTAACATTTTGTGAAATTTCTAAGATGTAAATGAATTTCCTAGTATGGATGGGGAAGAAAGAATTTAAAAACCACTCTCCTGAGCCCTACAATGTAGGGCCAGTGATATGAATGGAATTAGGCCCCTGCCTGAGTCTCTTGTCAGTTCCCCAGAGAATGGTTAATTCCAGACGTTTGCTGCAACTTTTATATACTGCAAATTTAAAGTTTACCTTGAAACAGTGTCAAAAATCTTTATTACTACTATTATGAAAAACTAAGCACAAACATGAAAAAAATTTAGGCAAGAACAAATGGTAAATTGAAGAAACCAGGGAAAACCACAAGACCTTTCAAGTTGTGATTATACAGTGGAAATTCAAGGGAGTAGATCTGATAGACAGAGTGCCTGTTGAACTATGGACAGAGGTTCATGACATTGTACAGGAGGCAGTGATCAAGACCACCCCCAAGAAAAAGAAATGAAAAAAGGCAAAATGTTTGTTTGAGTAGGCCTTACAAATAGCTGAGAAAAAAAGAGAAGGTAAAGGCAAAAGGGAAAAGGAAAGATATATCCATTTGTATGCAGAGATGCAAAGAATAGCAAGGAGAGATAAGAAAGCCTTCCTCAGTGATCAGTGCAAAGAAATAGAGGAAAACAATAGAATGGGAAAGACTAGAGATTTCTTCAAGACAAGTAGAGATACCAAGGGAACATTTCATGCAAAGATGGGCACAATAAAGGACAGAAATGGTATGGACATAACAGAAGCAGAAGATATTAAGAAGAGATGGCAAGAATACACAGAAGAATACGAAAGAGATCTTCATGATCCAGATAACCACGATGATGTGATCACTCACCTAGAGGCAGATATCCTGGAATGTGAAGTCAAGTGGGCCTTAGGAAGGATCACTATAAACAAAGCTAGTGGAGGTGATGGAATTCCAGTTGAGCTATTCCAAATCCTAAAAAAATGAGGCTGTGAAAGTGTTGCATTTAATATTTGCAAATTTGGAAAACTCAGTAGTGGCCACAGGACTGAAAAAGGTCAGTTTTTATTCCAATCCCAAAGAAAAGCAATGCCAAGGAAAGCTCAAAGTACCACACAATTGCACTCATTTCACACGCTATCAAAGTAATGCTCATAATCCTCCAAGCTAGGCTCCAACAGTACATAAACCATGAAATTCAGATGTTCAACTTGGATTTAGAAAAGGCAGAGGAACCAGAGATCAAATTGCCAACATCCGTTGGATCATTGAAGAAGCAAGAGAGTTCCAGAAAAAAACATCTATTTCTGCTTTATTGATTATGCCAAGTCTTTGTGTGGATCACAACAAACTAGAAAATTCTGAAAGAGATAGGAATACCAACCACCTATCTTGACAACTGAGAAATCTGTATACAGGTTAAGAAGCAACAGTTAGAACTGGACATGGAACAACAGACTGGTTCCAAATAGGAAAAGCAGTACATCAAGGCTGTCTATTGTCACCCTGCTTATTTAACTTATATGCAGAGTACATAATGTGAAATGCCAAGCTGGATGAAGCGCAAGCTGGAATCAAGATTGCTGGAAGAAATATCAATAACCTCAGGTATGCAGATGACACCACCCTTATGGGAGAAAGTGAGGAGGAACTAAAGAGCTTCTTGATGAAAGTTAGGAGAGTGAAAAAGCTGGCTTAAAACTCAACATTCAAAAATGAAGATCATGACATCTGGTCCCATCACTTCATGGCAAATAGATGGGGAAACAATAGAAACGGTGACAGACTTTCTTTTCTTGGGCTCCAAAATCACTGCAGATACTGACTGCAGCCATGAAATTAAAGATGCTTGCTCCTTGGAAGAAAAGCTATGACCAACCTAGACAGTATATTAAAAAGCAGAGACATTACTTTGCTGACCAAGGTCCATCTAGTCAAAGCTATGGTTTTTCCAGTAGTCATGTATGGATGTGAGAGTTGGACCATAAAGAAAGCCGAGCGCTGAAGAATTGATGCTTTTGAACTGTGGTGTTGGAGAAGACTCTTGAGAGTCCCTTGGACTGCAAGGAGATCCAACCAGTCCATTCTGAAGGAGATCAGTCCTGAATAGTCATTGGAAGGACTGATGCTGAATCTGAAACTCCCAATTCTTTGGCTTCCCTGCTGTGAACAACTGACTCATTTGAAAAGACCCTGATGCTGGGAAAGATTGAGGGCAGGAGAAGGGAACGACAGAGGATGAGATGGTTGGAGGGCATCACTGACTTAATGGACATGCGTTTGATTAATCTCTGGGTGTTGGTGATGGACAGGGAAGCCTGATGTGCTCCAGTCCATGGAGTCACAAAGAGCTGGACAGAATCGAGTGACTGAACTGAATGGAACAAATGGTGTATCTATAAAAAATCTCTCCAACCACCCTCTTTCCCTACACCATCCTCAGTGGTAGCTAATATTTTTCTGTACATACATTTTCTAGGCATAAAATTATATATGTTTGTAAATACACATATATATATCCATATATATGCAGTTAAACAGTCCTTGTTCTATACTTTCTGCCTAATATGAAGATATTTCTACATAATTTACATTGACCACAGGAAAAACCATAGCCTTGGCTACACGGATCTTAGTCAGCGAAGTAATGTCTCTGCTTTTGAATATACTGTCTAGGTTGGTCATAACTTTTCTTCCAAGGAGTAAGCATCTTAATTTCATGGCTGCAATCACCATCTGCAGTGATTTTGGAGCCCCCCAAAAATAAAGTCTGACACTGTTTCCATTGTTTCCACATCTATTTCCCATGAAGTGATGGGACCGGATGCCATGATCTTCGTTTTCTGAATGTTGGATTTTAGGCCAACTTTTTCACTCTCCACTTTCATTTTCATCAAGAGGCTTTTTAATTCCTCTTCACTTTTTGCCATAAGGGTGTTGTCATCTGCATATCTGAGGTTATTGATATTCCTCCCGGCAATCTTGATTCCACCTTGTGCTTCTTCCAGCCCAGCGTTTCTCATGATGTCCTCTGCATAGAAGTTAAATTAGCAGGGTGACAATATTAAGGCTGAATTATAGTTAAAGAATTTTCCCTACTGTGTATATTTGTTTTTGATCCTTTTTCTCATGTCCTATGTATATAAAAATTGTATGTATACAGGATAAACTCCTAGAAATAAGACCAAAAACTTGTTTTAAAAATATCTTTAATGTCATTATCTGTGTCCAGTCACTCTCCCCACCCCAGTTTTGAGATCTTTCTTACCATGGTTTTACTAGTTCTGGCACTTTCTATGTTTTTGGTCAAGAGCTTGTGGAAAATATACAAAATAAATTCCTGTAAATCTCTGTGACCACATTGCAGATTAAAGAAAATATATTTACCCCCCAAGGGTGCCTAAAGGGTGTATGACTCTGTAAAGTTTAAAATTAGCAGAGATTGGACACAGCCTGCCACTAGATGGAGTGCTACAAATTCTGATTTTTTTTTCCCACTGCTACTGCGGAGTTTAATATTTGTTTATTTGCTGACCCACTGGTAAATATTTGCATTTCCTAAGATGGGGTGGGAAGTAGATTGTAACAGCCTTTGCAAATAGGTAAATGGATGAAGCATACCAATTTTTATGCCATATTACTTGGGGTCATTTGGCTTACAGTAATTGTCTGGTTTTTTCTACTGAGGATAAAAGGTTTAAAAAAAAGTTTTTGTTATGAATCAAATAACAGAACAATGCACAAGTGTGTAGGTAAGAAATGGTTATAAAACGAACACCATCCAGGTCATGAAGAAGAGCACCTGCCATCGCTTTTCTAGCCCCCAGCCCCTTCTCCTTCATATCACAACTTCCCTACATTTCTGACCTCTGTGGTAATCTTTTCTTTATAGGTTTACCATTTCAATATGTAGTCTAGACATTATCATTTAGTTTTGCCTGGTTTTGAGCTTTCTGGAAATAGAAGCATGCAGTATGTGCTGGTTTATATATGGTTTCTTTTGGTCAATACTATTTTTATGGGAATTGACTATATCATTGCTTGCAGCTATAGTCTGTTGATTTTCATTGCCCTATGGTATCCCATTTTGTGACTATAACTCATTTATCCATTCTGTTGATGAATTTTTCAAAAATTTAGCCTGAGTTTTTATTTGGATTTCCTGCATCATCCATTTCCACAATATAGAGTAAATGGCAGAGTTTATCTTTCTTGGGTTATTTTAAATGGAATAGTTGATTTCTAGTATTAATTTCAGGTGTAAAGATAGCAATTCAGTATTTTTATAGATTATTCTCCATTATACGTTACTACAAGATAATGGCTATAATTCCCTGTGCTATATACAATATATTCTTGTTGCTTATCTATTTCATACATAGTAGTTTGTCTCTTAATCCTACACTCCTAATTTGCCCCTCCTTCCTCTTCCCTTCAGATAACTACTAGTTTGTTTTCTGTATCTGTGAGTCTGTTTCTGTTTTAAACCGTACATGCATTTGTAGTATTTTTAGACTCCACATATAAGTGATATCATAGTATTTGACATTTCACTAAGCACAATATTTTCTAGGTCCATACATGTTGCTGCAAATGGTGGGATTTCATTATTTTCTATGGCTGAGTAATATTCCATTGTATAAATATCAGTCACATCATCTTTATCCATTCATCTGTTGATGAGCATTTGGGTTGCTTCCATATCTTAGATAGTAAATAGTACTATATGAACATGGGGGTATATGCATCTTTTCAAATTAGTATTTTAATTTTCCAGATAAAAACCCAAGAGTGGAATTGCTGGTAGCTGTATTTTTAGTTTTTTGAGGAACCTCCATTCTGTTTTCCATAGTGGCTGCACCAATTTACACTCCCACCAAGAGTGTACAAGGGATCCATTTCCTCCATATCCTCATCAACATTTTGTGTTTGTAGACATTTAAAAAAATGTATTTATTTTAATTAGAGGCTAATTACTTTACAATATTGTGGCGGTTTTTGCCATATATTGACACGAATCAGCCATGAGTGTACATGTGTGCCTCTGTCCCGAAACCCCCTCCCACCTCCCTCCCCACCCCATCCCTCTGGGTTGTCCCAGTGCACCAGCTTTGAGTGCCCTGTTTCATGCATCGAACTTGGACTGGTTGTATATTTCACATATGGTAATACATGTGTTTCAGTGCTATTCTCTCAAATCAGCCCACTCTTGCCTTCTCCCACAGAGTCCAAAAGTCTGTTCTTTATATCTGTGTCTCTTTTGCTGTCTTGCATATAGGGTCATCGTTACCATCTTTCTAAATTCCATATATATGTGTTAATATACTGTATTGGTGTTTTTCTTTCTGACTTACTTCACTCTAGATTAATAGGCTCCATTTTCATCCACCTCATTAGAACTGACTCAAATGTGTTCTTTTAAATAGCTGTGTAATACTCCATTGTGTATATGTACCACAGCTTTCTTATCCATTTGTCTGCCGATGGACATCTAGGTTGCTTCCATGTCCTGGCTATTATAAACAGTGCTGCGATGACCACTGGGGTACACGTGTCTCTTTCAGTTCTGGTTTCTTCAGTGTGTATGCCCAGCAGTGGNTGTGCTCTGTTTGTGTTGATTCACTGGGCTGCACAAAACTTGACAGTCATGCACATTTCTGTGTAAGTTCTACTTCCAGTTTTAAATTGCCACTGTCCCCTGTGTAAACAAAGGTTTGTTATTTCCTTTGCTAAGTAAGTACATTAGAAAAGTCCACCATCTAATCTCTATTTTATCCTAAAAAAGGAAGGGATATTTGAATATCGAAAAGCTCACAAAGGAAAATATCAGGAAAGAGTCCATTAAGTCAAGTAAATCTATCTTTATGAAAGTTTTATTAAAGTGTTAGTTGCTCAGTCAGAGTCGTGTCTGACTCTTTGCAACCCCATGGACTGTCAGGCTCCTCTGTCCATGGAATCATCCAGGCAAGAATACTAGAGTGGGTAACCATTCCCTTCTCCAGGGGATCTTCCTGACCCAAGGATCAAACCTGGGTCTCCTGCATTGCAGCCAGATTCTTTACCATCTGAGCCATGAGGCTCTAAAACCCATCCCGATTTGCATGTCCAGCCCACTCCTGACTCCCAGCCTTGGCTTGTGATCCACCTACACTCCTAAGACCTCCACTTGAATGTCTAACAGATACTGTAGCCCCAACACATTCAAAACCAACCCCTGACCTTTTGCCCCAGATTTGCTCTATGCACAGCTTTCACCATCTTTTGACAGTAACTCCACCCTCAATTGTTCACCAAAAGCCTTAGAGTGACATCTGACTCTTCCCACTCATCACCTACATGTAATCTATTAGGAAATTCTGTAGAAACTACCTTCCAAATATATACAGAATCCAGCCATTCTTCCTCATTTCCACTGCTACCAATCTGGCTAAAGGGAAGAGTTGTAATATACATTAATGGTATGTTACACACATGTGTGCAAGTGTATGTGTGTATACATGTTCAGGCACACACACATCATCATTCTTCACCTGGATTGCTCACAACTGGTTATTAGTCCTGCCTCCACTACAGAAGCCAAAGTGTTTGTCATGTCTGACTCTGCGATCCCGTGGACTGTAGCCTGCAAGGCTCCATGGGATTCTCCAGGCAAGAATACTGAAGTGGTAGCCATTCCCTTCTCCAGGGAATCTTCCTGACTCAGGGATCAAACCGGGGTCTCCTACATTGCAGACAGATTCTTTACCATCTGNTCCCGTGGACTGTAGCCTGCCAGGCTCCATGGGATTCTCCAGGCAAGAATACTGAAGTGGTAGCCATTCCCTTCTCCAGGGAATCTTCCTGACTCAGGGATCAAACCGGGGTCTCCTACATTGCAGGCAGATTCTTTACCATCTGAGCCACCAGGGAAGCCCAAGTGGAAGTCAGAACATGTCATTCCTCTGCTCAGAAGTCACAGTCCTCACACAGTGGTCTATAAGCCCTTCTCTTCATCCTCATCTCCCACTTCCCTGCCCCTTACTGGCCCTCAAACACATCAAGAGCCCCTTTCCTTGCTACCTGCCATTCAGGGATCACTGTGAGCTCCTAGGGCTGCCCTCAGGTCCTTGCCAGGTGGCCCCCCACAACTTGGCTGTTTGCTTTCCCCAGATAGGCAGAAGAATTAAGACAGTGTCACATAACACAGTGTGATCAAAGGAATGACAATTCATCACCCTTGTCAGGTAATAGAACGTAATCAAAGGAATGACATCATGCTCTTAAGTACTACCCATTGGTGGGGTAGGAATCTTGCAGTCATCTCAGAATTCTGTCTACCACATAT
>SJYV01040779.1:0-36878 GCA_006410875.1 Neotragus pygmaeus | reverse complement strand
AATATAATCAATCTGATTTCGGTGTTGACCATCTGGTGATGTCCATGTGTAGAGTCTTCTCTTATGTTGCTCGAAGAGGGTGTTTGCTATGACCAGTGAATTCTCTTGGCAAAACCCTAATAGCCTTTGCCCTGCTTCATTCCATATTCCAAGGCCAAATGTGGTTCTTGACTTCCTACTTTAGCATTCCAGTCCCCTATAATGAAAAGGACATCTTTTTTGGGTGCTGACAGAATGTTGTCCACTGGAGAAGGGAATGGCAAACCACTTCAGTATTCTTGACTTGAGAACCCCATGAACAGTGTGAAAATCCAAAATGATAGGATACTGAAAGAGAAAGTCCCCAGGTCGGTAGGGGCCCAATATGCTCTTGGAGATCAGTGGAGAAATAACTCCAGAAAGAGTGAAGGGATGGAGCCAAAGCTAAACCAATACCCAGCTGTGGCTGTGACTGGTGATAGAAGCACGGTCCGATGCTGTAGAGAGCAATATTGCATAGGAGTCTGGAATGTTAGGTCCATGAATCAAGGCAAATTAGAGGTGGTCAAACAAGAGATGACAAGAGTGAACGTCGACATTCTAGGAATTAGTGAACGGAAATGAACTTGAACGTGAGAATTTAACTCAGATGACCATTATATCTACTACTGTGGGCTGGAATCCTTTACAAGAAATGAAGTAGTCATCATGGTCAAAAGATTGTGAAATGCAGTACTTGGATGCAATCTCAGAAACGACAGAATGATCTCTGTTCATTTCCAAGGCAAGCCATTCAATATCACAGTTATCCAAGTGTATGCCCCAACTCGTAATTCTGAAGAAGCTGAAGTTGAACGGTTCTATGAAGACCTACAAGACCTTTTAGAACTAACACCCCCAAAAGATGTCACTTTCAAAAGTTTATTAAATGCCATTTCTAGTAGATGATTAGTAAATACAGTAGTACTTCTATAGATATACTGTCACTTATTTAAGTTATGAACTTTTTTTTGACATTTGTAGTTTTCAGTTTTTCACTTTCATGAAGTGATACTATGATGAACATGCTGTACCTAAACCTTTTGTATGTATTTAGTCGTTTCCATAGGATAAATACCTAGACCTGTACATGTTAAATTGAATTTTAGAGGGTGGTTATGTAAAGATTTTAATTTGTATTGATGAATTACCTTAAGGAAAGTTTGCTAATCTAGTATCACTAGCAGAGTGTGAGAATACTTACTTTCCCATAGTCTTTCAATATTTTCTATGAATGTCAACATCATAGCCAGAAAATGTTTCCTTGTCTGAATTTACATTTTCAGTTTATAAGTGAGATTATTTAATAGGTATATTGGTCAGTTTTGTTTCTTTTATTCATTGCTTTTACCCATGTTCCTATTGTGTGATTTTTTGCCTTTTCAATATGTAATAATTCTTTATATATTAAAAACTAATTCTTTGTTATGTATTTTATAAATATGCCTTCTATTTTCATGGCAGTTTTTCATGTGTGAAACTTGATAATTTTTATGTATCTATCAATTTTTTTTTCTTTTATGGTTCCTGCCTTTGGAGGTATGCATAGAAAGCCTTCCCCTCAAAGATTGAGTAAATAATGACTGTTTCTTTTTAATGTTTTTTATCTTACATTTAAGTTTTAATACACCTGAGATTTATTTTATTTTAGAACATGAGTTTTCCTCCTAAATCATTAACTTTTTATGCTAACACAATTGATCTATTTTTACTCCACTAATTGAAATACTGCCTTTATTTTTTAATGATAAGAACAATATTTGAACTTTCTACCAGTAATCTGAGTGTCTCTTTGAGTATATTAGAACTGTTAAGTGAGAATAGGTGGGTCATCTGATCTGTAGAGAAATGATAACTTTTCCTTTTTGAAATCTCAAGAAACACAAGGAAATGTTAGAATATATAAAAAATTATAGCATCTTCTCTGAAAAATAGCAAATTAAAAGAAAAAGGAGAACAGAGTAGGAATATTTGTAATTCATAACGAAGGACTGCTGCTGCTGCTGCTGCTAAGTTGCTTCAGTCGTGTCTGACTCTGTGCAACCCCATAGATGGCAGCCCACCAGGGTCCCCAGTCCCTAGGACTCTCCAGGCAAGAACACTGGAGTGGGTTGCCATTTCCTTCTCCAGTGCATGAAAGTGAAAAGTGAAAGTGAAGTCTCTCAGTCCTGTCTGACTCTTAGCGACCCCATGGACTGCAGCCTACCAGGCCGCTCCATCCATGGGATTTTCCAGGCAAGAACACTGTAGTGGGTTGCCAGTGCCTTCTCCAGAACAAAGGGCTAATTAGATACAAATAATACCTTCAAATTTGTATGAAAAACGTTGAGATCTCTACAGGTAAGATGGGTAGAGAATGTAAATAGACAAGAGGAGTTACAGACAGTTGACAAACTGTGGACAAAATATTTTTCCTGATCAGTAGTCACGTGCAAAATAACCTAATAGTTAAAAACATTAAAAACACAAAAAGTTTTTACAAATTTAATGTTTTAAGAACATTAACATCAACTAATTGTTGATAAAGTTGTATTCAGTTGAAATGCTGATGATATGATAAATTGGAACAACACTTTAGCAAAGTAATACATTGATTTGTCCTAAGAATTGTATATATGTTTATTCTATTAGACTTAGTAACTCCAGATCTGAGAATTTATTGTGAGAACATCACTTAATAGAGGTAAAAAGCTACAAGGGTGACAGCATCTATTTTAAAGCTGCTTATCATAGTAAAATTTGTAAATAATCGAATGTTCTATATTGGAGAGCCCCAGTGTCTCAAAGGAGTCTGGTGGATGGGTGGAATAGGCAGTTTTACAGTATTTCTCAGGATATTTTTTATTAGAAGATATCATACATACAAATGAAATATGTGTGTGTATGTGTGCATATATATATATATATATATAAAAATATAATTTCTTTCTTTCAATGAACAATAGCAAAGTGAGTGACATGTATGTATGACCCAGCTGAAGAAAAAGAACATTACCAGAACCTTGGGAGCTCCCTGTATGTATATGTATCACTGTCCATCTTCCCTTCCTTTCCCAGGCCATAACCATTATGAAACACTGCTTTAATTGTTCTGTTGTGGTTTTTTTTGAAGTGTTTTTTAAATTACATGTGTATATCCCCAAACCATATGTTGTTAGTTTTTTCTGTTTTTGACACTTTTCAAAAATTCTGTGTATTCTTTCTGTGATCTGCTTTCCTTGATAAATGTTATGCTTTTGAGATTCATCTGTACAGATGCATTTAGTGGTAACCCCCTCCCCTACCCACAGATATTAGTATTTTGTAGTATTCTAGGATTACAAATCTTCAACTTCAGTAGGTCATGCATATTCACAAAGATGATTGTATTTATTTGCCCTTCAGTTTTCAGCTTTCAAGCCCCTGTCTCCCTTAGGAAATATATGATGTCGTAAACACACTAACACATTCATGACACAATAAGATCATTAAGTACGTGTTTTTCTGCAACTTTTCAATACATAATTCTCACCTTTCATTTCATCCCAGTAGTTTTATCTTATCTAACACTCAGACCGTATTTAACTTTTGTAAGGTGTAGTTTGGGCTGAGGCAGAAAAGGAGAGACTACCTCAACAGAAGTAGGTTACCTTTATTCAGGCAAGGAGGGTGACAGTCAGCCTAACGACCAGGCTGAGATGATTGAAATGTCAAAGAGAGACTAGGCCTGTGAGCCTTCCCTTTTAGATTTGGCTGCTTTCTTGCTCATAGTATCATTTACCTTGTTCCTCTAGACTGTCTTTCCTATAAACTGAAATATATATATAAAGGCTTGATGGGTTCAAGGTTAACAGTTTTGGCTAGAACCTCTTTGGTGGTACAGATATGTTGAATCATACCAAAAGACACAAAATATCTGGTTGATCCACTGTGAGTATTGCTAAGATTGACCCAGGATTAGGATGATGACAATATGATGCCTCCATTGTATGGATGTATTTTTCCCTTGCGTATTGAAAATAATCTGTATTGTTGCTTCTGGCATTATGCAAAAAACATTGTTTGATACCAGCTATTCATAGCATTGTTTTAAAATTGATTGGTAGTCCTTATGTGAATAAGTATTTTCATTAGGACTTACAAAATGATGTTTTTGTTTATGCCAATTTCTTAATTTATAAAAAGGAACATACCTTTATAGCATTATTGTGCTGTGCTAAGTCGCTTCAGTTGCGTATGACTCTGCAAACACAGGGACCATAGCTTGCCAGGCTTCTCTGTCCATGGGATTCTCCAGGCAAGAATACGGGAGTGGGTTGTCATGACCTTCTCCAAGGGATCTTCCCGACCCAGGGATTGAACCTGCCATTTTATTGTCTCCTGCATTTTCAGGTTGGTTCTTTACCACTAGCACCACCTGGGAAGCCCTTTATAGCATTATTGGTATCTACCCATAAGTATCTATTTCCAAGATTCAAGTCATTTGGGAAACTGAATTAATTGTAAGATTACTTATTGGAGATGGTCGAAGAGATTTAGATGTCCTGAAGCAGGATAGTACTTAAGAGCACAGACTCTGGGCCCAGACTAGATAGGTTTCAATATTAACTCTGCCATTTACTGGGTATGTGACTTTGGGTACAGCCCTGTTGTCTGTTTTCCCGTCTTTTACTGCCTAATGTATACCTGTGGACAAAGAATAGTAAGTAAAGGAAAAATGAAAAAAAAATTATTAAGAATTGGGTTATGGGTGAGTAAAATATTTTCCTTAGCATTGTGTCGTATTTGCAGTGTAAGAGAGAAATGAAAAAGAAAAGTCATGCTGATTTTTAGATGTCTTTAATGTGTATTTTCAAGTGCAAGATAATTGACAAATGACTCACACACCTTTTACATTGATTTTGGTTTATCTCTCTCATTACAGTGTTTTAGAAATTCTTGATGCAATAAAATTGTTATTTTCATAAGATAAAATTTTATGTTTTGTTTTATTTTAGTAAACTCAGTGTAATCACTTTTCAGCTTTTTAATAAATAGTATAAAATATTATCCTCAATATTTTCTCAATGAAATGTAGCCAGTTTTCTCTTAAATACATAATAAGACTACGTTTAAAACTTAATTTGAAGTGGTTTACCTCAAGGAATGATATATAGTAACAAATTGATAGACGCTTTCAAAATTTAGTTCATAAGGATCATAAGTTTTTTCTCTCTACTTTTTATCTGTCGCATGATTTTGTAACATTCTTGGAATAAGCACAATCTCTCTTATCATCTATTTTAGTCTCATAGCTCTATAAGTAATACACTAAAGGTCATTTTTTTCTGTGACACCTAAGTAAAATATGTTCTGAACAAGAGACTTTATTTTTCTTATCACAAGTTAAATATTGCTATTAAATTTGAAGAGAGCTCAGCTGGGATATCCTTTGCTGTGAAAGATGGTTTTAGTCATTTAAATTGATAAAATTTAAATTGATAAAACACAAATACTAGCATTAAGAAAATCAAGTGAAAATTAATTGTAGTTGAATCTGCTTATTTTATTTCCTGGTATGAAATAGGTCTTTGTCAGATATTACATTACTTAGTAAAACTTTCATTAAGAGATTTGAGTTGATATAGTTTTCTCAGTTTAAAGAACAAAATACGAAATGTCTATTTTCCAAGGGATTATTTTATTTCATAGACCCAGCCTTTCATTATCTCACTAAATTTGGTATTAAATTTTATTTTTTAAATATTTTATTATGGCCAGTTTCAAACTTAAAAAAATAGAATAATAAAACTCCTCATGTACCAGTTTCCCAGTTTCAACTGTTATTAATTTATGGCCTATCTCTTTCATTTGGTACCATCCACCTTCTCATTTCAGCGTCCAATCCTGGATTATTTTAATGAAAATCCTATATGTCATATTGTTCAATCTGTAAATATTTCAATATGTATCTAAAGGATAAGGGCTCATCTTTTTAAAATTAACTACAGTTCTTTTGAATTGGGCTTCCCAGGTGGCCTAGTGGCAAAGAATTCACCTACTAATGCAAGGGATGCAGATTCAATCCTTGGGTTTCGAAGATCACCTGGAGAAGGAAATGGTAGCCCACTCCAGTATTCTTGCCTGGAAAATTCCATGGAGATAGGAGCCTGGTGGGCTACAGTCTGTGGGGTCGCAAAGAGTTGGACATGACTGAGCACTCACTCATTCACTCCCAATAGTTACTCCTCCATACAGGAATTTATCTAGAAGTTTTTCATTTTCCTGAGTTCATAGGGTGCAACTCCATCCCCACTTTCTCACCTCTCTAGCATTCCCAGGGGTTCCTTTGCACTCATCCACAGCTTGGAGTCTATAATGTCTCCTCCCACTTGCTGCTGTTATTCTCAGAATGAATTCCCAAGCTTCCAGTGAGTACCTGACTTGGTTTTCTGGCCATCAATGCTGTCACAGATTTCTTTGTCTTCTGGGCATTTTCCTTGTATAGTTTCTGATACTAGGCGGATCTTAATAGCTATTGAAGTTTCCTAATGACCCACTTATATTTTGGAGTTCATCACAATATTTTGTCACCTATCTTTGTTGTAGATCTTGACCCTGGGTGTTTGGTTTTGGTATCCTGGTTGCACTGTCTATTTTTATGGGGGTGTTAGGGAGAGATTCAGAAACTTTGCTCCTAATGCCATCTTCCCAGAATCCCGTTTTTAAGTTCAAGCCATTTGCATAAGAACAGAGGCCAGGTTGTTGATCTGTCATTAACATTCACCTTTGAGAACTTGCAGCAAACCTTACAGATCACTTACTTCCAGTTCTTCATTTTATCTATAAGGACATTTATAAGGAAGCTGAATTCCAGAGAGGCTAAGTAACTTTTCGGCTATTTAAGCCTGAAAACAAGAAGCCAGTTTTCCTAATATTGAAACAGTACTGTTACTCAGTCAGTTCAGTCGCTCAGTCGTGTCCGATTCTTTGCCACCCCATGGACTACAGCAGGCCAGGCTTCCCTGTCCATCACCAACTCCCAGAACTTGGTTAAACTTATGTCCANGTCTGTTTTCCCGTCTTTTACTGCCTAATGTATACCTGTGGACAAAGAATAGTAAGTAAAGGAAAAATGAAAAAAAAATTATTAAGAATTGGGTTATGGGTGAGTAAAATATTTTCCTTAGCATTGTGTCGTATTTGCAGTGTAAGAGAGAAATGAAAAAGAAAAGTCATGCTGATTTTTAGATGTCTTTAATGTGTATTTTCAAGTGCAAGATAATTGACAAATGACTCACACACCTTTTACATTGATTTTGGTTTATCTCTCTCATTACAGTGTTTTAGAAATTCTTGATGCAATAAAATTGTTATTTTCATAAGATAAAATTTTATGTTTTGTTTTATTTTAGTAAACTCAGTGTAATCACTTTTCAGCTTTTTAATAAATAGTATAAAATATTATCCTCAATATTTTCTCAATGAAATGTAGCCAGTTTTCTCTTAAATACATAATAAGACTACGTTTAAAACTTAATTTGAAGTGGTTTACCTCAAGGAATNAAGATAAAATTTTATGTTTTGTTTTATTTTAGTAAACTCAGTGTAATCACTTTTCAGCTTTTTAATAAATAGTATAAAATATTATCCTCAATATTTTCTCAATGAAATGTAGCCAGTTTTCTCTTAAATACATAATAAGACTACGTTTAAAACTTAATTTGAAGTGGTTTACCTCAAGGAATGATATATAGTAACAAATTGATAGACGCTTTCAAAATTTAGTTCATAAGGATCATAAGTTTTTTCTCTCTACTTTTTATCTGTCGCATGATTTTGTAACATTCTTGGAATAAGCACAATCTCTCTTATCATCTATTTTAGTCTCATAGCTCTATAAGTAATACACTAAAGGTCATTTTTTTCTGTGACACCTAAGTAAAATATGTTCTGAACAAGAGACTTTATTTTTCTTATCACAAGTTAAATATTGCTATTAAATTTGAAGAGAGCTCAGCTGGGATATCCTTTGCTGTGAAAGATGGTTTTAGTCATTTAAATTGATAAAATTTAAATTGATAAAACACAAATACTAGCATTAAGAAAATCAAGTGAAAATTAATTGTAGTTGAATCTGCTTATTTTATTTCCTGGTATGAAATAGGTCTTTGTCAGATATTACATTACTTAGTAAAACTTTCATTAAGAGATTTGAGTTGATATAGTTTTCTCAGTTTAAAGAACAAAATACGAAATGTCTATTTTCCAAGGGATTATTTTATTTCATAGACCCAGCCTTTCATTATCTCACTAAATTTGGTATTAAATTTTATTTTTTAAATATTTTATTATGGCCAGTTTCAAACTTAAAAAAATAGAATAATAAAACTCCTCATGTACCAGTTTCCCAGTTTCAACTGTTATTAATTTATGGCCTATCTCTTTCATTTGGTACCATCCACCTTCTCATTTCAGCGTCCAATCCTGGATTATTTTAATGAAAATCCTATATGTCATATTGTTCAATCTGTAAATATTTCAATATGTATCTAAAGGATAAGGGCTCATCTTTTTAAAATTAACTACAGTTCTTTTGAATTGGGCTTCCCAGGTGGCCTAGTGGCAAAGAATTCACCTACTAATGCAAGGGATGCAGATTCAATCCTTGGGTTTCGAAGATCACCTGGAGAAGGAAATGGTAGCCCACTCCAGTATTCTTGCCTGGAAAATTCCATGGAGATAGGAGCCTGGTGGGCTACAGTCTGTGGGGTCGCAAAGAGTTGGACATGACTGAGCACTCACTCATTCACTCCCAATAGTTACTCCTCCATACAGGAATTTATCTAGAAGTTTTTCATTTTCCTGAGTTCATAGGGTGCAACTCCATCCCCACTTTCTCACCTCTCTAGCATTCCCAGGGGTTCCTTTGCACTCATCCACAGCTTGGAGTCTATAATGTCTCCTCCCACTTGCTGCTGTTATTCTCAGAATGAATTCCCAAGCTTCCAGTGAGTACCTGACTTGGTTTTCTGGCCATCAATGCTGTCACAGATTTCTTTGTCTTCTGGGCATTTTCCTTGTATAGTTTCTGATACTAGGCGGATCTTAATAGCTATTGAAGTTTCCTAATGACCCACTTATATTTTGGAGTTCATCACAATATTTTGTCACCTATCTTTGTTGTAGATCTTGACCCTGGGTGTTTGGTTTTGGTATCCTGGTTGCACTGTCTATTTTTATGGGGGTGTTAGGGAGAGATTCAGAAACTTTGCTCCTAATGCCATCTTCCCAGAATCCCGTTTTTAAGTTCAAGCCATTTGCATAAGAACAGAGGCCAGGTTGTTGATCTGTCATTAACATTCACCTTTGAGAACTTGCAGCAAACCTTACAGATCACTTACTTCCAGTTCTTCATTTTATCTATAAGGACATTTATAAGGAAGCTGAATTCCAGAGAGGCTAAGTAACTTTTCGGCTATTTAAGCCTGAAAACAAGAAGCCAGTTTTCCTAATATTGAAACAGTACTGTTACTCAGTCAGTTCAGTCGCTCAGTCGTGTCCGATTCTTTGCCACCCCATGGACTACAGCAGGCCAGGCTTCCCTGTCCATCACCAACTCCCAGAACTTGGTTAAACTTATGTCCATTGAGTTGATGATGACATCCAGCCATCTCATCCTCTTGTCCCCTTTTCCTCCTTGTGGGTCAGCTGGTGAAGACTCCACCTGTAATGCAGGAGACCTGGGTTTGATCCCTGGGTTGGGAAGATGCCCTGGAGAAGTGAAAGGCTACCTACTCCAGTATTCTGACCTGGAGAATTCCATGGACTGTATAGTTCATGGGGTCACAAAGAGTTGGACACGACTGAGCGAATTTCACTTCAAAGTGCTCTTATTAGACATTCCTAAAAATTCACATGAACAAAGCTAGTGGAGGTGATGGAATTCCAGCTGAGCTATTTCACATCCTGAAAGCTGATGCTGTTAAAGTGCTGCAGTCAATATACCAGCAAAATTGGAAAACTCAGCAGTGGACTAGAAAAGGTCAGTTTTCATTCCAATCCCAAAGAAAGGCAATGCCAAAGTTTGAACCCAAACTACCACACATTTGTGGTAGTTTGAACTTACCTCACACACTAGCAAAGTAATGTGAAAATTCTCCAGGCTAGGCTTCAATAGTAGGTGAATCAAGAACTTCCAGATGTTCAAGCTGGATTTAGAAAAGGCAGAGGAACCAGAGATCAAATTGTTAGCATCCGTTGGATAATCAAAAAAGCAAGAGAATTCCAGAAAAACATCTACTTCATTGCCTATGCTAAAGCCTTTGACTGTGTGCATCATAACAAACTGGAAAATTCTTCAAAAGATGAGAATACCAGACCACCTGACGTGCCTCCTGAGAAATCTGTATGCAAGTCAAGAAGCAACAGTTAGAACGGGACATGGAACAATTGATTGGTTCAAAATTGGGAAAAGAGTACTGTAAGGCTCTATGTTGTCACCTTGCTTGTTTAACTTACATGCAGAGTACATCTTGCAGAATGCCAGACTGCATGAAGCACAAGCTGGAATCAAGATTGCTAGGAGATATTTCAATACCCTGAGATATACAGATGAAACCACTCTGATGGGAGAAAGCAAAGAGGAACTAAAGAGCTCCTGATGAAAGTGAAAGAGGAGGGTGAAAAAGTTGGCTTAAAATTCAGCATTCAAAGAACTAAGATTATGGCATCCAGTCCCATCACTTCATGCCATATAGGTGGGGAAACAATGGAAACAGTGACAGACTTTATTTTCTTGGGCCCTAAAATCACTGCAGATGGTGATTGCAGCCATGAAATTAAAAGACGCTCCTGGAAGAAAAGCTATGACCAACCTAGACAGCATATTAAGAAGCAGAGACAATACTTTGCCTGCAAAACTCCATAAAGTCAAAGTTATGGTTTTTCCAGTAGTCATGTATGGATGTGAGAGTTGGACCATAAACAAAGCTGAGTGCTGAAGAATTGATGCTTTTGAACTGTGGTGTTGGAGAAGACTCTAAAGAGTCCTTTGGACAGCAATGATATCAAACCTGTCAATCCTAAAGGAAATCAACCCTGAATATTCATTGGAAGGACTGATGCTGAAGCTGAAGCTCCAATACTTTGGCCACCTGATGTGAACTGACTTATTAGAAAAGACCTTGATGCTGGGAAAGATTGAAGGCAGGAGGAGAAGGGGATGACAGAGGATGAGATGGTTGGATGGTATCACCAACTCAATGGACATGAGTTTGAGGAAGCTCCAGGAATTGATGATGGACAAGGAAGTCTAGTGTGCTGCAGTCCATGGCATCGCCAAGAGTTGGAACCAACTTAGCAACTGAACTGAATTGCAAAGTTCATACTATATTAAAATTTTAAAGAAAAACTAAATTTTGTGAGTTAATATTTCAATGGATAGTATATTTATCTAAAGTTCTAATAATTGGATATTTATTAATAACAGCATTTTCTCCCATGAAGAAGAAATCCATAGATACTAAGTTAGTACATTCATTAATATTTTTGGTATTTTGTGTGGGTCAAAGTGAATTATAATAATTGTCAATTTAAAAACAGCATTTGAATCTGTACTTCTTGGAATTCCCCTACACTGCTTCACTGGCAGGTTTTTTCTTTTTAAGGTAAACACTAAAATATATAAACCTTTTAATTTACAATTTAATAGGAATGAACAAAACTACTTAAACCTGATTTGAAATTTAATTTCTGTCTAATTTTGTGATGTCACTTTTTTTTTGAATGGCTATGACATGAGTTAAGTGGATAGTTTTATGTTTGCCTTGCTCAGTCTAGTCCTATTTGTACTTAATGTTGTTTATGCTTTGTTTACTATGGTATGGAAGGTCTGTACATAGGGTTGTTTGATAGTAAAGGATGTGGCTCTCTAAAAGCTTCTTATGAGTTTTTTCCTTGCCAGTAATTTTGTTTCATTCCTTAAAAAAAAAAGTTATTCTTTATAAAAAACAGTCACAGTAAATTTTCTAGTTCTGTGTGATTTTCTTTCCATTCTGGTCTTCACTAGGTATAAATAACACATGAAGTGACTTCCAAGATAGTAAGAATCCATTTTGAAATGTTCTAGAAAATAAATAGTGATTTATAGTTTCATATGATTTGGGCTGAAAGCATTCGGGCTTTGCCAGGTCATCAAAGTCCTGTCAGGGGAATCTATTATTTATTGTTTGATATGCTGGGAGTGGTGTAAGTACTTACTGTTTATCTTATGTAAGTATAGTGTTAGGAAAAATCAATTCCAGGTATAATACAGTTTTAAGAAAGATCATAGGGAACTAACCTAAATATTATAGTTGTAAGGCATGAAGTTCAACATTAAGGATTTGCATTAAAGGGTTTTTGAAAAATGAATGAATAATACTTGCATTCCTATAAAATATTTTAGATAAGATTCTTGAAAATACTAGTTTCATACCTTTTTGATGCTGATTTTAGCTTAGCCCTGTTTGATAGTGAAACATTTCTATTTTATCTAGATATATTTTGGAAAATTATAGAAAGTTGGGACTATACATATTTGTTATAGGATCACAGAACAGTCTACAAGTTTCTAATATATTTTTTCTAGTTGCCAAGTTTACAACAGAACCTCAGCTGAGAAGGAAGTGATGTAAGAAACCTCAGTTTCCCCTGTTACAAGCTGTTATGAAATGCTAATGTAATACCTAATATTTAACTGTGTTTGACAGAAATAACATGCTGGTAAAAGTTGTTGATCTTGCATCAGATTTATAAATTTTCCTATAATCCTTTGGCAGATTATTTCTTTGAAACATCCTCACTAATGAATTTAATGATCATATTTAATGTTGTGAAATGTTTAAATGATATTGTGTTTGATAAACTTCTATAGTATAAATCTAGGAAAGGCCTATAGATACATATAGAAAAGGTTATTGGATTACAAAAAAAACAATTTTAAGTTTGTTAGATCTTCAAGGATAACTTAATAATAAGCAAATGATAGTTTTCTTCCCCCATCAAATATTAGGTTGGTACAAAAAGTAATCACAGTTTTGGACCGCAAATTTCAAATCATTGTAACTAGGCTCAAAGACATCTTTATTAATCAGAATAGGAATCATTACAGTCAACACATTCTTGCCAACAAAAAATAAGTTTGTTTATTCCCGTAGCATAAAAATCTGTGCTTAGGGATTTGACAAACTCTTGGAAAACATTTTCTGTCTCCTGCCAGTTGTGAAAGCATTTTCCCTGCAAAAAGTTGTTGAGATGCTTGAGGAAGTAGTTGTTGGTTGGCGAGAGGTTAGGTGAATATGGCAGATGAGGCAAAACTTTGTAGCCCATTTTGTTCAACTTGTGAAGCATTGGTTGTGGTGCATGCAGTTGGGTGATGTCATGGAGAAGAATTGGGCCTTTTCTGTTGACCAATGCTGGCTACAGACATTGCAGTTTTTGGTGCATCTCATCAATTTGCTGAGTATACTTCTCAGTTGTAATGATTTTGCCAGGATTCAGAAAGCTGTAGTTGATCAGATGGGCAGCAGACCACTGAACAGTGACCATGACCTCTTTTTGGTCCAAGCTTGGCTTTTGGAAGCGCTTTGGAGCTTCTCAGTCCAACCACTGAGCTGGTCATTGCTGGTTGTCATATAAAACCCACTTTTTGTTTCACATCACAATCAGATTGAGAAAAGATTCATCATTGTTGTGTAGAATAATTTTGATTTTTGTTGAACTCATGAGGCACCCACTTACTGAGCTTTTTCACCTTTCCAGTTTGCTTCGAATGCCACACTACCATAGAATGGTTGACATTGACTTCTTGGGCAACTTCTTGTGTAGTTGTAAGAGGATCAGCTTCAATGATGGCTTTTGGTTGTTGTCGATTCCCACGGCCAACTCCCGTGCTCCTCATCTTCAAGGCTCTTGTTTCCTTTGCAAAACTTCTTGAACCACCGCAGCATTGTACATTCATTAGCAGTTCCTGGGCCAAATGCCTTGTTAATGTTGCGAATTGTCTCTGCTGCTTTACTACCCATTTTGAACTTGAATAAAAAAATAACTCAAATGTGCTTTTTGTCGAACATTTCTGGGGTGTAAAATAAATACAAAATAAACAGCAAGTAATGTCATTAGTAAAAAAACATAAAGCGAGAAATGTGTATTAAGATGATGTATAACATAGCCACATTTGTTTAAGAATGTATTCCAGTATCAAACAGGAAAATTCAACAATGCAAAACTGCAATTACTTTTGTACCTAATAACTCTAACTAGATAACTTCAGGTTTGTTATTGAAGGGATAGGAAGAGAAGGGAAGGGAACTGACATTTATTGAATATAAGCAACATGCTTGGAGACCTTGTGTAAGGTGTTTTATATCATTTTTACCCTATTCCTCCTTGTACCCCTATGATATATATTATTAGCCCCATATTATGGTTGAAAACATTGTACTTGTATATTTGTACTAAATTTTTACAGTGTGTTTCCAGTGTAATGCTGTGTGAGTTGACCCTGATCTAAGGTGTATGTTAAAGTCGCTCAGTCGTGTCTGACTGTTTGCGATCCCATGGACTATACAGTCCATGAAATTCTCCAGGCCAGGGTAGCCTTTCCCTTCTCTAGGGGATCGTCCCAAGCCAGGGATTGAACCCAGGTCTCCTGCATTGCAGGCCGATTCTTTACCAACTGAGCCACCGGGGAAGCTGATCTAAGGTATTTGTTTCTAACTCATGTCTGGCTTTCCCTTGTGGGAGAGACTGTATAATTCACTGTAAGCATATATATATTCCATATAAAAATGCCTCACAGGGATGTGTGAATTTGAGTAATGATTCAGAAGTAAGTAGTTCACTTTTTATGGTGCCAAGTCTTAAAAAAAGCATCGTTTTGAAATTAGTCAAGGGTGTAAAAGCTATTAAAATTGAGCTTATAAATATTAATTTAAACAAAACCAGCAGTTGTGTATTTTGCTAAATTATAAATAAGACCAAATAGTTTAATTATGTTAACTTTTCCAGAACAGGAATTTAAGAAATGTGAAAGCTAAAGCTCCAGTTTTATGCAAATTCATCCTTCATGCTGTGCCTAGACACATTTTTCTGAAACTCTGATTTGATCTTGTTCTTATGGCTAAAATCTTAGACTCCCTGTTGCTTACAGGTTCAAGTTCAGATGCCACAGTTTGGCTCCAGCTACTCTTTGAGGCATTACTTTTTGATACTCTCCTCCTTCACCCTTTGCTAAGACTATTCCCTTCCACTTTCTTCCACAGTTTTCAGTTGGGTTATTATAGATCTGAAAGACCGAGGTGGTTTGTGTCCCCTGCTCTTGAGAGCTTTCCATGACTACCCTTTGCAGAGGGAATGCTTTTTTCCTTCGTGTTCCTTTAACAGTTGTAATTACATTTATTATTTTAAACCTTTTAAATTCCTGTTGTTTAGACTCTGAGCTTTTTTAGGCTAGAAATTACCTTTATCTATTTTTTTTTCTCACTATCTATCACAGTCTGTTCTGTCCCTCCCTTTCCCCATTACCTTATCTCTTCCTTGTCTTTCTTCAAACAGATCTACTGTGTGCCTCCTGTTCAAGGCACTTGGTGTTTATTAAATGAGTGGGAAGAAGTATGAAATCCTGACCAGGAAAACTTTAGCTGTGTTATTAGCTTGTTGTTTTAATCATTTTAAGCATAAGGATAATAGCCCCTTGCCATTTAACATTGGAATGGTCTATTGCTTTTACCAACTTCTGTGGGACTATTAAGGGAAAACACAAATGATGGTCATTTTGGTTTTGTGTGATTTGGATTCACATCATGTTCAGTATTGAAATCCGTTCTTGGCTTTACTTGTCAGTAGAGACATGACTTCTGACAATGTTGATTGCAGCGTTGGAAATAACCACATGCCTATTTGCCTATCCAAGGTAATAGCTAATTTGAGCCAGATAGAGGAGAGTAATTTTACTACTGTTTGCCATTGGAGTTGGCATCTGGTAAAAGTGGGTGTATGTTTGGAGTAGTATTTAGGTGAAAATGTACTGCTTCTGTAATACCTCTCTGAAGAGAATAAAAGTAGATATTCTTTATAGAGCAAATACCCTCTGCTAACAATTAACAGTCCTCCAAGGTAGATGGTGGTATTTCCAGTGATGGATGAAGAAGTAAAGACCTGAGGTCACAGAGCTAGTTAAGCAACAAAACTAAAATTCAAACTTAGCTTTGTCTAACTGGGACCATGCCCGTTTCATTATGTTACCATCCTACCCTTACATCCTCATTCTCAGACTCAAGTCCAAATTAGAGTGAATTTATCATGGTAATTTGAATTTGTGATGTCAAATTACTGAATTGCTTGATCTTTGGCAAGTAATTTAACATTTCTCATCCCATTTTTTTCACATGGATAATACTGCTTGCCTCCCAGGGTTATAATGAAGAATAAATGAGCTGATGTATATGAAAATACATTGTGAATCATAAAGCCCTGTGCTGATATTTGGTGGTATATTGTTAATGCTGTCTTTATTACACAGTTAAACATACTAATTCTGCTTCCTGAATATTTCTTTGCTGTTGTCCTTTTTAACTAAGCCACGTAGTCAGTCAGTGTTGGTCACTCAGTCATGTCCAACTCTTTGAGACCCCATGGACTGTAGCCCACCAGGCTCCTCTGTCCATGGAATTCTCCAGGCAGGAATACTGGACTGGGTAGCCATTCCCTTTTCTAGGGGATCTTCCTGGTCCAGGGATCGAACCCAGGTCTCCTGCATTGCGGGCGGATTCTTTCTCATCTGAGCCACCAGGGAAGCCCACTAAATCACTTAGCCACCTGTAAATGCAGCCATAGTGACTGCATTTCTTTATAAAGAAAACTTATTTTTTATGTATAAAGAGTTTATGTATAAAGAGTTAAGATAAAACGTTAGAACAATACAGTTTTTACCGTTGTGAAGAATTGAGCGTACTTAGCTGTTTAGAATTTTCATTTCTTCTTCCTATTTCCTTCTACAATACAAACTCTCATTTTTTTTCCTTTGAATTATATCCTAAGTTAAGGTTGCAACTTTATAATGGCTTATTTCCAATAGTTGATATTTAATCGCTATATATCTACTACATTTGCTCAGAACTTCTTTTTTGAACCAAACATTTTATAGCTACAAGGTGCCCAGCACTGGAAAACTAGTTCTTCCATGAATGCAGATGGAGCTTTTGTTTAATGTGATTTTTAACTAGAAATTGGCTACATCAGTTGCTTCCATATGCTTGTTGCTTTTTTACATGAAGAAGATAAGCGTTCTCTTTTTATGAAATCTTTGATGGTTAGGGTTTTGTTTAAACCCTTGCCAGAAGGATGTTGTTTCTTTTCTACTAGGTAAAAATCCAAGAGGACCATGGTATCTCATTGTAGTGAAAGAGTCCGTAGCAGCACTATAGAATTACACTAAACTAGCTTTGTTCATCTGACTGATATAAAATATTTTAGCCTCTGTTGAAATGGTAGCTCTTATGGTAAAAAAATTATGGAAGAGTCTTGAATTTATAACATGGAGTGTTAACTAGCTGATGTAGCTGAACACCTGGATTTTTTTTTTATTATAAAATTATCTTTGGTAAATATTTTTTGGTATTGGTATTAATAGTAGTAATATATATTTCCCATTATGGCAACAAAGGGGCTTTCCTGGTGGCTCAGATGGTAAAGAGTCTGCCTGCAGTGTGGGAAACCCAGGTTCAATCCCTGGGTCAGGAAGATCCTCTGGAGAAGGAAATGGCTACCCACTCCAGTATTCTTGCCTGGAAAATCCCGTGGATGGAGGAGCCTGGTAGGCTGTAGTCCATGGGGTCACAAAGAGTTGGACACGACTGAGTGACTTCACTTTCACTTTATGATAACAAACTTTATGATATGGCTTAAATTTCAAAACAGTAGTGTTCTTATCAAACTACTGTATTAAGCAGAAGTGAAATAATGTATCATGTAAATGACCTTTTTTAAAATTAGTTAGCCTATCGCTTAAACTGAAAAATATATACGATTACCCCTAAGAGACAGTGTGACTTGAAGTTAGATTTATGTTAAAATTTCAACTCTAGAGCTTTTTTTAAAGCATTGGGCAGCAGGTTAACCAGTTTGCACCCCAGTTTCTTCTTCATCTCTAAAACGTATATGCAGATCCTTTTCTGTCATTGCATTTGGGAGAATCCAATCAGCCAGTATGTGAACATAGTTTCTGAAACAAAGTGCTTATATGAATAATTTTTGACAGTTGCTCATTTATGGTAATTGGCAGATAAAAAGAATTTAAGTACTTGAGTTTTAAAAAATCTCCCACATGATAAAATTTTCAGTATTACTAGTATATGTTGAAGAAGAAGCATTCAAGTATAATATAAACTTTATAATTTTGAATATAAGAATGAGCCTCTTTTGTTAAACTCTTCTATACAACAGTGGTATGAATTGAACATTTTTTTGTGCTTTATATATATATGTATTTTCTACATCCAAAATGATATAGGTGTATGTTTTTATAGGTTTGCCTGAATCCATCATTGCAGCTGCATGTTCAAGAAGTGGCCAGAGGGTTCTGCATGTTGATTCGTAAGTTTATCAGTGGTAGCATTTGATACTTTCTAAATATCTCTATACAAAATTAAAATTTAAATATACATACATATGTGTGTACATATATATGTCCAATATAAACTTTTTAAAGTTAGAAAAATTATTAGAATTGTTTAATTTTCACCAAAAACATGTGAAATATATAATGTATGGGTTTTCCTATTATAGTTTGTGAAATAGTGATCTTTCCTTTGAGTATAAACCAAATGTACAATAATTTTATTTTTCACATGAATGATTTTGTTTTTCTAAATGATAAATANCATCAGACAGTTAAAGGGGCACTCCTAGTGGGGTCCTCCTCTGTAGTTTGGGGTATCAGTCACTTAAAGGAACATCCTGGGTGGGGTGCTGCTCTGTAGTTCAGTGGGTCAAGTGTTTGATGGGCCAGACTCTCTTGTTCACCTAGGATGCTGGTGTGTGGGGAGAAAAAGGCTATGGTGGTGGCTCCACCCGCTACGTATGACTCAGCAGTATCACCTTGCTTCCATGGATGCCTCTTTCCTCCACAGGGATTTCCCGCCAGTCTCCTCATTCACATTCCCTCAATCCATCTCTCTGCAGTAAACAGCAACCTTCACCCTGGGATTGCTCCACAATCGCTAATTCCAGCTCCCAGCTGCTCTGCCTTCCAGGGGACAAGTGTTCCTGTCTAGGGTATATATTTCTGCAGCAATGACACTCTTCATTCTTATTCCATTTAGGCTGCCAGAGATCAGCTGTTTTACTCTCAGCCTTAAATGTTTCTCCTCTGACTCAAGACAATTGCCTCGATGTAGGGATCAGACCCCTGCTTCAGTTCTCCCACACGCCAAGTGCAGGTCCAGTGCTACTAACACTCCTGTTTTACCCCCTTGTTCCTTCATCCTACCAAGTTTTGCGTGGTTCTGTATATTCTTTTCCACTGGTCAGGTACTGCTGTTGGCATTCTGCATGCACTTCTGTGTCTGAATGTTTACTCCTGATATATCTTTGAAGAGAGATGTACTCCATGTCCACCTCCTCCTCCACCATCTTGTTCTCCATAGTTCTGTTTTTAATTTATTGAGAAACCTCCATAGTGTTTTCTGCAGTGGCTGTACCTGTTTACATTCTTACTGACAGTATATGAGGCTTCCTGTTTCTCCACATCCTCTCCATCATTTGTGTTCTTTTTGACAACAGTCATTCTGACAGGTATGAGGTGATATCTTACGGTGATTTTAACTTGTATTTCTCTGATGATTAGGTAGGTTTACTCCTAGGTATTGGTTTTTTTTTTATGTGATGGTAAATAGATTGCTTTTTGATTTCTCTTTCTGATAGTTCATTGTTAGTGTATAGAAATACAGCAGATTTATGTTTATTAATTTTGAATTCTACAACTTAACTAAATTCATTGATGAGCTCTAATAGTTTCCCAGTGGTGTCTTTAGGCTTTTCTGTGTGTAGTATCATGTAATCTGCAAAACAGATTACAGTTTTACTTCTTTTCTAATTTGAATTCCTTTTATTTCTTTCTGTGTTTGATTGCTATGGCTAGGACTTACAATACTATGTTGAAAGAAATGGTGAAAGTAGACATACTTGTCTTGTTCTTGATCTTAGAAGAAATGCTTTCAACTTTTCATTAGAGTATAGATTTTAGGTGGGTTTGTTTTGTGTAGCCTTTATTATGTGGAGATATGTTCCATCCATGTTCACTTTCTGCAGGGCTTTCATTGAACATGGATGCTAAATTTTGCCAGAAGGGCTTTTCTGCATTTACTGAGATGCTCATATGATTTTTAATCTTCAATTTGTCAATGTGTGTGTCACATTGGTTGATTTGTGGACATTGAAAAATCTTTGCATCCTTGGGAAGATGTACTTTTTTATGGTTTTTACTTGAGCAACATTTTAACTTGCCAGTTTCCTATTATAAACAAAATGTAGGCATCCATATGGTTTTAAATATCTAATATTTTTGGGGAAAGGTAGTGTTCGAAATTTTTACCATGTTTGAAAAATCACCTTATGATCTTTTTCTTTTTCTCTAATTTAAAATACACAATTTCAGTGATTTTAATGTGCTTGTATAACTTCTGTGCCTTGACAAACTGAAGTTTTATGATAAGGAATTAGGTAAGATTTTCTCTTTTTTTTCAGGAAGATTTATGTAGTTAGCCAGCAGAATAAGAGGTGTGATCTGGTTATTTCATCGTGATGAATTGTTGAGTAATATTGCTTTTCTAATCTTGATTATAGTTTTTCTTACAGACAGCAGCAGACAAAAATGTACTTTGAGTTTTTCTATGTGTATGGATTTCATCCATGATTTTGTGAAGATCAACTTAGTACTTTTATCGGCCTGCTACTGTTTATATTTATATACCATTTAAGTGATGATAGTTCTGAAATGACCCATTATAAATCCTAAATACAACCTCTGTTGATTTATAAACTCTATCCAAGCATTATTTCTATCAACAACAGTTAATCTCATTTAAAATAGTTCTTTCATTGCTCTTGTCATAAATTTTGCAGGGAGATTTTTAAACCAAAGTTAACTTCTGCCAAATTGCAATTGAAGGAGCTGTATTTTTGTGTGTCAGTTATCTGTGTAAGTAAATGTAAAATCTGTGGTTCTTTTTAGAGAACTACATTTACTGTAGATATTTATGAGCTCTTGACATGTGAAATTNGCAGGGAGATTTTTAAACCAAAGTTAACTTCTGCCAAATTGCAATTGAAGGAGCTGTATTTTTGTGTGTCAGTTATCTGTGTAAGTAAATGTAAAATCTGTGGTTCTTTTTAGAGAACTACATTTACTGTAGATATTTATGAGCTCTTGACATGTGAAATTTCAAGAATAGATGTGATTTAGAAAAGCAGTTTGCAGTTCAAAATGTGGAGATTGGCATTTATTTTAATCTTGAAGTTATTTGAAGAGGGTGCAAGAAAACCAAAAGTTTATACTTTAACAGAATCTATTTCTACCAATAATTGTTCATCTGCACAGCCTCAGTCTTTTTCTCTAATAGATATATCATTGCTTAGTTTTGTTTCCTATATAGCTTTACTTTCTACTATAACTACTTCAGACAAAAAGAAGATAAAATAAATCCAAAATGATGATGTTACCTCACTGCATTAATTTAAATTCATGATTTCTTAGAATCTTTTTAAAAAATAAGTATTCAGTGTCTTTATGCCTAATGATGTTATTTAGTGGATACCTGATGTCAACCTAAATGAATGTCACAGATACAGCTATTGATGTTTTACTCTTATGTAATGACCATATTCTTATTCCTCAAAGTTGAAAGCATTGTTATACTTTACCAGTTTGACCAAAGAAGTGTGTTAATCTAAATAGTATTACCTTGTGTGATTAAAAACTGATGTCATCATACATGTCTATTAGTTTGTGGGCTAGATTTGTCTTTGGCTTGACAAATGAAAATTTTTTTCTATTTAGAAACTGTGTCAAGTTAAGAATTATTTAGGAATTATAATAAAGATAAGTAAGCAATTATTTTGTCCCTGGTTTAAATGTTTTTGTTTTGTTTGAAGAAAATTTTTGCCCTCAATCATAAAAATTTACATATGCTTGTCAGAAAAATTCAAGCAATGTGTAGGTATGTATATTACATACACATATACATGAAAATAGACGTGTTGGTTTGTCCACATATCATACCCAAGGGACCACCGTTGGTGTGTTACATTCTGTCTGGTGGAATTAAAGATAGTTTTATGAGAATTAATAAATGCATGAGTGAAAGGATAAAATGAATTGATTTTGATGAGGTGAAAATATGCAGTAATAGTGTCTCATTATCGTGTCTATCTGTTTGCACATTTTTTTCTCATTTAAGGGTACTTTTTAGTAATATTATGTTGTAGTGGTAATAGTGGGAAAAAACAAATTAAAAACAAGTTTTAAAACAGATAAATAGTTGATCAAAACTAAATGAGATCACATAGGATTGTATCAGGGCTTCCCTGATAGCTCAGTTGGTAAAGTATCCTCCTGCAATGCAGGAGACCCCAGTTCGATTCCTGGTTCAGGAAGATCTGCTGGAGAAAATATACGCTACCCATTCCAGTATTCTTGGGCTTCCCTTGTGGCTCAGCTGCCACAAGGAAAGTAAAGTATCTGCCTGCGATGTGGGAGACCTGGATTCAGTCCCTAGGTTGGGAAGATCCCCTGAAGAAGGGAAAGGCTACCTACTGCAGTATTCTTTCTGGCCTAGAGAATTCCATGGACTATACCCATGGAGTTGCAAAAGTCAGACACGACCGAGAGACTTTCACTTTGAGAAAAATTCATCCCAGTAAGTTTCTTGAGAGTTGTAGATCTATGACTGACCATGATGTCAAAGGAAACTTCTTTGTTCACTGTTTCTCCACCATTGACTTGACATTATTTTGACATCACCTTTTCCTGTATATCATTGTCCATCTTTATGTTTTGGCACTGAGGTGGGAGACACTAAAATTTGTCAATAATTGTTACCTCTCAAGAAAACACCCTCTTCCAACAACACAAGAGAAGACTCTACACATGGACAACACCAGATGGTCAATACCGAAATCAGATTGATTATATTCTTTGCAGCCAAAGATGGAGAAGCTCTATATAGTCAGCAAAAACAAGACTGGGAGCTCACTGTGGCTCAGATCATGAGCTTCTTATTGCTGAATTCAGACTTAAATTCAAGAAAGTAGGGAAAAACACTGGACCATTCAGGTATGACCTGAGTCAAATCCCTTACAATTATACAGGGGAAGTGAGAAATAGATTCAAGGGATTAGATCTGATAGAGTGCCTGAGGAACTATAGACAGAGGTTCAGGGCATTGTACAGGAGGCAGAGATCAAGATCATCCCCAAAAAGAGAAATGTAAAAAGGCAAAATGGTTGTCTGAGGAGGCCTTACAAATAGCTGTGAAAAGAAGAGAAGTGANCGAAAATAAAAATGCCCATTTGTGATTTTTACTATTCTAGCTGAAAACTGTGGGTCACTTTTCCTTCATGAAACTTGAGAGGGCTATTGATAATAGTTTTATATTTGCTGTCTAAAAACTATGAGTACTCAGTCTCCAGTTTCACAGAGACTCTAATTTTAAGGAAGTATTTTCATCATATAAAATAGTATTCCTGGCAATAAAGATAAACATCATCCTTCAACATAAACTCGTTTCCTTCACTTGATGTACAGAGATAGTTGTGACACAAGATTGGCAGAAAATGTTCCATTCCTATTTTTTGTCAGTCAGGAATTTCTCACTTTGTCCTTAAAATAAATTGTATCTGTGAGTTTTAAAAACAAAACCAGTAACCTAACCTTGTTATTCATTACAGAAACATTTTTAAAGAGTATAGTAGTATTTTATAATTTGAATTTCATTGTCAGAATTCTGAAGCTATATCTTTAAAAATAAAATTTAAGAAAGTATTTGGTAAGCTTTAATTATTACTATTTCTATTGCAGAATTGTTCTAGAGTGCATATTATAATGTTTTTATTTTTTGTCATATTAATTCTGATACTTAAAGTCTTTGGCTTTCTCCTTAGGGTATTATAAATCATATTTAAAACCATGCAAACACCAAAATGAATTTAGTTAAAATCTGCTTTGGTTTTATAGTGAGTTTATTAATAATTATGTTATCAAGACTACATTAGTGAAAACCATATTTCACCTTTTACATGCATAATTGGATGATGTCACCAGATACTGATATTAAAGAGCACATCCAAAGGAAAAGTTGTAAATAGGTGCTGCATGGAAAAATACTAGAACCAGTTACCTCTGTCAAAAACTATATGACCAAATACAGGGGAGAAAAAATGGATTTTGACTGTGAACTGACCGCAAGCCATTTATTAGTGGAAAGAAACAGCAAGATGGCCCTTTTTATTTTTTTTTTGACTTTTAATAATAGCAGAAGATATTTTGGAAATTGGCTCATTATGGTCAGTGTTGGGTTATTTTTGTTTTTCAAGATTTTATTATGATAATTTTCATATATAGAGAAAAGGTGAAAAAATTGCGCTATGAATACCTATGTATCCACTACCCAGATTCTACCCTAATATTTTGCTGTATTTGCTTTATTATATAATTATCCATTTATTAATTTTTAAATCTACTATTGCATCTTATTGATTTAGACATTTCACAGTAAGTTGTATATGTCCAGTACCTTCAGTCTGAAACCCTTCAGCATGCATTATCATTTGCTAGTTATTTATAGTTCTTTTTTTGAGATAAAATTACAGTAAAATGTACAGATCTTAAGTGTACCATTTAATAAGTTCTTAGCAAATGAATTTACTTTTGTGACTAAGAACCTTATCAAGATAAAGAATATTGCCATCACTTCAGAAAGTTTCCACATGCCTCTTCAAAGTCAGTTTCTGCCATTACTCCCACCCTCAAAAGCAACCACTCTTAGGATGTTTTTCACCATAGATCAATTAACTTTGCTTGTTCTAAAACTTTATATAAAAGGAGTCATCCTGAATGCACTCTTTTGGGGCGAAAATTCTTTCACTTATCATAACGTTGTTTGAAATTCATTTATGTTGTTATATATATATATCAGTAGTTTATTCCTTTAATTGGTTAATAGTATCTATCATATGGCTATACCACAATTTATCTATCTAGTCTCCTATTGATGGATATTTGAGTTGTTACTAGTTTGAAGCTATTAACAAATGGAGATGCTATGAAAAAACTTGTACAAGTCTTTTGTGAACATGTGCTTTCCTGTGTGAAAATACCTAAGAATGGAATCATTGGATCATAGGATAAGTACACATTTAGTTTTATAAAAAAAGTTCAAGACAGTTTTCTAAGTATACCATTATTTACTCCCATCAAAATGCCAGAGCATTCTGCCCATCCACCCCCACACCTGGTTTTGTAAATCTTTTTCCTTTTAACCATTCTAGTGTGTGTGTAGTGGTATTTCATCATGTTCAGCATCTTTTCATGTGTTCATTAAGCACATCTGTATTCCTTTGTGAAATGTTTATTCAATCTCTTTGCTCACTTTAAAATTTGAATAGTTGTCTTATTTTTAGTTGAGAGAGTTATTTTATACATCCTAAAAACTAGTCCTTTGTCAGATAAGTTTTGTGAATATTTCTTCTACTTTGTGCCTAGCCCATTCATTTTTTTAAACTGATGTATTTTGTGGAGAAGTTTTTCACTTTGATGAATTATAATTTATCGAAAGTTTTTATTGCTTTCTGTGCCCTTTCTGAAAAACCTTTGTCTACCCTGATTGTCAAATTTCTGGTATATATTTATTACTTATAAAATGATGTAGCCATAAAAAATTTACTTAGATCTTAAAGCTTTCACCCAGTAGCCAGAGCTTCTCACTTAGGACTTATGCTGGCTTAAAAGAAGTCTCTTTCCCATCAGGAAGCTTGCCAGAGCCTCTTTTCCTCATCTATCAGAGGGCAGACAGAAGAAGCAAAAACAACAATCTCACAGCATTTAGAACAAAAAACCACAATCACAGAAAGCTAACCAAAATGATTTCATGGATCACAGCCTTGTGTAACTCAATGAAAATATGAGGCATATGGTGCAGGGCCACCCAAGATTAATGGGTCACGGTGGAGAGTTCTAACAAAATGTGATCCAGTGGAGGAGGAAATGGCAACACACTGCAGTATTCTTGCCTCAGGAACCTCATGAACAGTATGAACAGGCAAAAAGAGATGACACCAGAAGATGAGCGCCCAGGTCTTTAGGTATGCTACTGAGGAAAAGCAGCGAAATACCTCCAGAAAGAATGAAGAGGCTAGGCCAAAGAGGAAACAATGCTTAGTTGTGGATGTGTCTGCTGGTGAAAGTAAGTTCAGTTCATTTTAGTCGCTCAGTCATGTCCAACTCTGTGACCCCATGAACTGCAGCATGCCAGGCCTCCCTGTGCATCACCGACTTCCAGAGTTTACCCAACTCATGTCCATTGAGTCAGTGATGCCATCCAGCCATCCGATCCTCTATCATCCCCTTCTCCTCCTGCCCTCAACCTTTCCGAGCATCAGGGTCTTTTCAAATGAGTCAACTCTTCACATCAGGTGGCCAAAGTATTGGAGTTTCAGCTTCAACATCAGTCCTACCAATGAACACCCAGGACTGATCTCTTAGGATGGACTGGTTGGATCTCCTTGTAGTCCAAGGGACTCTCAAGAGTCTTTTCCAACACCACAGTTCAAAAGCATCAATTCTTCGGTGCTCAGTTTTCTTTATAGTCCAACTCTCACATCCATACATGACCACTGGAAAAACCATAGCCTTGACTAGACAGACCTTTGTTGACAATAATGTCTCTACTTTTTAATATGCTGTCTAGTTTGGTCATAACTTTCCTTCCAACGAGTAAGCGTCTTTTAATTTCATGGCTGCAGTCAACATCTACAGTGATTTTGGAGCTCCCCAAAATAAAGTCAGCCACTGTTTCCACTGTTTCCCAATCTATTTGCCATGAAATGATGGGACCAGATGCCATGATCTTCGTTTTCTGAATGTTGAGCTTTAAGCCAACTGTTTCACTCTCCTCTTGCATTTTCATCAAGAGTCTTTTTAGTTCCTCTTCACTTTCTGCCATGAGAGTGGTGTCATCTGCATATCTAATGTTATTGATATTTCTCCTGGGAATCTTGATTCCAGCTTGTGCTTCCTCCAGCCCAGCATTTCTCATGATGTACTCTGCATAGAAGTTAAATAAGCAGGGTGACGATATACAGCCTTGACATACTCCTTTTTCTATTTGGAACCAGTCTGTTGTTCCATGTCCAGTTCTAACTGTTGCTTCCTAACCTGCATATAGGTTTCTCAGGAGGCAGGTCAGGTGGTCTGGTATTCCCATCTATTTAAGTCTGATGCTATAAAGAACAATCCTGCATAGGAACCTGGAGCATCAGGTCCATGGATCATGGTAAGTTGGAAGTGGTCAAACAGGAGATGGCAAGAGTGAACATCGACACTTTACGAATCTGAACTAATATGGATGGGAATGAACAAATTTAGTCCGGATGACTATTATGTCTACTACTGTGGGCAAGAATCCCTTAGAAGAAATGGAGTATCCCTCATAGTCAACAAAGGAGTCCAAATGCCGTATTTGGGTGCAGTCTCAAAAATGACAGAATGATCTTGGTTTGTTTTCAATGCAAACTGCTCAACATCACTGGAGAAAGCAATGGCACCCCACTCCAGTACTCTTGCCTGGAAAATCCCATGGGTGGAGGAGCCTGGTAGGCCGCTGTCCATGGGGTCGCTAAGAGTCCGACACAACTGAGCGACTTCACTTTCTCTTTTCACCTTCATGCATTGGAGAAGGAAATGGCAGTCCACTCCAGTATTCTTGCCTGGAGAATCCCAGGGATGGGGGAGCCTGGTGGGCTGCCGTCTATGGGGTCGCACAGAGTCGGACATGACTGAAGCGACTTCCCAGCAGCAGCAGCTCAACATCACAGTAATCCAAGTCTATGTCCTAACCAAAGAAACTGAAATTGAACAGTTCTGTGAAGACCTACAAGACCTTCTTGAATTAACACAGAAAAAAAGATATTCTTTTCATTATAGGGGATTGGAATGCAAAAGTAGGTTAAGAGATACTTGGAGTAACAAGCGAGTTTGGCCTTGGCATGTAAGATGAAGCAGGGCAAAGTAACAGTTTTGCCAAGAGAACACATTGATCATAGCAAACACCCTCTTCCAACAACACAAGAGATGCCTCTGCATGTGAACCTCACCAGATGGTCAGTAACGAAATCAGACTGATTATATTCTTTGCAGCTGAAGATAAACAAGACCTGGAGCTGACTGTGGCTCAGATCTTCAGCTCCTTATTGCAACGTTCGGGCTTAAATTACAGAAGGCAGGGAAAACCACTGGACCATTCAGATATGCATATGTACTCATTTGCTTCAGTCATGTCTAACTCTGTGCAGCTCTATGGACTGTAGCCCACCATGCCCCTCTATACATGGGATTCTCCAGGCAAGAATACTGGAGTGGGTTGCCATCCTCTCCTCCAGAGGATCTTCCCAACCCAACGATAAAACACCCATCTCGTACATTGCAGGCAGATTCTTTCAGTTGAGTCACTAAGGAAGCCCAGACAATTCAGGTATGACCTAAATCAAATCCCTTATGATTATACAATGGACATGATAAATAGATTGAAGGGATTAGATCTGGTAGACAGAGTACCTAAAGAACTATGGACAGAAGTTCACAACATTGTATAGTAGGCTGTGACCAAAACCATCCCAAAGAAAAAGAAGTGCAAGAAGACAAAATAGTTGTCTGAGGAGGCCTTACAGATAGCTGAGAAGAGAAGTGAAAAGTAAAGGAGAAAAGGAAAGACATACCCAACTGAATGCAGAGATCCAGAGAAGAGCATGGAGAGACAAGAAAGCCTTAAGTGAACAATGCAAAGAAATAGAAGGAAACAACAGAATGGGAGACTAGAGATATATCCAAGAAAATTAGAGATACCAAGGGAACATTTGATGCAAAGATGGACACAATAACAGACAGAAATTGCAAATACCTAACAGAAGCAGAGTAGATTAAGAAGAGGTGGCAAGAATACACAGAAGAGCTATACAAAAGTGGTCTTAATGACTGGGATAACCATGATGGTGTGGTCACTCACTTAGAACCAGACATCCTGGAGTGTGAAATCAAGTAGACCTTAGGATTACTATGAACAAAGCTAGTAGAGGTGATGGAATTCCAGCTGAGCTATTTCAAAAGATGAAAGATGGTGCTGTTATAGCACTGCACTCAATATTACAGCAAATTTGGAAAACTCAGCAGTGGCCACAGGACTGGAACAGGTCAGTTTTTCATTTTAATCCCAAAGAAAGGCAATGCCAAAAAATGTTGAAACTACCATATAAGTTCACTCATTTCACATACCAGCAAGGTAACGCTCAAAATCCTTTAAGCTAGCCTTCAGCAGTACGTGAGCTGAGAACTTCCAGATGTACAGGGTGGATTAAGAAAAGGCAGAGAAACTAAGATCAAATTGCCAATATCCGTTGGATCATAGAAAAATCAAGGGAATTCCTGAAAAACATCTAGTTCTGCCTCATTGACTACACTAAAACCTTTGACTGCAATGTCACAACAAACTATGGAAAATTCTTAAGGAGATGGGAATACCTGCAGCCATGCAATTAAGAGATATTTGCTCCTTGGAAGAAAAGCTATGACCAACCTAGACAGCATATGAAAAAGCAGAGATGTTACTTTGCCGACAGGTTCTATCAGTCAAAGCTGTGGTTTTTCCAGTAGTCACATACGAATGTGAGAGTTGGACCATAAAGAAAACTGAGTGCCGAAGAATTGGTGTGTTTAAATTGTGGTGTTAGAGAAGACTCTTGAGAGTCCTTTGGACTGCAAGGAGATCCAACCAGTCCATCCTAAAGGAAATCAGTCATGAATATAATTGGAAGGACTGATGCTGAAGCTCCAATACTTTGGCCACCTGATGCAGAGAGCCAACTCACTGGAAATGACCCTGATGCTTGGAATGACTGAAGACAGGAGGAAAAGGAGGTGACAGAGGATGAGATGGTTNCATGAATATAATTGGAAGGACTGATGCTGAAGCTCCAATACTTTGGCCACCTGATGCAGAGAGCCAACTCACTGGAAATGACCCTGATGCTTGGAATGACTGAAGACAGGAGGAAAAGGAGGTGACAGAGGATGAGATGGTTAGATGGCACTACTGACTCAATGGACATGAGTTTGAGCAAACTCTGGGAGATAGTGAAGCACAGGGAAGCCTGGCCTGCTGTAGTCCATGAGGTCACAAAGAGTTGGGCACAGTTAGCAACTGAAGAATAACAATGAAAATAAATCTAAATAACTCAGCAAAATATATAAAGGCAGTGTTTTTTTTTTTTAATCGCTGCTTCAGGGTTTTGTTTGTTTGTTTGTCAATACTTAGGGCATTTTATAGTTTTGTTGAGTATTATGTTGATGTTTAGATGACAGGAAGGGATGGCAGAAGTATATTATTATCAGGCAAGGGAGAAGAGAGTATAAAGTTGCTTTGAAAAATCTAAATCTAACATCCTTCTCTTTCCCTCCTTCTCTTCTATACTGGCTATTGCCCACCTTTTTCTTCCCCTGTTGTCTCTGATCCAAGGTATCACTGCTTCTAGGCTTTCTTGATTCCAACAACTGGAATTGAGNGTAAAACTGATTGTTCTTAAAACCAATCAAGAGTTGATTGAAGAGAAATCTGTATCGGGATTTTGAGAGGCAATTCAGTAGTATTATGGATGAGTAATTTTAGATATCCTATTAGAGGTTTGAGTTTTTGTTTTAAAAAGGCCTTTTATAAATTTTTATTTCTTTAGAGAAAGATCTAGTGAAGCAAAAATGAAAACAAAACCAACAATCTCTCAGAACTAAAGTGAATATTATAGGTGGATTTTAGTGTACTTGGGGGCTCGTCATACAAAGACTCAATGCAACATGATGAATTTTGTAAGGATATGGAAGCCCAGTATATAGTGCTGAGAGTTCTAGTTGCCAAAAGTCTCCTACTGTGTGTGTATGTATGTGTGTGTGAGTTGCTCAGTCGTGTCTGACTCTCTGCAACCCCATAGACTGTAGTCTGCCAGGGATTTTCCAAAAAGAATATTGGAGTGGGTTGCTGTTTCCTTCTCTAGGGGAAATCAATTAGAAGTCTAGTGTCTACAGGGTTTATCTGATCCTAGCTAGAAGATCTCTGGGTTTTATAAAATTGAGTGATTTTCACAGTGCTGTGGAGTGAAGAATAGTTCAGTTATCAGTAGAAATATTGTTCTCGTTATACTTATCATGAAGTCTTGATGTGAATAACCGTGTCTCAGGATCTACTTTTATTTTTGGCCCTGGAGGCTTAGAATGGCACAGGGCCTACCACTAGAGTAGCCAGTAATATGTGTATGTATAAATGAATTTATTTATGTATTTATGCTTGTGAGATGAGTTCTCTGGTGGTGCTGGCACTTCTNCTACTTTTATTTTTGGCCCTGGAGGCTTAGAATGGCACAGGGCCTACCACTAGAGTAGCCAGTAATATGTGTATGTATAAATGAATTTATTTATGTATTTATGCTTGTGAGATGAGTTCTCTGGTGGTGCTGGCAGTGGATATTTACTGCTTGTGGAAAACTTAGCAGTTTTTCCTGGTGGCCTTCTTTGAGATCTACCAAGATTTTCTTCCCAGCCATTTTTATTAACTCAGAAGTAAAATTTGTTCATTATCACCTGCTCAGAGACACTTGATTAGTGCAGAATGTTCCAAGGAAGCCAAAGAGATTTTGTGACTCCTTATATAATGACAAGTTACCTTTGAGGCCTGAAAGTCCCACTTCCATTTATTTTGTTCTGTTACCTCCTCTGATTCTCCACATCCCAATTATGTGTGCTTTTGAAGTCTGAGGTAGCAGTGTTAAAAATGAAACAGGATGAAGATCAGTGATTAGATTTCTATACCCTTTCATTTACTCTTGTTTNAGTCCCACTTCCATTTATTTTGTTCTGTTACCTCCTCTGATTCTCCACATCCCAATTATGTGTGCTTTTGAAGTCTGAGGTAGCAGTGTTAAAAATGAAACAGGATGAAGATCAGTGATTAGATTTCTATACCCTTTCATTTACTCTTGTTTTTTTTTTTTTTATTGTTACAGAAGAAGCTACTATGGAGGAAACTGGGCCAGTTTTAGCTTTTCAGGTCTGTTGTCCTGGCTAAAGGAACACCAGGTAAAATTCTTATCTTATTTTTTTTTAGTTAATTATGTTTAAATTGAAGGATAATTGATTTACAGAATTTTGTTGTTTTCTGTCAAACCTCAACATGAATTAGTCATAGGTATACATATATCCCCTCTCTTTTGAACCTTCCTCCCCATCTCCCTCCCCATCCCACAGAACTGCAAAACCCCAACAGGTAGAGATTTATAACAACAATAAAAAGTGTGACTGAATAAATGCATATACATATACACCCATGAGCATAATTAAAACAGTCCAACAAAAATAAAGTACAATGGATTGACCTCGCAAACAAAGGAAACCAAAAATTACANAGAGATTTATAACAACAATAAAAAGTGTGACTGAATAAATGCATATACATATACACCCATGAGCATAATTAAAACAGTCCAACAAAAATAAAGTACAATGGATTGACCTCGCAAACAAAGGAAACCAAAAATTACATGTTCCAGTTAAGAACAAAACTAACTAAAGCACAAATTGGAAAACAAAATTGAAGCAAGGTGCCAAGTGGGGAATAAAGCAATGTAAACATAACTAACAAATACGTTGAGAGGAAAGGAACAAAAGAAAGGATAGATATGCAAAGTTAAATATACATTAAAGATTAATTACAAGAGGAAAAGAACAGTAGGAAAAGCAAACAAAGGAATAAATGTAGAAAACATAATAATAGGTTTTTAAAAATTAAAAGTAAAAAAGGAGAGAAAAAAAAGGAAGAAGAAAGAAAAAAATAAGGAAAATTCCACAGAATTGCAAAAGCCCAACATAGAGGCAGAGGTTTATAATAACAATAAAAATGTGACTGAGAAAATAAAAAAGCTCAGGAACTTACTTAGATTTCATAGTGCCAGTAAAACTGACACAACAGTGGGCGGGGGGAAGAAACCAAAAAAAAAAAAAAAAAAAGTAAAACGTAAAAATCCGTAAGATTCTACAGAACAAGTCAAAACATAAGAATAAGTGTTTTTATTGAGTCACTGCTGTCAGAGTCCTTTCCCTCACTGGGAAAAGGCCACCTCACCTCCCTAGGATGCCCTCCATCACTGTGCTGACCTCTGAACCTGTTGTGGGGGCAGCTCAGAATCTGATCTGGTCCTACTTCTGTGTGTTCTTGCCGCCAGTGTCCATAGATATCAGAATTAGTGTGTTTTATTTTGTGAAAGCTCTCAATGTCCTTTTATATATTCCTGGACATAGACTCTGCCTAGTTGATTGTGTAGAGTTAATCTGCAGTTTGTACAGCTGGTGGGAAGGTTTTGCCTCTTCTACCTTAGCCACTCTGCCCCTGGGTTTCAATTGTGGTTTTACTTCCACCTCTGCATGTGCATTGTCTACTGGGGTTTGCTCCTGAGGCTGCCCTGGAGGACTTGGGTCTGCCCCAGTGAGGACCAGGTGTGGAAGTGGTGCAACTTCTTGGGTCACAGGTTCTGGCAGCACCAGGTACTCAGGGGAGTTGGCGGCTAGGGCAGCAGGAAATATAGTGCTCTAGAAGNCTCCTGAGGCTGCCCTGGAGGACTTGGGTCTGCCCCAGTGAGGACCAGGTGTGGAAGTGGTGCAACTTCTTGGGTCACAGGTTCTGGCAGCACCAGGTACTCAGGGGAGTTGGCGGCTAGGGCAGCAGGAAATATAGTGCTCTAGAAGGTTGTGGCAACCAGTATTGGCCAATACGCTCCAGTATTCTTGCCTGGAGAATCCCCCTTTCTGACAGAGAAGCCTGGCAGGCCACAGTCTACAGGGTCACAAAGAGTTAGACGTGACCAAAGTGACCCTGTGTGCATAGACGCAAGAGGTTTTTTTTTTTGGCCTGTGGCAGCTCTGCCCCAGTGCCGTTTGTGCGTGAAGGTGGCACAGCTGATTGGCTTGTGGAGACCCTGGCAATGCAAGTATCCAGGGACATGGACTGCCTCTGCCAGAGGAGTTATGGCCCTATCAGAGTCTTTCTCCGAGACTCTTGTAGCTGGCAATCAGAAGGCCTCTTTGGCCAGTCTTTCTCCATTTCTCTGACTGTTCAGGCACTTACAGGGCTTCCTTTTCTGGGGTCCTTCTCTGTTGATTGGCCTGTCAAGCACATAGAGGGGCCTTGCTGCCTGGGGTCCTACTTTGTAGATTGGCCTGTCAGGCTCTTAAAGGAGCACCCTGTGTGGGGTCCCACTCTGTAGTTCAGTGTGTCAGGTGTTTGATGGGTCAGCCTCTGTATCCTTCAGCTGCTGGATCCTGGCATGGAGAGAGAGAGGCTTTGGTGATAGCCCCACCCCCTATGTGTGACTCAGCAATATCGCCTTGCTTCCATGGCTGCCTGGCTTTCTTCCACAGGCATTTCCCAACACAGTCTCCTCCCTTACATCCCCTCGATCTGTTTCTTCCACATTCAACAGCAGCCCTCAACCTGGGGTTGCTCCACAATCCCTAAACTCCAGCTCCCAATGCTGCACCATCTAGGGGACCTGCGTCACTGTCTGGGGTATGTATGACTGTGGCAAGGACTGTCTGATTCTCATTCTATTTAGGCTGCCACAGATCAGTTGTTTCACACTCAGCCTTAAATATTTCTCCTCTGTCTCAGACAATTGCCCCAGTGTGGGAATCGGACCACTGCTTCAGTTCCCCTACCCACCGAGGGGAGGTTCAGTCCTAATAACACTCTTGATTTTTCCCCTAGATCCTTCCTCCTGCTGAGTTTTGTGTGGGTCTATATATTCTTTTCTGCTGGTCAGGTACTCCTGTCTGCTCTCAGCTGGTGTTCTGCATGCACTTCTGTGTCTGAAGGTATATTCATGAAGTATCCATGGAGAGAGATGTACTCCATGTTCACCTACTCCTCTGCCATCTTGTTCTCCCTTATCTTCTTTTTTAATTTACTAGATTGTATTTTGTATCATACAATTACTCTGTGTTGAAGAAGACATGAAGGTTCTTCTGTATTATAAGGCTGATAATTTTTATTTACTTATTTAACAAAAATTCTGTAGTCACCTTTTCAGCTAATATTATCCCAATGCTACTAAAATATAGTAGCATCCCTTTTTAAATATAAATAAATATGTTGACTGAAGAATAAATCATGTATGTTTGATACCATGTTCTAATTACTCTGTATACACAAAATGAGGCAAGTATTTTTCTCCAAAATATTCTTTCAAAAAAATATCTCTATCCTTACAAAATCTCACATATTACTAGTTCTTTCAGTTAGTATGTTTTTTGGGAAAAATCTAAGTATTTTGGGAAGATACATTAATTTGAAATGATCTGTCATTGGTGGATTTGCTTACGTATGTCACCTGATAGAATAATTAAAAACAAAAACCAACAAAAGAATTTTCATATATATTTAGTAATTTCGCCCCCCTCAGAATAGAATTTCACTACTTCAATGTTAGACATCATTCTAAAGTAATTTTTATGATATCATTTACAGCATACATTTTACATGCAGAGTTGGTTATGTCTTAGAGTTTACCAAGTTTTGTGAGACATTAAAAACTGTCCTAATTTTTTATAAATGGTACATGTAGCTTGACATGGAATTCCTTCTGAGAGCATCATATATAGACTAAGAAACTGCTGAATTATTAAGCACTTATCATGTACCAAGTATCAAACTAAGCATTTAATTTCTTGATTGATTTAATAAGTGACTCAAAAAGTACCTGTAGAGCCCCAGAAAAACTTCTAAACTGCAAGCAAGCTTCTTTGCTAACTAAGACTTCTTGGGGTTCTGGACAGTCACTATCTGCCTAATAAGGGGCACCAGTTGTACACCCAGAAAACTGAGCAGCAGGATCAGGAAAGGCGATAAGTCACAGCGACTATGCTCACCAAACTCCCGAGCTGCTCGGACCTGGGAAGGGCACAAAGCGTAGGCCCAACCGAGTCTGCGCCTCTAAGGACGACGTGAGTGCCTGAGCTTGAGCGGCTTAGAATGGGGAGGTGCATGCAGCTCAGGGCCAGCCTCAGACGGTGCCCGGCAGAGCAACCTAGAGCCTGAACAGTGTGCACCATGAGTGGGGACAGGCCCAGAGAGGCTGAGACACTACGAACACATGCCAGTGCTATTTGATTGCAGCATCCTCCCTCCCTACAGCGCAACTGAAGAAGTGAGCCTAAAAAAAAAAAAAAGTGTCCACCACCATCCCCCTTGTGTCAGGGCGGAAAACAGACACTGAAGAGACCAGCAAACAGAAGAAGCTAAAACAGAAGGAAATGCCTTGAAAGTATAGATCTTAAGAAATATAAGCCAGACCAAGGAACTATCCGAAAATGAACTGATCCCACACTGCCCACAACACCACCAGAGAAGTTCCAGATTTACCTTTACTATTTTTACAATCATTCTTTTTTTTGTTTGTTTTTTTTTCTTCTTTTTTATATTTTTACTTTATTTTAACATTTTTTAATTTTTAAGTTCTTGAAGCAAACACCATATATATATTTCTTTGTGTTTTTTTTT
>SJYV01040774.1:0-32326 GCA_006410875.1 Neotragus pygmaeus | reverse complement strand
GGTCCACGGCGTAGGGCGCGGCGGGCGTCCAGGTGTGGCGCTGACGCGGCTGGCTGAGCGGGTGTGCGCGCTCCGGCTGCGCCTCGGCTCTGTGAGCAGCCTGTGCAGCGACGGCGGGGTCAGAGAGCCCTTCATTTGCTTTTCAGGCCAAGTGGCCATTCCAGACCCGAGTCAGTGCTGCTTTTGCCCAGCCAAGGTCACAGAGAGTGACAGCTTTAGGGCGGGCCGTGGGTACTGACCGACTGTGGAAATCTTAACCTTTGTCCTGCTTGCGCCGCCTGTTAGGGCAAGATAGTTTCTCCTCCGGGGCGATATCAAAGCTCAGCTCCCGCAGGTACTGGGCGAAACTAAGCTCTTACAGTGAGAAAAAGACTCTGCTTGGACCTCAGTTTTCTCATCTGTGAAGTGGGGGGAATCGAGAAAGCCCCCATAACAGCTGCTGTGGCGTTCTCTTCCTGTGAGATTGCCAGTGGGTTTTCGGACGTTCCCGGGTTTTCAGCCCTAATTTCCCTCTTCTTGGGATTCCCAGATTAAGCTTGATCGAGATGACAACCTCCCAAAAGCACCGAGACTTCGTGGCAGAGCCCATGGGGGAGAAGCCAGTGGGAAGCCTGGCCGGGATTGGCGAAGTCCTGGGCAAGAAACTGGAGGAAAGGGGCTTTGATAAGGTGTGGAGTGGCTGCCTGTAGTTGGGCGGGGGGCGAGGCGCGGTTACATTTCCCGGCAGCTGGGGAGTGAGGAGGGTGTGTATATCTGTTGGGGAGTGGACGCCCCTTTGTGATCTGCAGAGTCAGCCGGGCAGAACCCACCCTGCCTCTTGGGCTCCTGCGTGGGGAGCCATAGGAAAGTGGCCCTTTTTTCCCCCGTGATGTTTTTTTGTTTCTGTTTGCCCTGGGGTCTTGGTTGCAGCTTGCAGGATCTTTCGTTGTGACTCACAGGCTCCAGAACCCACAGGCTTAGTTGCCCCACAGCAAGTAGGATGCTAGATTCCGGGCCAGGGATTGAACCCATGTCCCCTGAATTGCAAGGCAGATTCTTCACCACTGGGGCAGCAGGGAAGTCCCAGGAAGGGGTCATCTTGTTCCTAGTCCTACAGAACACTCAGCACCCTATCTTGTGCTTTGCCCGTTTCGCAGGCCTATGTGGTCCTCGGCCAGTTTCTGGTCCTAAAGAAAGATGAAGACCTCTTCCGGGAATGGCTGAAGGACACGTGTGGCGCCAACGCCAAGCAGTCCCGGGACTGCTTTGGCTGCCTGCGAGAGTGGTGTGACGCCTTCTTGTGATGCTCTCCGGGGAGCCCCCGACCCCAAGCCCCAGCATCGAGTCTCCAGAGTTGGCAGCCTAGTGAGGACTCCTCCGTCCTCTACAAAAGAAGAGATTGCTGTTGTTGTGCACACTTCCCATGTACTCCAGGGCCTTTGGGGAGTTCTCTCCCCTCACCATTTCAACTTTTTTGGAATTCTCACCCTTGCATGCATCTTCCTTCTCCTTTCCCTGCCAGTTTCGTGACAGCAATTACCAGCTTTTCTGAGTGGATTCCTGGCCCTGTCCCTCACCCCCACCTGTGGTCTCTTTTATGCCATTTGTTAGTCTTTTTGGCAGAACAGTCACTGTCCTTGTAAAGTTTTTTAAATCAATAAAGCCAGTGGCCTTCATGACTGGGCCTTGTATGTGGGAAGCAGGCGGGCTGGGAGTTGCCTGTTCCCCAGGGACTGACCAGGTTTGCCACACTGCTTATCAGTGCAGATCGAAACTGGCAGCTTCCCTCACCACCCGAGGGCGGCCATCCTGGCGATACGGGCCTTGGGCAGGTGCCTCGGAGTGTCTCAATCCCTCACCAAGGTGGGAGAGAGAGTGGGTTGGTTCCTTCCTGGGATCCAGATGTCCGTGTGGTCAACAGCTGGGTTAGTCAGCACTGGTGGAAAGTCCGAGGGAGTCAGAGCAGGAAAAGGATGGATGGGATCTACCTGCCATTGGTCATGTGCTCTCCTGGCCTCTGGGATGAGTGGGCGGGGCTCATGCAGTCCGCCCTGTTCTTGGAGGCAGAAAGTGTGTGGGCAACCCAACTGGGTGGGCAGGCTTGAGTGAGTTACCCTTGTATTTGGTATGTTTTCATCTTGTGTTTATTGGACTTACTATGAACCAGGTTCAGAGCTAAGGTTTGTGCAAACTTTTTTTTCTTTCATAATAAGTATTAGTTTTCTTTTCCACAGATGAAACTAGAGGCCCAGGCTAACATGTCCATGGACTCACTACTGGGAAGTAGCCAGACTGGTCCTCAAAACATCACATGGAAATCCATGGACCTGAGAGCCATGGGTGGTGTTTGCTCGGCGCTTGGTCTCTCTGAGACTCAGTTTCCCCACCTGGAAAATGAAATTGTTGTAAGGATCAGATGCAGTGCTGGTGTTGTTCAGGAGCTACTTGTTTATAGAATTTTCCTCGTCCTCGGGGCTTAAAGTCTGGTGAGGGGAGAAATGACATCATAAATAGAAACATTGCGATAGCGTGAGTAGATTTTCATGATTGAAAAATAGGGAAAGATTAAAAAGCTGATAAATTCAACTCCATCATAGAAATTTTGTTCAAGATAATCAGTGGGTGAGTAGCCTAACCCAGGGTGAGAAAGGATATTTGCGACCCACCTGGATGACACAGGACTCCAGAGCTACAGTTGAGAGAGCAGACAATGCAATAGAAAAATGGGTGAAAGACCTGGAGGGCAGCCACAGAGGAATACCTGAGTGGTGAATAAGCATGTCAGAAGGTGTTCGGTCAGATTCAGTCGTCCGAAACGCAAATGAGATGCCATTATACACTCACAGGATTGGCAAAAAATTTTAAGTCAGACAATACCAAGTTCTGATGAGGAAATGGAGCAACAGGAACAGATATCCAACTAGTGGGAGTGTAAATTGGTGTGAACAATTGGGGAAAACAGTTGGGTGTTTGCCAGTAAAACAAGACCCACCCTGTGAGCCAGCAATTCCTCGCCAGGGATGGGGCAGGACGCAAGGCACACCTGCGTCAGCTCCTGAGCAGATGTTCACAGCGGCTTTGTTCATTCACAAAGGCTCCCAGCTGGATCCATGTGTGGGGTTTTTTGCAGAGGCAGTAAAACTAGAAGGGAAAAAAATGCTTTTTGCTGAAGAAAATGAAATCACTGAGTTGTGTCCGATTCTTTGTGACCCCAATGAACTGTAGCCTGCCAGACTGCTCCATCCATGGGACTTTACAGGCAAGGATACTGGAATGGGTTGCCATTTCATTTTCCAGGGGATCTTCCTGACCCAGGGATCGAACCTGGCTCCCGCACTGCAGGCAGACTCTTTACTGTCTGAGCCACCAGGGAAGCTTATTGCAAAAGTCATTGGTAATGGAAAAGAAGTGGGGAGTGATTGCCTTTGGGGGAAGGAGACAGGTATGATGCATGGGAGCATAGGGGGCTGCGAGTGGCAGTTTGCACTTCTTGACCTGTATGGTGGTGATCCGAGACACTCTGTGTACTTTTCTGTATGTTAGCTACATCTCAGAACAGTAGAAGATAAAAGGGAGAACAAAAATAAAGGCCCAATGATACAGCAGTTAGGTAATTAGCCAGAAATTATGGTTATTAGTAGGGATGAAGGTTCAGTGTAAGCCTGGGTCTTGGAAGTGTGAGAGGGCCTCTGGAAGGTCACCAGGTGGCCAGAGCTGGGCCCAGCTCGGGTTACAGGCTGCTTCCTTGGAGGGTGCCAGTCTGAAGCCAGGAAAGGTAGTCATGGGGACTCTCCCTGGAGTTTCAGGCTGTTTATGTTTCTGATGTTGCTCTGGTTGGGTCCAGGGTCTTCCAGCTGTCCTGACCTCTGAATAACTTTCTTCACCTGCAAAATGATGGTGCTTACTAATTCAGAGTGTTTGTGAGAATAGAGCAGCAGGTGAAAAGTCTTTGGAAATTGTTAGGTTGGTGTGCAAAAGATGTGTTGGTGCCAGCACAAAGGAATGGCAGGGTAGGGGCAAGTGAGCTGGGGACACTGGCTCTTGGCTAGTTTCCCGGGGAGCTGGTGCAGATTAAGTGCAGCTGGAGCTGAGTTCCCAGTGACAGGAGAGCAGACCTAGAGGAACCCGAGGAGGTTCCTGGCCGCCTGGGGCTGCCTCCCCACCTCTCCCACCATGTGCTGCAGCCTGGGCCTCTTACTCCCCAACTGCCAGGCTCTCTTGGTCGGGCTCCTGCCTGGCCTTTGCCTCCTCATCAAGCCAAGCTCTCCCCAGCTCTTGCACAAATGGGTCTGTTGCAGAGAAGAACCAGAACTCACTCCACGTTGGAACTGTTTTTTTGACTTTTCCTGCTGTTCTTCTGTGTTGTGTTAGTCACTGAATCATGTCTGACTCTTTGCGACCCCCTGAACTTTAGCCCACCAGGCTCCTCTGCTCATGGAATTCTCCAGGCAAGAATACTGGAGTGGATAGCCATTCCCTTCTCTTGGGGGATCTTCCTGGTCCAGGAATTGAACCCCAGTCTTCTGCATTGTAGGTGAATTCTTTACTGTCAGAGCCACCTGGGAAGCCAGGACATAATGGTCTGCCTCAAAGGACCCTGGCCCTCTGCCTGACTGAAACTAAAGTGCCTTTGTTCAGCTCATAGAGAATCTGACTCTGTCCCCCTGTGAATGACTACAAAAAGGGGGTTAACATGCCCCTTCCAAGTGCTGGCCCTCCTGGAGGTGTTTGGCAAGACTGAAGGCCCTTTTTACTTTACCTCCTCACCGCCTCTCCCTCTCTGCCGGGCCTTGTGACTTTAGTTCCTCCTTGCTTCTCCCTCAGTTTCTATAAACGAGCCTGGCATCCAGACCCCAACAGCATGGTCATTTTGAGACATTAGTCTGCCATCTTCTTGGCCAGCCAGATTTCCAAATATAGTTGTATTCCTTGCCTCAGCACCTTGTCTCGGATTCACTGGCCTCGGATTCATATGGCAAGCATAGGGAGCTTGGACTCTATAACTGGTCTGTCCCTTTAAGGCAGACACCTGAGCCCACAACAAACTTGTGACTGTTCTTGGCATCCCAAGATTGTTTTTCACAGCTGTGCTGAGGGTGTGGGGCAGCATCTGGACTGGGCGGTGACTATATGCTGGTCCTGGTCTCCCTGGCAGAAATCCCTGCCTTTCCTGATTCTCAGATTCTGAGGGTCTGAGAATTGGGGTTGGGATCAGAGAATCTTGGATACTTACTCATAATATTCATCACAATAATAGCTACCACTTATTAAACCCCAACACTTTGTTGCTTGCTGAAAACCACCACCTCTCCCAAGCCCCAGATAAGATCCTCAGCGGCCCTGAAGCACTAAAGATTAGTGTCCCCAGAGCAAAAAACACCGCCCCCCCAACAAGTGATTGAAAGTACAAACTGCCCTGCACTTGGCTTCCCCAGTAGCTCAGCAGTAAAGAATCTGCCTGCAATAAAGGAGACGCAGGAGATGCTGGTTTGATCCCTGGCTTTGGAAGATCCTCTGGAGAGGGGCATAGCAACCGATTCCAGAATTCTTGCCTAGAGAATCCCATGGACAGAGGAGCCTGGTGGGCTACAGTCCATAGGATCTCGGAAAGTCTGAAGCCACTAAGCACGCACCCTAAATTCTTAAAATATTAATTGTAGAAAATTCTAAAACATGTCAAACTTTTCCTATGTTGACTACTTCAGTGCTGCTTTTTATATTGTGTCAGATTATTCCCCCCAGAAATCATAGCCCTGGGACTTTCCCACTGGTCCAGTGGTTTTTCTGGGTGCCTAATGTCCTCTGCCAGCATCTGTGGAATGTGCTCGATGCTCAAGTGTTCTTTCGATGAATTTGTCGGGGGGGGGAAAGTGGTTCCCCCTGTCCTATTCCTCTGCCATCTCGGTCCAGTGGTTAAGACGCCCTTCCAAAGGGAGATGTGCATTCTATCCCTGGTCTGGGAAATAAGATCTCACATGCAGGGTGTGGCCAAAAAGTTAAAAATCATGGCCTGTTTTGCTGGTACTTCCAACATATGCCCAGTTTACCTATGGGTGACCCAGTTTCAGGCCATTATAATTAGCAAGACCTTAGAAAACAAGAGTTGTCACCTTTCTTCAGGTGAGGACTGAGGCTCCCAGAGGTCAAAGGGCTTGCTGGAAGTCCCCCAGGCAGTAAATGGCAGAGCTGGGACCACACACACTCCTGGCCAGTTCTCATCCTTTGGGCTCCCTCTGGACTGAACACAGATTTGAGTGAGACTGTGTCTCATGTGTGTGTGTGTGTGTGTGTGCTCCATCCATCCTTTGGGCTGAACACAGATTTGAGTGAGACTGTGTCTCGTGTGTGTGTGTGTGTGTGCGCTCCATCCATTCTTTGGGCTGAGAACACAGATTTGAGTGAGACTGTGTCTCGTGTGTGTGTGTGTTTGTGTGTGTTTGTGTGCGCGCTCCATCCATCCTTTGGGCTGAGAACACAGATTTGAGTGAGACTGTGTCTCGTGTGTGTGTGTGTGCTCCATCCATGTTGCCATTTCCTATTCCAGGGGATCTTCCTAACCCAGGGATCAAACTTTCATCTCTTAAGTCTCCTGCGTTGGCAGGCGGATCCTATACCACTAGCGCCTGCCTGGGCTCAAAAGCCAGTGTCACCATTTACTATTTACCAGCCTGTGTTCTCGGACAAAATCAATTGTTTACTCTGTGTCCTGTTTACTCCTCTGTAAAATGGAACCCTTGCTCACTGATCCCTACATCATGCTGGTCATGAGGGTTAAACAGTGCCCGGCTCAGTGCAGTTAGGACTCCTGCTTACCTGCTGTTTATACAGCACCTGGCCTCCCCTAAGCACTTATTGAAGCCTCGAAGCAACCCATTTCAGAGGAGGAAACTGAGGCAATGAGGGTTGAGTAACTTCTCCAAGACTACGCATTGGAGATAGTTAGCTTGCTAGTAGCGGTTGTGGGTTTCTCATATGGGACGGCTCTCTGTGAACTGTCCCTGTGGTGGCACTTGTGGCTGGGAGCTGTCGCAGTCCTTGCCCTCCCCAACCAGGTGTGCCTGGAGGGCAAGCAGCGTGGTGGTGATGCCCAGGTGTGCTCGGGCCTGTCCGCTGTCCTCCTCGGCACCCCGAAGGCGGCCTCACCGGTGGACCAACCAGGATGGGTGGATCCCTCCCCGCCTGCGGGGGCGCGCAGCGAGCGGCGGGCGGGGCCAGGCGGGTCCGCGGAGCCCATAAAAGCGGCGCCGGCCGCGGTCAGACACCGACATTGACGGCCATGGCGCGTCCCAGCCTCCTGCTGCCGATGGCCCTGGCCTTGCTCGCACTCTGCCTCCTGGCGCTGCCCCGCGACGCCCGGGCCCGGCCGGGGGACCGCAAGGTCGGAGCACTGCAGGAGCTGTCGCCCAGCGACCCGCAGGTGCAGAAGGCGGCGCAGGCGGCCGTGGCCAACTACAACATGGGCAGCAACAGCGACTACTACTACCGCGACATCACCATCCTCCGGGCGCAGAGCCAGGTGCGGGCGTGCCGGGCGGGGCGGGGAAGGGGCGGCGCCGACAGCACGGGGAGGCGAGCGCGGCCCCAGCTGGGCCCCAGATGGAGGGGCGACTGAGAGTAATCAGGGCAGCATCTTAATACAACAGTTTTCAAAATCCAATGTCAAAAGTCCGTGCGGAGCAGAATCTCAGAATTTCAAATAAGGTTCAACCCTGAATCGGCCTTGTCCTGAAAGGCGGACTGGGGTGCGGTGGGGTGAGGGAGAAGGGGCAGCTGTGTGGACTCGGGTCTCAGGCTACTGTCTGGCCCAGGCTCTGCCTGCCTCACCAGCGACCCCCCACCAGAACTCCCTGCCGCCCTCTCCCTGCCTTTCTAGTACCAGACCTTTTCCCAGGTCTGAATCCAAAGGCCATGTGCTGGTTAGGCCCAGGGGAAGCTGATGGGTGATGGGAAGACACGGAGGGAGGTGAGAGGTCCAGGTCCAGGGTTGTCTCCAGGCATCCCTGACCTGTGCCCACCTCTGGCCCCAGCTGGTGGCGGGCATCAAGTACTACCTGACCGTGGACATGGGGAGCACAGCCTGCCGGAAGAGTGCCATGGCTGGAGACCACGTAGACCTCACCACCTGCCCCCTGGCCGCAGAAGCACAGCAGGAGGTAACAGCTGTGTCCCAGTTAGGCATCAGCCCAGCAGCCAGGCCCTCAGGTTGCCCAGCCTGAACTGGTCTGGCTGGCCGGGCTGATGTCTGGCTGACTCAGCCCCGAGGCTAGGGTGAGGGTGCAGAGAGGAGCACACTGGGGCTTCCCCTGGACTTAGCAGGGTGGGAGGCTGGGGTTGGCTGGGAAGATCTGGGGTCTGGCGGTCCTGACCATCTAATTCGCTGTTCCTTCTTGCATCCCAGAGTGTCACGGGCACCGGGCTGTTGGGAGGTGGTGGCCTGGGGCCTGGGTTCACCCCACCTTTTTCATCCTTCTCTCTGCAGAAGCTGCGCTGTGACTTTGAGATCCTTGTGGTTCCCTGGAAGAACTCCTCCCAGCTTCTAAAGCACGACTGTGTGTCCCTGTAGAGACCCCTGTGGGCTTAGGGGAGAGAGGGAGCCAACGAAGCTGGGCAGGACTGGGCACATGGGTGGAGGGCATGTCAGTTCCTTGGACCATATCTACGGCAATAAATTGCTAGCACTGCTTCTGGCATTGGTCTCTTCTGAGTCCCTCTCTCATCCCCCACTCCCACTCCCAGCAACCCCGCTCCAGCCAACGGGGTGCCCACACCACCCCACGCTCGGCCTCTGCCATCTCAGCCCAGAAGATGCTAAGGGTGCAAAGTTCAGCTCCAAAATTAGGAGTTCCCCAAATATCCCAGCATCACAGACAGAGGAACAAACCTCCAGAGACTCCCAGAGTTTGCCAAGTTATGGGTGGGGAGACAAAGTCACGGGAGAGAGATGATGTCCCAGGACAAGAAGGAGATAGCAGCCAGGGGAGGCTGAGGGACGCCTGAGCCCTGTTCCCTCTCAGCTGCCAGGACGGCTCAGAGCGGCGCTTGGGGGTTTAGCCCGCCCCGCCCCAGAACACTGAGCTCTCATCCACTGAGATTCTTAGGCCAGCATGTGGCCCAGAGATGGCAGAGACCCTGCTGGCCAAGACACACACACTGTGGGCCCCATGCCAGGAGAACTCCCCGACCCTCTGTCCTGAGCAAGACCCCTGAAAGGGGCTGGCAGGGAGCCCCCAGGGGAGTGAGGTCAAATCTGCTGTCCATAGAAGGGGTGGGTGAGGGGACAGATGCAGTTTAATGTCCTTTAAAGAAACAGAGTTGGAACATATTTTGCACACCTGAATCTGTGGCTGGAATTAACACTCACTACACAAGGTGCACACACGCATCCAGAACTTCTCAAGGCTCCAGACACACAGACACACATACCCACCATGAACCCTCAGATTGCTCCCAGACACCATACACACATCCAGACACACACACACCCATGAGACCTAGCAACCCAGAAGCACAGACACAAACACACGGGAACAACAGACCCACACTGAGGACAGCCTGGAGGTGTATACACAGCCCCCCAGACTCAGGCCCACAGGCCCCAGCTGGAGCTCTCTCAGATGCCCGGATGCACGCCCGTGCGTGTCTAGGACAGGAAGGGCGGAAACCAGATCATGAGGAAGCTCAGAGGGTGGACCCCACCAGGCCCCAGGCGGGTGGCCGGGGTGGCCGCGGGGAGCAGCTGGCGGCCCCTGCCTGCAGCTTGGCGAGGCCAGGCCTCGCGCCCGCTCCTGCCTGGCCAGCTTCCTGCCCGATGCTGGGACTCAACAAGGAACAGCCCCAGCTCCCAGGTCCTGCTCCTCTAGAGCCCTCGGAGGCTGTATGGGGTGGCAGTGGGCCTGAGGAGCTGAGTCTGACGGGACCGAGGGTTGTAGGGGAAACTCAAGCCTGTCAGATATGGCAGCTGCGGCCGGTCTGCTGCTGGCTGGCTCCCTGGTGCCAGCAAGCAGGAACCTCCTGCATGGCTGGCATGGGCTCAGGGGCAGGAAATGCTGAATGAATGTGAGGTCGTGCAGTGAATGAGGTGAGGCCAGTGGTCTCTCTACCCCTGGAATCTGTGCCCAAAAACGCCCTGGTGGGTGTTTCCTCCGCACAGTCCGTCTATCCTCGGCTGGGCCTGGGCCCGGGAGGAGACGTGCCACTTCTCTCTGGGGCCCAGAGACGTGGCCACTGCCTGGTCCAGACTGGATGTAGACAGGGTGGCGAGCAAAATGGCCACCACTCAGCCCCTGCTCTGGGCTTCTGTCCCTGATTCCCTCCAGCTTCACTCTGCTAGAGGTAAGGTGGGTGTTGTGGGTGGTGGAAGAACTCCCTCTGGCTGGATGTGAGCAGGACTTAGCGCTCGGTGCCCACTGCCATCCTGAGCTTCCTACAGGGGCACACATTCCTCGCTTTCCTCTACCAGAGGCTTGTCCCCGCCACACACACCCTTCCCCATCCCCACCCCAAGGGTGGGAGGACTTGAACAGCCTCCCTCCTCTCCCCTCCCCGAGGCTCTTTAGCCTGACCCCAGGCAGGGCAGGGTGTGGTGATGACCTCTGCCTTCTGGGCTCAGGTTGTCCCCAGCGAGTTTGCACCCTGATACTGGATGCTGAGGGTGCCGATAGGCCCGAGTTCCTGGGCTCTGAGCCCTCATTCCCGGAGCCTCCTGGTCCCTTGGGCTCTTGACAACCATATGCTGTTCTAACCTGTTCTCCCGTCTTCTGGGCCAGACCGGCCTCCCTCCCTGAAGCAGAGTGACTGCCCACTCTCTATCCATCACTGAGCCTAGTCCACTTTCCACATCACCCCCCCAACCTGTCCCCGGCTGCTGTTAAGGCCCTGCCAGGCCCAGCCAGGATGCCAGGCCACAGTGGGGCAGGAAGGGATCCAAGGACAAGCCTGTCACCCAGAACACTCCCGTGTACGCTGCTCCAGGCTGCATGTGCATGTCTGCACACAGGTTCCCTTGTGCTTTGGCCGAGCCGGTGAGGACACAGAGCCACCTGGGGTTTTAAAACTCTGTTGGCCGCCTCCCCCCCACCTCCGCAGGCCCAGTGATCTTCCAGCGGATACGGGGACTTGGCCGGAGTTGGTGGCAGCCAGGCAGAGGCTGAAGTCTGGACCCGGGCTGCCTCTCTGGGGGTCACTTCCTGAAGTTCTCTTCTCCAGCCTGCAGGGGAGGGGGTGGGAAGTGATGGCGCCGGCCTCTGCTTCCGGGAGGCCCACACTGCTCTCGCTCGGGCCACTTCTGGACACAAGCACCCGAAGCCTAGCCTTCCAGTGCCCCGCCCTCTCCACCTGGCTCCTCCCGGGTCCTGCCTGGTTCACCTCGAATGTGGTGTCCACAATCTCATCGATGACAGCGGCCTGGGAGTGGAATTTCAGCTGGTAATGCTCCACACCAGCCACCAGCTGCAGGAAGTGGAACAGGGTCTCCAGCTGCCTGAGGGCGGTGGAGAGGGGGCAAAGCTGGGCCATCTCAGCCCCCAGAGTGCCTCTGCACCCCTCAACCCCTGCACTCACAGCACCCTATGCCTCCGTTTTCAGCCACGGCCAGCCCTTTCTTGTGTGGGCCCTCCTTGGGGTATCTCCTTTTCCACTTATACCCTGCAGCCCCACCATCTGCCTGGACCGTGGAGAGTTCTGACGATTGTTTACCTCCCCACCACCTGCCCCTGCATCCGTCCAAGCTACCCCACCCTGACTCATGCACCCACTCAGCCACCTACTGGCTCCCTCGCCGGCTATCTATCCATTGACTCACCCATGGGACCATCCCACCCTTTCCCTCTCTCACCTATCTCTCCATCCACCTGCTCTTCCCTGGCCCCACCCCCACCCACTGCCCATTCATTAACTCCTTCACTGCCAGCGTGCCTTATCAGTCCAGCCATCAAACAACACTGAAATCGTGGAACATCGCATGGTGCTTGGAGGACACAGAAACCAAAGAGAAACAGCTCCTGCCAGAAGTAGCTCAGTCTGTGACAGAGCCAGGAAGGCAAACCAAGGGTTTTTACACTGGCAACAAGTGTAAACACAGGGTGCTGAAGGACCCAGAGGAGGAAAACATGATCCGGTATCAGGAGAGATATCTAGAGGAAGCATCACTGGACTGAGCTTGAAAGACACTTTGAGGGTTTGCTAAGCATAGACAGGGTTCCCAGCGCGCCCAGATCTGTGAACAGTAGGGAGTGTCCTGAGGACCAGGCAGGTTTCAAGGAAGGAGTTTTTAGAGGATGGATGAATTCAAGATGAAGACACTCAGGGAAGGTCAAAGTGAGGTGTCCCGACCTTAAGAGAAGGCAGGCAGGAGCCCTTATAAGGCTGCAAACTCAGAGAAGGCAAGAAAAGCCAAAACTCTTTTTTAAAAAAACAAAGACCGCTAAGTAAATAAAAAGAAAGTAAAAGGAAGAAAGATTAAAACTAACAGGCAAAACAGCAACAAAAACAAAGACCACTCTCAGTGGAGGCGAGGGTGGGCCAGTGGGGAAGAGTTTGGAGGCTGAAAAACCCCCAAAGAAAATATCACAGAGGAGTCAGGTCCCAGCCCACGCTAGGGGCTGAGGAGCTGGGATGTGGAGGGCGGAGGGCAGCTGGGAGAGAAGCCAGGAGGTGAAATGAGCAGGACGGGATCTCAGTCCTTCCAGCTCTTGATCACCTATGCCTGCTGTTGGCAGCCAGAGAACATCCCAGCAGAGAGAACAGGGTGGGCAAAGGCCTGAAGGTGGACACGTGTGTGCTGTGCTGTGCATAAAGCCAGGATGGGCCAGAGAGGTGAGGGGGTGCCGTGATCAGACAGCCTGGGGCTCGAGCTCTGCCGGCAGCAGAGAAGAGCCTGGAAGGCTGGTTTGGAGCCAGTCTGGACGAAGTAGGGCAGGCCTGGCTTTCCGAGAGAAGGCTCTCCTGAGCGCCAGAAGTCTGTGCCAAGGACCCCCGCCAGGAGCATAGCCACGAGTCCCCAGCTGTCCAGGCCCAGTCAGCCCAGGCCACTCCCCGCAGACCTGACGCCTCCCCTCCCTTTGCATCTCCTTACTTCTCTGTCATGGCTCCAAACTTTTTCTCAATGAGCTGCTTCTGTATGGTGTGTTCACTTAGCACCTCTTTAGGCTCTGGATGTAGAGAAAGAAGGGAGAAGTCAAGCTGCTGCCTGGCGACTTCCCTGGTGGTCTGGTGGTTAAGAATCCACCTTCCAATGCAGGGGACACGGGTTCGATCCCTGGTTGGGGAATTGCCCCCTTCTCCTCCTGCCTTGTCTTCAGCTGAAGATAAGTTACTAAGTATCTGAGACAATTAATTCCTCTTTTTAAGCTTTTTTTTTGCATTGAGTGCCCAAGATGGAGAGGGTAGGTGAGGGGCCAGGTGACACTTGAGGGTCTTTAATCCTTTGGTGTTAATGATCCTAGGAGTGGGATTCCAGAGTTCAGATTCTAAAGTTCTGAACATCTTTCAGCAGGAGGCAAAGCCATTGGCTCAAAATCTGTTCACCCAGAAAGTCAGATATGTAAAAATGAACATGTACAGGAAACTTCATTTTAAAGACCTCAACTTTCTTTGAGTGACTCTGGACAAGTGTGTATAACACCTTGACAAAAGCCTCAAGGACAGTTGAAGTCATCTCATATAAGACCAACTGCTATAAACTTTGTACATTATTAACATAAATGAATGTTCGGTGAATCGTAATGTGACTAGATCTCAGAGATTTCCAGGAGAAATATCAATAACCTCAGATATGCAGATAATACCACCCTTATGGCAGAAAGCAAAGAACTAAAGAGCCTCTTGATGAAAGTGAAAGAGGAGAGTGAAAAAGTTGGCTTAAAACTCAACATCCAAAAAACTAAGGTCATGATATCTGGACCCATCATCTCATGGCAAATAGATGGGGAAACAATGAAAGCAGTTCAGTTCAGTTCAGTCGCTCAGTCGTGTCTGACTCTTTGCGACCCCATGAATTGCAGCACGCCAGGCCTCCCTGTCCATCACCAACTCCCAGAGTTCCCCAGACTCACGCCCATCGAGTCAGTGATGCCATCTAGCCATCTTATCCTCTGTTGTGCCCTTCTCCTCCTGACCCCAATCCCTCCCACCATCAGAGTCTTTTCCAATGAGTCAAGCTTTCGCATGAGGTGGCCAAAGTACTGGAGTTTCAGCTTCAGCATCATTCCCTCCAAAGAAATCCCAGGGCTGATCTCCTTCAGAATGGACTGATTGGATCTCCTTGCAGTCCAAGGGACTCTCAAGAGTCTTCTCCAACACCACAGTTCAAAAGCATCAATTCTTCGGCACTCAGCCTTCTTCACAGTCCAACTTTCACATCCGTACATGGAAGCAGTGAGAGTCTTTATTTGTGGGGGAGGGGGCTCCAAAATCACTGCAGGTGGTGACTACAGCCATGAAATTAAAAGAGCTTGCTCCTTGTAAGAAAAGTTATGACCAACCCAGACAGCACATTAAAAAGCAGAGACATTACTTTGCCAACAAAAGTCCGTCAAAGCTACGGTTTTTCCAGTAATCATGTATGTATGTAAGAGCTGGACTATAAAGAAAGCTGAGCACTGAAGAATGATGCTTTTGAACTGTGGTGTTGGAGAAGACTCTTGANTTCAAAAGCATCAATTCTGTGGCGCTCAGCCTTCTTCACAGTCCAACTCTCACATCAATACATGACCATAGGAAAAACCATAGCCTTGACTAGATGGACCTTAGTTGGCAAAGTAATGTCTCTGCTTTTGAATATGCTATCTAGGTTGGTCATAATTTTTCTTCCAAGGAGTAGCGTCTTTTAATTTCATGGCTAAAAGGTAAAAATGAGAAGTAGCCCATTTATTTCTTGATTATGTAGAATCTTTTGGAGTAATGAGTTTCACATAATTCTATATAAAATTTACTTTTAGTGTTTTTAAAATAAAGTGAATATGTGTGAGAAAGCACCTAACTTAGTAGCTAATACATTTCAGATTTTCAGTATATGTTGATTTATCCTTCCTTTTCTCAAGCTTTGAGATGCCTGGTCTATAAATTGATACATTACAGTTGCATCCCTTTTCAAATCTCATCTTCTAGACTGGCAAACTCTTGTATTTTAGAGTGACTTCATTGGGTATAACTTCATCTCCTCGATCATTATACTTAATTTTTTTGAATCTTCTCCAGATCCATTACATTTTTCTTTAAGAATAACAATTTGAACTGCACACAATGTTCCAAATACATAAGCACCCTTGTTCTCCAGAATTATGGGATAATATTTTGTACCTTTTCTAACGATAGTTGACATTTTGTTGGCCATTTTTCTGGGCAGTAACACACTGGATCAGTGTCATTAAAAATAGTCTGTGATGTCATCAAGGCTTCTTTTTTAAGTTGTGCCAGGGAGAAAGCTGTTTAGGCAGCTGGGAAAATATGAGTCATTAATTTTTTTAGTAAAAATTCTGTCTTCTCACCTGTGCTGAAATTTTTTGAAATTATTTTTTTAATTTCTTTATTGAAGGAAAATTGCTTTACAGAATTTTGTTGTTTTATGTCAAACCTCACCCATGGTGAAATTTACTAGTTGTTTGTTTTGTTGGTTGTTTACCAGTCACAGCTTCAGCAGTTTGCTCTGCACATCACCTCCAGTGCTGTGGTGGTTGTGGTACTTACTGTTCATATTGCTGCAGAAGCTCTGTGTCATCTGCACATTTAAAGATTTCAAAGTATATCAGCTCCAGGAGATGTTAGAACTCAGTTGAATCCATTCATTCCTTCCCATACTTCCAGTGTGTCTAAAACTATCTCCTTTCTATTGTATAGAACAGCACTGACCAATTTCATGGCGATGTTTTTGAAAATAGAGTTTGGTATGGAACTTTGGCAGTTTTATGACATGTTCATACATATAAAAATACATAGTACCTCTATGTAAGGTACAAAGAATAAAATGAACATACATACTTATTGTTCAGCTTAGCCAACACGATCAGTAACCGTATGTGTCTCTAACTGTATTTCTTTCCCTCCTCCCCAGAGGTAACTCCTGGCCAAAATTTTGTATTTGTTATTCTCTTGCTTTTCTTTAAGGTTGGCTACATTTCTCTATGTACTAATAAACAATGTTTGTATTTAAAAAATGTTTTTATATAAATGGTGTCATATTCTTCTGGAGCTTGTATTGTTACTTAATCATGTGAGCTTCATTTATGTTGACATATAGAGTTCTCATCAGTTACTCTTCAATTGTCCTATGGTATTCCAATGCATGCATTTATCACAGTGTATTTATCCTGTCAGTGGAGAGTTTAGGATTTTTTGTGTGTGTGTTTGTGTGTGTGCTATGCCATGAACATTCTTGTACTTGTGTGAGAACTTCTGCAGGATATAGACCTATAAGGGAAATTGATGAGCTGTGTGCATCTTCATTCATATTGTATCATGTCCAGCTGTATTCCAGAATGGTGCTAGTTTACATTCCCACCATCATTGTCTGAATCCACTTAGTTCTGTATTCTTGCTGTACTGGTTTTTGTTAGACTTGTATATTTGTTGCAAATCTGATAGAGTGAAACAGTGTCACATGGTGTTTAATTCTTATTACTGTTGCAGTTGGGCGTCTTTTACATGTACTTACCAGACATCTGTGTTTTTTTCCTTAATCCCTGCTTGTGACTTTTCCCCAGAAGGCAATGGCACCCCACTCCAGTACTCTTGCCTGGAAAATCCCATGGATGGAGGAGCCTGATAGGCTGCAGTCCATGGGGTCGCTAAGAGTCGGATACGACTGAGCGACTTCACTTTCACTTTTCACTTTCATGCACTGGAGAAGGAAATGGCAACCCACTCTGGTGTTCTCGCCTGGAGAATCCCAGGGACGGGGGAGCCTGGTGGGCTGCAGTCTCTGGGGTCGCACAGAGTCGGACACGACTGAAGTGACGTAGCAGCAGCTATACTGAATTACTTTCTTTTCTAAATAATTTGTAAGAGTTCTTAGATCTTATAATGTACCGTATACAGTAAATTTTAGCCGTTAAGCTGTGGGCTATATGTTACAAATATCTCCCAATTTTTGGCCTATACTTTTATACTGTTTTTTAATAAAACTGCATTTTTAGTTTTAATTAAGTCAGGTGTATTAGANGAGCCTGGTGGGCTGCTGTCTATGGGGTTGCACAGAGTCAGACACGACTGAAGCGACTTAGCAGCAGCAGATGGACAGGGAGGCCTGGCGTGCTGCAGTCCGTGGGGCTGCAAAGAGTTGAACACGACTGAGAGTTGAACTGAATGTGACTGGTTAGTTGTTTTGCAAACGGGTCTTTCAAGAATTGACTATCAGTGTGGCAGATAGTCATGGAGTTCTTTGGACCAAAGTTCTAAGCTCTGAAAATTCTCCTGAGTCTTAGATTCTAAGACTCTTAAAGCTAGGCCAAAAGAATTCCCTGGTCGTCCATTGGTTAGGACTTGGTGCTTTCACTCCTGGGACCTGGGTTTGATACCTGGTCAGGAAACTGAGATCTTGCAAACCGCCCAGTGTGGCCAAAAATAAATAAATAAGTAAAGTTGGTCCTGGCACTGTCTGTCTGTCAGGGAAGAAGTGGGGTGCTGGTACCTGCTTCCATGAGCTTCGTCACCGAGTTATCCAGCAGCTCTTCATGGAGCTCGGCCGTCTTCTGCAAAGAAGAGGCTTCCATTTGCCAGAGCCCCATGTCTGCCTGTCCCGGAGTACCCTCCACCCTTCCCTGCGGCTTCTGTGCCCCCTCCCCGTGTCTTCCCAATGGGTCCACCTGCTCCATCCCCTCACTACCTCCTGCTTACTTTCTCCAGGCCTTTGAGCAGCGCCATCTGGAAGTTATCCACCAGGACAGCAATCACCAGGCTGGGGCAAGAGACAGGAGGGGGCTGCAGGCGAGACTACCCTCCTCTGGGCTCGTGGTGGCAAAGCCATAGTGAGAGGGGAGCAGAGGGGGTGCCCCTGGGGTGAGGCTGTGGGGAGTAAAGCTGGGGCGTGCAGGGTGGCGGGTGCTTACTTGAGGAAGATGAAATACTGGATGATGATGTAGATCATGAGAATGGGGATGATGTACCAGGCGCCTGGAAGAGACGGGGTGGGCTCCTTTGAGCTTTGAGTCCCTTGCCGGTCCTCACCGCACCCTGGCCAGCACAGCTCAGAAGCCCCACTTGGCAGATGGGATAACTGAGCCCTCAGGGTCTGCCCACCCAGACAGCCCCTGCCCTCCGTCCAGCCTGAGGCCTGCCCTACCCTGGGCCCGGCTGTCCAGGTAGATGAGGGACCAGTCGTCCAGGGTGAGCATGGTGAAGAGCGTGAAGATGGTGGTGAAGATGTTCTGGAAGCGTTTGGGGTCAGAGTAGCAGAACAGTGCCCGGAGCACCACAGAGAACAGGACTGGCTGTTGAGGACGAAACCCGGCTCACGGGGTCCTCTTCCCCTACTTCCTCTCCCCTCACCGCCCCCAACTTCTGATTCCACCTCGCCACTCCGTCCATGACAGCACCTCACGCTCCCACCCAGCCCCATGACATGGATACAGAGGCAGGTAAACATGAGGATGAGGATGGCGGTGATGGACGGCAAGGACCGGGCCAGGGTCCCGGTCACTTCCTGGAGGTTGGTCAGGAATCTGTGGGCAGAGTTTGAGACAGAGGCTGTGTCAGTGGGGTGTGGGTCTGTGCCCAGAAACTGAAGATGATGACAGATTTCAGACTGCTGATGACTGAGGCGGTAGGTCCCTGGTTTGCTAGTTACTTTGCAGAGGGTCCCAGCCCCTCTCTGGAAAACTAGAGACGGAGCCTAGTGAAAGGCAGGAGACTCATCAGAAAAGCATTCTGGAAATCTACAGCCTTGTTGTGGGCAGCTGTGGTCCTGCTAACCTGAACCTCCGAAGGACTCGGATCACCCGCAACGCTCGCAGGGTCTTAAAGACCCTGAAGATGCGGAAGATGCTTTGGTTGTGGATCGCGCGTGTGGAGGAAGAGTTGACCTGTATGCGCACGAAGTCCAGCACACCCACGACCATGATGAAGAAATCTGCAGACACAGGGGTGCCTGGGGGTCACAGACTGCTGCCCAGGCCCCGTGCCCAGGCCCACAGCCCGCCCAGCACCAACACCCCCTGCTTTTGTCGCCTCTGGGCAGTTGAAGGGCTCCTGCTACACACACACACACACAGGCCCCATCTCTACCCACCCAGGTTGTTCCAGGGGTCCAAAAAATATCCGAGGCCCAGAGCAATGATTTTGAGCATAGCTTCCACAATGTAGATGGAGAGGAAGATGTAGTCCAAGGCCGTGAAGTACCACTCTGTGAGGACATGCGGTGGGGAGGCTGGAGGGAGCCCTCGCTTAGGCCCACCCCTGCCCCCAGCAGCCCAGCCCTTGCCTCCTCCTCCTTGTTGGAACCTCACTTGCAAGCAGCCATGTAGGGAGAAGCTGGCTCTGTCCAATGGCTGTGCGTTTCAACTGCTCTGTGCCTCACTTTCCTCATCTATGAAGTGGTGATATAACAGTCTGCCTGATGGAATTTTCANCCTCACAGAGTGGTACTTCACTTGCAAGCAGCCATGTAGGGAGAAGCTGGCTCTGTCCAATGGCTGTGCGTTTCAACTGCTCTGTGCCTCACTTTCCTCATCTATGAAGTGGTGATATAACAGTCTGCCTGATGGAATTTTCATGAGCATTAAATGCATTTCACATAGTAAAGGGCTTCCAAGGGAGGCTTAAACTGCTTGCAAGAAACATTAGCTCACTCTTCTTCTCTCCTTAGTTTATGGGTCCTGTGGCAGGTCCTTTCCTTCACTCTGCTCCCTGGAGTTTTAGGGACAGTCTTCCCAGCTTTCCCAGCCTCCTCCCTCCAGGGTTTCCTGGCCTCCAGGGCCTTCTGACCCGTCCAGCGGACATGGGTTCTGGGCATCCTTCTTGCTCAAATCAACGTACTTGGAGCTGATGCGCCACCTGGTGGCTGTAGTCACAAACAGCACACGTTCAAGCTTAGAAGACCCTCCTGTCTCTGGCGGTCTGGTTGACTTCAGCAAAACTCTCTGAGCCTTACTCTAACTGCTGGGCAACGTCGCCCACCTCCCAGGGTGGGGATCAGATGGGCTAAGTTGTTTAAATCACCCGGAACTTGGTCAGGCTCACAGGAGGCCCAGAACAACATCAACGGCCTTCTCTACGGGAACAGGGCTCCCTGGCTCTTACCGCCCCGGACCTCGACTTCAGCGAAGGTCTGAGCCACAAGCAGGGTGGTGTTGAGGCAGATGATGAAGATGATGAAGGTTTCAAAGGCCAGGGAGTCAACCAGTTTCCTGAGCATTCTCCGAAGATCCAAAATGAGCTGGCTTAATTCTTCCCACAACCAATACAAGAAGTCTGAAGAGGGCACCTTCTTGTGGGCCCGCGGGGCTCGGCTAACTGTAAGGGGCCAGAAAAGCAAGTTCTTGGGGCAAGGAGCCCAGGGATCTGGGCACCCTCCCAGGCCTGCCTGCCGTGAGCTCACTCAGGAGCTGGCATGCTCGTCCTGCGCTGGTACAGAAGCCAAGGCTTGATCCTGCCTGCAGGTGCCTGTCTGCTTGGGATTTGAGCATATTTCAGGGGCTCGGGCTCTTAAACGTCACGCTTTTTACTCACATGGCAGCTTACACGTGGAAGACCCAGTCTTTCTCGCCACCCCATCCTCTTGGTAACCTCAGCCTTTCCCTACAAGATGCTTCCGACCTATCTTCCCCCTCTTGACTGCCTTCTCTTCCACAAACAGACACAAATCCCTTGCTTCTTGTTCAAGAAGCTAATGCCATGTCTACTGAACTCCTAGGGAACAATTTGAGGGGGATTATATGTTAACAGGCAAGGTCCTCCCTGCCCTCCAACCAGGCCCTCATTCAGGCACTGGTTCTTCCCTCTGTCCTCAAGAAGGTCACAGTTTAGTGGGGGAAATGTGGACAAACAGAATCCACAATGGTAAATGTTCTGACAGAGATGATGGACCCCTCACTGAGCAGTCTGGGTTTGGTTGTATAAGTGACCTACACCAGCTTTCACGTTCAATAATAGGAAACATTTGAGAAGTGAACGTGAGAATGAAGAAGACAGTGACTGAATGAACCAACAATTGATGCCTGAAGAGGTGCCTAATTCCAGGAATAAAACATTGGAGGATGAACGGTCAGGCGCATGAAGAGCCAATGGACTACACCTGCAGGGGAGAGCGAGCCTTGTGAAGGACGTGCCAGGCCTGGCTCGGGTCTGGAACCCGGGCCAGGCAGCTGGAGTTGGGGGTGAGGGGTGAGCTCAAGACGCACCTTTGCGCTTCTGAACGTGCTCGTCTTCTTCAGGGCAGCTTTCCGAGGTTTTGGAGGAGGAGTCCTGAGGATAGACTTTGTTGGAGGTCTCGGAGGGGTGTGAGTTCACTGTACTAAGGGAACGAACCAAGTTGAAGGCTGAGCTCTTTCGGTCTGGCTGGCTGGGCTGGAAGACCGCTGGACGAGAATAGGCAGAGCTGAGGGAGGTCACTGTGTGGGGCGTGTAGGAGCCAAAGAGCTGGGAGCTTCCATGACGGTGCTCCCCACGGTGCTGATCTCGGTGGGGGTAATCATGAGGATGTGTGCCGTGCCGGTGCTCCCTGTGCAGGTGTTCGCCGTGGTGAGGTGGGCCATGGTGGAAGGACATCATGGAGGTAGGCCTTCTGTGGTGGTGCCCACCATGGTGATAGGCCTCGCTGAGGCGGGAGCGACTACTAGATTGGGTGGAGTCTTTATGGTGGTGAGCCTCACTTTGGCGATGGAGCCCACTATAGTCAGGAACCTCAGCGTGGTGGTGAAACCCACCATGGTGGTTGGGCTCCCTGTGTTGGCGGGACCTCCCGTGGGGTCTCCTGCTACCGTGGTGGTGCTCATTGTCAAAGTGGCCCTCACCATAGGATTGGTGGGAGATGAGAGTGTCACGGGAAGGATCCTGGGAAAGGGATGTGGAGCGGTGGTCCACACCATGATGGTGGGACTCACCATGGCTGGGGGGGTGATAGGAGCGGTGGGCATGGCGGGAGGAAGCATTGTCATGGAAGTCTTGGAATTCATCAGGGTGGTGAGGTCCACCACTATGATGGGATAAGCCACGATGGTGGGGCTCACCATGCTGACGGGATGCACCTTGGTGGTGATGCACATGGTGGTGGACTCCACCGTGGCCTGGCCTATGGTGTGGGGTTGATGAGCCAAGGTGAGACAACACATCTGAGTCATCAGTGTCTGCTTCATTTTGAGCCTTTGCAGACATGGAAGATTGATCTGAGACTATGCTGGGAACCCTGGAAATGAGGAAAGCTTAACGTGTGGGCCCAAAAGAGCCCTTCCTGGATAACCTGTCTCGCCTAATCACGTAAGCCGTCACACTGGGGCTTCTAGGAAAGCTTGACTTCTTATGGAATTCTCCCCTCTATGATGTCACAGGCAGACCTCTACTCAGGCCCAATTCCCAAATGCCTCCTTCTGAGCTACAGTTCAGGATCAAAGATCATTGTGTCCAACTCTTCATTGTAAAAGGAGGAAACTGAGGTCAAGAAGGGGAAGGGACTGGCCCAAGGTGACCAAGTAGGTCAATGGCAAAGCTGGGCAAAGAATTTCAGGGTGACATCAGAGGCCCAGCAGTTGCTTTAAATCTGTTACTGGAAAAAAAAACTTTAAGAAGCCAGATGGTCTAGTTCCCAGGAAGGGCTAACCAGTTATCCAGGAAGGGCTCTTTTGGGCCCACATGTTAGATACCAACCGGCTCTGAGGTTCAAAGTGCCCACTTCCAAATGTAAACAGGTATGTGACCTTGGTTTAGTTGCTTAATCTTCCTTTGTTTGTTCTTCTATAAAATGGGGATAATAACACCTACCTCATAGGGTCAAAAAAGTTAAGATATGTAAAGCTTATACTAACAGCACAACAAATGGTAATTAGCATTGTCATCCTTGTCTCGATGGTTGACAGTAATGGAAGCCTCCCTCTTCGGTTATTACTAAAATTAAACTAACAGCCAATATTTATTGAAGACCAGCTTTATGCACTTTACATATAATCCTCACAATAACTCCACAGGATGGATAATATTATGCCCATTTTGTTTTATCCCAATTTGGAAATGCGGCTCAAAGAGTATAAACACACTGCTCAATAAATAAGAATTCATTCCAAACTTTCCACCATGCTGTCCTGTCTTCTTGCTGAAATCCACCAGAATTCATTCATGAGCAGCGCAGCTCTTCTGGAACTTTCAGGTTCCCACTTTGACTACAGCTGTTTCCTCAGTGCTCGGGCATAGCTAAGTTCATAGTGCCATTGGGTACCAGGTGCCCAGTGATGCGATATGGCCCTCACAGGGCTCAATGTCTGCTGCCAGGTGCAGACAAGGAGAGAGTTTTTAATAAGGCAGTTATTTCACAGTTCCATTCTCTTCTTCCTCCCGGTAGGGTCTCCCAAACAGAGACATTTCCCAGTGTGCCTTGCATCTAGGCGTGGCCAAAGAGTGAGAGCGGAAGCAGTGCAACAACTTCCGGGTCTTCAATTTAAGGCCCAGGATGTGGGCGCAGGTATTTCCACGCTTCTTTTGGGCTGGAGTGTGGATCAACCAGCAGACAGGAGTGATAGTCTAAGGCAGAGATTTCTGAGTTCTGCAAAACCACAGAATTTACTTGAGATGTTTCTAAATTAGGGATTCTGTCTTGTGAAGAGAAAAAGAAATCGGTGTTATTTTTGAACCTCGTGTGCTGTGCGATGCCAGTGGTTTCAGGGATGGACCCTAATGGAGCAGCCTCGGAGCTCATTTGTGAGGGGTTATTCAGCCCTGGCTGCAGTGCTCAGTGGGTGGGGCCTTGCTCAGTTTCCAGCATGAGATAACAAGTCTGTCCATCACGTGTGAACATGCTGTTGCCTGGAGAGGAGGAGGTGAAGATGGATGACCACACCTTTGTCCTCCCCCTTACGCACGGCTGACTGACTTAGGGGCGCAAACACACTTTCTGATGTGGTAGAGAATGAGAGGAGGGACTTCCCTGGCGATCCAATGGTTAGGACTCTGCTTCCACTGCACCTGGTGCTGCTTCGATCCCTGGCCAGGGAACCTAGATTCCACAAGCCAGGCATTGCAGTTAAAAATATCAGAGGAAATTTTTTTCTAAAGAAATATTTTTTCCTATGACTTCGCAGCATTCCTTCCCATTCCAGTATTCTTGGGCTTCCCTTGTAGTGCAGACGTAAAAAATCCGCCTGCAATGCAGGAGAGCTGGTTCGATCTCTGGGTTGGGAAGGTCCCCTGGAGGAGTGCATGGCAACCCACTCCAGTATTCCTGCCTGGAGAATCCCCATGGACAAAGGAAATTGGTGGGCTACAGTCCATGGGGTTGCAAAGATTTGGACCCAACTGAGAGACTTAGCACACACAGCGGCCTTGCTGCCACTTTGCTGTTGATATGAGCAATGTGAAACATGAATTAGATAAGTTAGAAGTCAATTTCAGAATGATTTATTATTTTTTGCGAGTTTTCTGTTTAGTTATTATGGTGCCTTTTTATTTTATATCTTATTAGCGTCTGTGTTTTACAGAGGCGTCTAGTGATTCAACGTGGTGATGTTTTATTATGAGGTGTGAAGTGAAAGAGGAGGAGCTTAGAACTGTAGACAAACCTGGTAGGCTTAGTGAAGAAAAATTACAATTTACAAATGTAGCCCTGGCTTTAGCAAAATTGGAAAAAATTTAACTACAAATTACAGCCATTTGACAAATAAATGTGCTAGTTTTTATCTATGGCAGAAAGTGAAGAGGAGCTAAAAAGCCTCTTGATGAAAGTGAAAGAGGAGAGTGAAAAGTTGGNGTGAGACTGAGTGAATTCCGAGAGATGGTAATGAACAGGGAGGCCTGGCGTGCTTCGATTCATGGGGTCGCAAAGAGTTGGACACGACTGAGCGACTGAACTGAACTGAATCACAAAGCAAGCAGATCAAGGCTTTTACAACCACATTTGTTGAATTAAAAAGCCTCAAAGAACAAGTTATTTGTAACAGACCTATTGTTCAGAAAAAAAGAAAGTAATAATACTAGTGTGTAAAATTATATGAGTGAAATGTTAGTGCAGGATGCTCAACAAAAGAGTGGAAAGATTCTACTCTCAGAGGGAGCAACAACAAGACATACTGATGTCACATGAAGCCGAAGACTTTTTTTTTTCTTGGTAATTAACTGAAAAAAACAACAGATTCTTTATCCAGGCTGATGAGTCAACAGATTTCACTGACAAATGCCATTATACTACCTGTAAGATTTCTAAGTGATGCCGATAATCAAGAAAAAAATTTTTTTCTGCTGCAGCTTTTAACAACCAGCCAAGATATGGTTAATGTTTTCCTCATATCTGGACTCAAAGGTCTGCCTTAGAAGAACTGTCTTGGCATTAAAAAAATTTTTTTGGAGTCTAGCTAGTTTACAATGTTGTGTTAGTTTCTGCTGCACAGCGAACCGAATCTGTTATATACATAAGCATATATCCACTCTTATTCAAATTCTTCCCATATGGGTGATTACAGAGTTTTGAATAGAGCTCCATGTGTTATACAATAGGTCCTTATTAGTTCTCTGTATTTTATATAGGAGTGTGTATATGTCACTCCCCGTCTCCCAATTTATCCTCTCCCCAGCCTCCTGGTCTTGGCATTTGAACCGATGGCATTTCCATCAAAAGTCGGTTCCAGGACTTCCTTGGTGGTCCAGTGGTTAAGGGTGCGCCTTGCAATACAGGAGACACTGGTTCGGTCCCAGGTCCAGGAAGATTCCACATGCCATGGAGCAGCTAAGCCTGAGCGCCACAACGACTGAGCCTCCGTGCCCTGCTAAGCCTGAGCTCTGAAACAGAGATGCCACTGCAGTGAGAACTCCTTGCATGCAACGAAGAGTAGCCTCCTCTTGCCACAACTAGAGAAAGCCCGTGTGCAGCAATGAAGACCCAGGGCAACCAAAAATAAATACATTTTTAAAAAGTTGACTTCGTGAGAGTTTTCACTGCTCATATGAAAAACCAAAACCAATCAAAACTCAACAAACAAAAACTTGATGTTGCCACGCACATTACTTTCTGTCCAGGGAGGTGCTGGTGTGAAAAACTGTCAGAGATGAAAAAAAGAGCCATGGTGCAAAATGTTAGCCTGGTGAAACCAAGATTAGTTTACTTGAGAGTGTTTAAATTATGCTGTGATTATGATGCAGCAGTTCACTTCTAGTTATGCACCAAAAACATGGAAGGCAGAGACTCAAACAGGTATCTGTACACCTGTTTGTGGAGGCATTATTCACAACAGCCAAGAGGTGGAAACAGCCTAAATGACCTTGGACAGATAAAGAGATAAAATGGAATATTATTCAACCTTAAAGGAAATTCTGACAACATACTACGATGTAGATGAGCCCCCAAAACACTATGCTAAGTGAAATAAGCCAGACACAAAAGAACAAATATCATATGCTCCACTTTTATGAGTTACCCAGAATAGGCCCAGTCTTAGAAGGTTAAATAGTGGTTACCAGAGGCTGTGGGCAGAGGATGATGAAAAGTGAATGTTTAATGATGCTGAGTTTCAGTTGGCATGATGGAAACTTCTGGAGATGGACTGTGGTGATCGGTTACTCAACGTTGTGTGTGTACTCCCTGCACTTGAATGGTACACTTGAAAAATGGTTAGCATGGGACTTCCCTGGGGGCCCAGTGGTTGAGAGTCTGCCTGCCAATGCAGAGTACACAGACTGGATCCCTGCTCCAGGAACTAAGATCCCACGTGCCTTGGGGCAACTAAGCCCGAGCACCACAACCACTGAGCCCACAGGCCGAAACTACCAGCTCCGTGCCCTAGAGCCCGTGCTCTGCAACAAGAGAAGACGCTGCAGCGAGAAGCCTGAGCGCCGCTACCAAGAGCAGGCTCCACTTGATTGCCACAGTTGGAGAAAGCCCTCGCCCAGCAACGAGGACAGAGCACAGCCATAAAGTAAATAAATAATAAACTTTTAAAAATGGTTAAAGTGGCAAATTTTATGTTAATAAGTATTTTACCACAATAAATTTTTTAAATCAAAATAAACTGAAAACCTGGACAAAGAACACAGACACCTCTTATAAAGGCGTATAGAGACCTGGTGGCTTCGCACTTTGTGAAGGGTCCATTGAGAACCACCAGTTGGGGCAAGAGGCTGAGCGCATCTATAGGATGGATTGTCTTATCCGACTAGTGAGGACTCTGGCACTGTTTGCCTTGTGATGAGCATTTACACGGGACATGAATAACTTCCCATTCTGTGAACATTTTAAGAAACCATGCATGTGTAAAGCAACTGTACTCCAATAAAAATTAGTTTAACAGAACACCAACAAAAAAGAAACCCCATGAGATAGTTTGTCGTCTTATGGAAGAAGACAGTTAGAACTGGACATGGAACAACAGACTGGTTCCAAATAGGAAAAGGAGTGCGTCAAGGCTGTATATTGTCACCCTGCTTATTTAGCTTATATGAAGAGTACATCACGAGAAACACTGGACTGGAAGAAACACAAGCTGGAATCAAGATTGCCGGGAGAAATATCGATAACCTCAGATACGCAGATGACACCACCCTTATGGCAGAAAGTGAAGAGGAACTAAAAAGCCTCTTGATGAAAGTGAAAGAGGAAAGCGAAAAAGTTGGCTTAAAGCTCAACATTTAGAAAACGAAGATCATGGCATCCGGTCCCATCACTTCATGGGAAATAGCTGGGGAAATAGTGTCAGACTTTATTTTTTTGGGCTCCGAAATCACTGCAGATGGTGACTGCAGCCATGAAATTAAAAGACGCTTACTCCTTGGAAGAAAAGTTATGACCAACCTAGATAGCATATTCAAAAGCAGAGACATTACTTTGCCGAGTAAGGTCCGTCTAGTCACGTCTTGTGGTCCTGTATGGATGTGAGAGTTGGACTGTGAAGAAGGCTGAGCGCTGAAGAATTGATGCTTTTGAAGTGTGGTGTTGCAGAAGACTCTTGAGAGTCGCTTGGACTGCAAGGAGATCCAACCAGTCCATTCTGAAGGAGATCAGCCCTGGGATTTCTTTGGAAGGAATGATGCTGAAGCTGAAACTCCAGTANAAGAAGGCTGAGCGCTGAAGAATTGATGCTTTTGAAGTGTGGTGTTGCAGAAGACTCTTGAGAGTCGCTTGGACTGCAAGGAGATCCAACCAGTCCATTCTGAAGGAGATCAGCCCTGGGATTTCTTTGGAAGGAATGATGCTGAAGCTGAAACTCCAGTACTTTGGCCACCTCATGTGAAGAGTTGACTCATTGGAAAAGACTCTGATGCTGGGAGGGATTGGGGGCAGGAGGAAAGGGGGACGACAGGTGATGAGATGGCTGGATGGCATCACGGACTCGATGAACATGAGTCTGGGTGAACTCTGGGAGATGGTGATAGACAGGGAGGCCTGGCATGCATTCATGGGGTCACAAAGAGTTGGACACGACTGAGCGACTGAACTGAACTGAACTGAATGGAAGAAGAAAGAAAGAAGCCATCCACAGACCTCTTCCATAGACCATCATGTCATCGATTTCCCAGATGTGTTCTTTTCAAGTCTCTGCAAATGGCCAGCCCATCAGATATTGCTCAAGAGTCCATGTAAACTGGCACCTTAGCCCTTCCTTTCTTCCATACAAATAGATAACATGTGTATTGCTCAAAGCTCTGCGCACAGGGACCGTTTTTCTTCATCACCGTTTTTCAGGGCCAGCTCTGAATTGGGCTGTCCTGAGCAGACGTCCACTTCTGGCTGTCACTGGTTTACTTGTACAGAGCCTTCCGGAAATCAGGCCTGTCCTTTCTCCTCCTCCCCTTGGAGCCTTTGAGTATAAACTGAGGTGAAACTGTAGAAACTGATGCCATGGGAATCGGAGCCACTTGCTCATGTAATTTATTTGTGCCTTCTGGATCAGTGTGGGCCCAGTATCGTATATACTACTTCAATTTCTTTTGTTTGACTGCCTCAGGTCTCAGCTGCAGTGCATGGGATCTTCGTTGCATCACGAAGGATCTTTGGTTCTGACACGTGGACTCAAGTTGTGGTGCACGGGCTCAGTAGTTGTGGCATGTAGGCTTGGTTGCTCTGAGGCTTGTGGGACCTTCGTTCTCCAACCAGGGATTGAAGCCACGTCCCCTGCACTGCAAGGCAGATTCTTAACCACTGGACCACGAGGGAAGACCTTCTATCACTTCAGTTTCTAATGAGATGCAACCGTGAAAATCCAGTTTCATGGTTCTGTAGGTCAGATAACACCCAGTTTATGATGAACACTTGGGTCTGATAATCACATGGTGTGTCATAAATCAGGCATTCAATCTTTATTAAGGCCCAGTAGCAAGCCAGAAACTGCTTTTTCAGAGATAGGATAGTTGTCAGCAGAGATAGCATGACCAAGATTCCAGAGGTCTTAGCTGTGATCCTCCTGTTGGGAGTTGCCAGAGGTGCCACATGGAGTCTTTGTCTGACACCTAAGTCAGACACGTGGGTCTATGAGGCATAGTGCCCAAGTGGTAGGCAGCTTGCACCACAGCCTGGGCACTTGAAGAGCTTTTTTGAGATCCAGATAGAACACTGTCAGATTTACAGGTTACCCAGAAATTGAGTCAAAACAGCTTGTGATTTGTGTTGACTCCAAAACCCAAAAGGCACACCATACACTGCTGCTCTTTCTTTGTCGCATATGATATCAGTGACAGCAACTCATCTCTCACATTAGAAGAGATATGCCCTATTCCGCAGACCTCTGGACTTCTGAACACTTTCCCGATGTGGCAGGCCCTCGAATTTTCATCTCCAACTTTCTGGCACACACATGTCTAAGGCACCTAAGGGGATTGTTGTTTCCTGCTCATAGTGTCCAGTTAGCATAATGGCATCAACTGAGTGTGTTCTCTGTGCTGGCAAGACTATCAAAGTCCCTTTGGACCTAGCAGTTTGCAGGAGAATGGCAATAATCTAAGGACAAGACAGTAAAGGGATACTGTTTTCTTTGCTAGGTAAAAGCAAGCAGTATAATTTCCTATACTCACAGGAATATAAGAGAAAGCTTGTTCAATAGCAGTTGCTGCTGGGGTTTATTGATTTTCTCCAATAAAGATCTCAAATCTAGAATTGCAGCAGAGTGGGATTTCCCTTAACCAATTGGTTAAGACTCTGAACTCCCAATGCAGGGAGCCATTGGGAGTTCATGCTGGATTCAATCCCCGGTCAGGGAACTAGGTCCGACATACTGGAACTGAAAGATCAGATGCTGCAATAGAGACTGAAGATCCTGGGTGCTGTGGCTAAGACCCAGCACAACCATAAAAAAATGCATAAATACATTTAAAAAATACTTTGTTGTTGTTGTTCAGTCACTAAGTGGTGTCCAAATCTTTGTGACCCAATGGACTGCAGCATGCCAGGATTCCCTGTCCTTCACTATCTCCCCGAGTTTGCTCAAACTCATGTCCATTGTTCAGTGATGCCATCCAACCATCATATCCCCTTCTCCTCCTGCCCTCAATCTTTCCCAGCATCAGGGTCTTTTCCAATGAGTCAGCTCTTCATATCAGGTGGCTAAAGTATTGGAGCTTCAGCATCAGTCCTTCCAATTAACATTTAGGGCTGATTTCTTTTAGGGTTGACTGGTTGGATCTCCTTGCTGTCCAAGGGACTCTCATGAGTCTTCTTCAGAACCACAGCTTGAAAGCATCAGTCCTTTGGTGCTCAGCCTTCTTTATGGTTTAAAATAGAATTGCAGCTGTTATTGGCATTGTCACACTAAGTTTGTCTTTTCCACCTGCAAACAGGTAGGAATATGACTGGCATCATATTCCTCGCATCTGTCGCATCTCTCAAACCCTTAGTGGTGGCACTAATCTCTGCAGTTTCTTCAGGGTTGTGGTATAACCTGGTTTACAACTTGGTGGGGACAATTCCAGGGCTTTCCTTTTGGTCCTTTTTGCCATATTCATCCACACTGCAGGGGCAGGAAACCAATAGGAGTCTGCCAGCTACTGAGCACTAATCTCACAATCAATTCTGGGACAGGGAAGCAACCACAGCATGGATCTGAGGGCCTCAGGAATGTGACCTTTCATCTCTAAAATCCTTTGGTGCTAATTGGTCTCCATGGGTAATAATTCTCAACATCTGAAACTGTGGTGAATTCGTACTGTGTCATTTTAACTAAGCTGGATCTATTTCCCAGAATTCTCTTCCTTGCATAGTTCTGTTAATGTGGCCCACAAGTGACATTTTGTGTAAGAGTTGGAAAGTGGAAGTGAAACAGGAGTTGCATCCTTTTTTCCATGAGGCAGGTTGGTGCAGGGGCCCCCGAAGTGGTGGCACCTCTCTCACAGTGACCCTCACTTGCTGGCTCAGCATGTTGGCATCGGGCAATAGCTGGGTCCACAGCTCCTCCTGCTTCTGCTCCTCTTGTTCCAGGCACATGTTCAGCTCCCGGATAGAGTGCCAGCTTCTTCTGTGAACTGTCTGCTTCATTAAAGTTAGAGGTTTAGGTGCAGCGAGAGATTGATTGGGTTCTGCTCCATCCTGCGGGTGCTAGCTAGTGCTCACAGGTGCCAGTTTGTTCTTGCTTCCCTCACCTCACCTCACATGCTTTCCAACAGTCTGCCTGCTGTCTCTGAGCTCCAGCACCAGAAACAAAAACAGCAGTCTTCTATGCTCAGCTCTCACAATTACGCAGGGTCTTATCCCTAGGATACATCTTGACTACCTATAATTGTGACCAGTAATTTTGTTTTTCTGATTAAATCCTGGCTGATACAGTAACTTTGTTTTTTTTTTTTTTAATGTTTATATTTATTTGCTTGTTTTTGGTTGTGCTGGGTCCTCATTGCTGCAGGGGCCTTTCTCTAGTCGTGGTGAGCAGGGCCACTCTCTAGCTGCAGTGCAGTTCAGAGCTTCTCTTGTACCGAGCACAGGCTCTAGAGCATGCGGGCCTCCCGGAGCTGGGGCACGAGGACTCAGTCATGGCTTGCGGGCTTCATTGCCCTTCAGGATGTGGAATCTTTCCGGATCAGGGATTGAACCCATGTCCCCTACATTGGCAGGCACATTCTTTCTTTTGGGGCCGCACTATGTGGCTTGTAGGATCTTAGTGCCCCAACCAGGGATTGAACCCAAGTTAACAAACTTTTGATCTCTATGACTCTTGTAGGTAAAAAATAGGTTCAATTCAGTTCAGTTCAGTCGCTCAGTTGTGTCCGACTCTTTGCAACCCCATGGACTGCAGCACACCAGGCC
>SJYV01040769.1:0-17662 GCA_006410875.1 Neotragus pygmaeus | reverse complement strand
ATTATGTCTATGCGTAGAAAAGAGTCCAGAAGATCATGAACCATATTAATCTCCAAGTGGTAAAATGTAAGATATTATTTTCCTGACTTCAGTATACTGATCTGTATTGTTTGAATGTTTGACACTAACCATGGGTTATTTTTACAATGAGAAATAAATGAAAAAGCCATTTTCATTTGGGGAAACAAAAACAAGGGTCACAGTGCTAACGTACTGTAGGACACAGATTAACGAAGAGGATCCAGGCCCTTCAAGGAGTTCACAAACTCAGTAGTCAGAATCACGGATGCTGAGTTGAAGAGATAGGCAGTTAGGTGGCCCCACAAAAGATGTCAGGGTTGGACTGTCCTGCAGGGAGTGGCATTTGGCCCAAAAATCCAAGATGGAATCCAAATGTATGTTATTGAATGCAGATCTGAATAGGAGTTTAGTGTATTAAAGGAGAGAAGGTTATCGAGGTTAATTAGTATGAATAAAGCAGCTCAGGAGGAAAATGGATGGGTCAAGGGATCTAGAAAAAGCCACCGTGATGCTTCAGAAAGATGACATTCTTGTGACTGTAACATGAGATGAGATAAGAGCTCAGCTAGAGATTAAGCAAAACTGAGCCTCATCAAAGATAGAATCGCTCCTGCTTGCCCTGGGACTTACTCCCCATGGTACTGGTATAATAGAATTGCCACATACGAATGAATTAAATAGCAACTACGTGTGGAACAATGATCTCAGTAGAAATTTTGGAAGGCTTTGTACATCAGACAAAAGAAGAGCTCATGAAAAGAGGAAATTGGACTAAATGAGGTCTGCTTACTTGAAAAATCTCTTGGGTACTCAGACCAGTGGTATCTCCTACTGACATTGACTCTGGTCATGGAAAATCATAAACTAAATGTTTTTAGGTCCATGTTGCCTCAATCTCCTGCTTATATCATGAGGAAAAAAAGAAAAACAGATAAAGCACCCTGGAAGGAGGGGAGAAGTTCAAGTGAAATCATCCCTAGGATTTTGAAAGCTGGATCAGCCAAACTCCCTGNCTAAATGTTTTTAGGTCCATGTTGCCTCAATCTCCTGCTTATATCATGAGGAAAAAAAGAAAAACAGATAAAGCACCCTGGAAGGAGGGGAGAAGTTCAAGTGAAATCATCCCTAGGATTTTGAAAGCTGGATCAGCCAAACTCCCTGAAACTCCTAATTTTTGAACTTGTACTGCCATACACAAGTTGAAGAGATTTTTTTCTCTTTTAATTTCCTATATCTATTGCTTTCTATTAGCTTAAGCTTCAGGAGGGAGGACTAGGTCCTTAAAAGGTAAATGCGAACATTAAATACAGAGACACAAATATTTAAGGGAGTGTGACACGCCTTCTAACAGTGACAGATGAGCCAAGAAAGAGGGCTGCGGGAGTCATTTTGCCTCGGACAGTCTCCGGCACCTTCATCATCACACTCTCAGCCTGGCTTCATCAGCACACAGTTGGTGAGTTAGTTTCCAGCCACTGTGCTATCTGCAAGGGTTAAGAAGAGATAGGGAGATAGGGATGGGATGAAGAAAGGGGGAGGAGGGAGATGGACATACAGACAACTGATGATGACACACTGTCATGACCAGTGGGCCCCGCAGCCAGCTCTGGCTCCTAGCCTGCCTTCTCCAGATACTTCCGTTACCTTCCCTTGGATATGGCATCCAACAGAGTTGCAAGGGCAGTTATCATGCCAAAGGCTAATTTTATTGCTAGGAAAAGGTAGGATTTAAGTTCTCCACGGTGACTAAAAATATCTGTGATCCAGCATCAATAGCCAAAATCAAAAGAAGTATCTCAAAGGGGGAAATGAGCGATCAAAAATAGGAGATGAGAAATAGTCACTGACTTGTTTGCCACCAATGTTAATTACACATGAATGTGTTCACAGTTTGAAAGCATGCTGCATTCAGGAAGGTTTGACTGACGCTGATCATTTCTGTGCCTCGCAGGGTCTCAGATCTACAACACCTGAACACACCCACTGGGGAAGCTGTTCAGTTCTAACTCTTCANGTGTTCACAGTTTGAAAGCATGCTGCATTCAGGAAGGTTTGACTGACGCTGATCATTTCTGTGCCTCGCAGGGTCTCAGATCTACAACACCTGAACACACCCACTGGGGAAGCTGTTCAGTTCTAACTCTTCAGGCCACATCAACTTAAAATGTCCCTGCACACAGAAATGGTTCTGGAGCAACATTTGAATCTTCATTTCTCTTTTTCAGACCCATCAGAGGAGATCGCTGGGAAGATACATGAGGAAAGTTGCCACTTGGCCATTATCTGCCTGCGGCAGGTCCAGAGTTCTACCAGAGTCCTTCCAAAGTAAGATACATTTAGCACNGAGCAACATTTGAATCTTCATTTCTCTTTTTCAGACCCATCAGAGGAGATCGCTGGGAAGATACATGAGGAAAGTTGCCACTTGGCCATTATCTGCCTGCGGCAGGTCCAGAGTTCTACCAGAGTCCTTCCAAAGTAAGATACATTTAGCACACATGCTTGTGGAAAATGCTGGATCTTAAATGCAACCTCCGTTAACCCAATTACTGTTCATTAATCATAGCTGAAAAGTCTGGAATCAAGAGAAACATAAAGCTTTGTGCTGAGGCAGTATGGTAGCCAAAGAGGATTATCTGAGAGGGTGATTATTGCAAGTTGAACTGAGATTATTGCCACTGATATCCTGGATCCTCAAAATGGGATTCATAGACCAATGGCAGCAGCAGTATCTAAGGGCAGGTTGGAAATGCAGAATTTCAGGGCCCACCCCAGACTGTACAATCAGAATCTATATTTTAACAAGACCCCCCCAGGTGATCTGTGTGGGTTTTCAAGTTTGAAAAGCCCTGCTGGAAATTCTCTTGAGGTGGTCATTTTCATTCATCCAGTTCTATTCTTAAAAGGAAACCATGTGAGAAGTAAAATGCTCAGTAGGGCTGCAAATGTTAACCCAGAAAATGTGAAATTGTTAGTCAATGTTGAAAAGTGAAAGTGAAGTTGCTCAGTCATGTCCGACTCTTTGCGAGCCCATGGACTGTAGCCTACCAGGCTTCTCCATCCATGAGATTTTCCAGGCAAGGGTACCGGAGTGGGTTGCCATTTAAATGAGCCAGCAAAAGACGGGTTGTAAAAGCAAGTATACCCTGTTCTGAGGTCAAAAGGTAGGTGCTACAAGAAGAATGGCTCTAATTATGAAGGTGGGTATTTCAACACAACCAGCCACTGAATCCTACACCCTTCCATTTAATCCTCTCAGTTTTACACGAAAATGCCACATGGCTCTTCTGGCAGAGTTAGCTCCCAGATTTTCAGTGGGAATTAGACAAGACCATCTTCTCCTTCCTTTCCTCTGAAATGTGGGGAAGGGGGCTAGAGCAGCTGCTTTTGAGGCCAAGAGTGAGCAAAACAGAAACGGGGTACTAAGATCCAAGTGCCAGAGGAAGCACAAGGCACAAAACCACAAGAGGGGAGAGGAGAGTGAAGCCTTGCCAGGCAGCTGGGGCCAGTTGGCAGGACGAGGTGGAGACTTGATAAGGTAGTAAGGATGGGAGTAGGGGATTGTCTTGGGGTGGCATGGGTGGCTGCTCTAGATTAAAGCCACTATTTTAATTTTTATTAACCAGTGCCTGCCACGAGAGCCACTGCGTGCTTTGCCATGTTTTCAGAGGATGGCCACCCTCAGTCTGAATGCCAGAGTGTGGATGTTGACAGTGTGGAGCAGAATCCCCAGTCAACCATGAAGACTGAGCAGTAAATAAACCTCTGTTATTTGAAGTCACGAAGTCTCAAGTGTTGCTGGTTTCCAAAGTATTGCCTGCCTATCCTGAGTGATACCAGCTCTCACACAGTCCAGGATATTCTGACAGGACCCTGTAGTCTTGGCTGATGCTTCGTACCCAATCCTGAAAGTGACTCTAAAATCTATATCTAAACTCTCAAGTTCCTGTCTCTCCCTTGATGGGTGGTCCCAGCTAAAGAACTAGGGGAGGACCGGATAGATTCCACATGGCAGTGCAATGATGAAAGAGGCTGGAAAAACATATGGAGATTAATGAATCCAACATCTCTGGGCAGGTCAGTGGATTTGAAAGTGTAGAGGGATGTGACGTTGAAGAGCATAAGCCAGGGTGGATGTTAACACATAGAACCAGACCTCATCAGAAGAGCGAAATCAATATTTTGCTGCCAGCATCCTTGCTCTGCTCTTGCCTTTCTGCATGTTTTCCTGATCCCTCCTCCAACCCGCATTGAAACTCCTGGTTTAATGTGTCCATCAATTCCTTTAAGCCTGTGGATGTCAACCAAAAGATTTGTCCCCCTTAAAAGGGTTGAATTTGTATACTCTTTAAAGACCCAACCATTTTTCAGACCTTTAACAATGATAACACCTGAAGTCCCTCAAATCCATGTCAACAGGCTCCATCTATCCCAAACTCAGACTTGTGTATGTGACATTCTGAAGGGATAAAAGAGAGGAATTCTATATCGAGTTAGCGTGGCTAAAACAGACAGATGACTCAAAATTTCAACCCTGAGTTCTTCAGCCATAGATACAGCTGCTAATTAGACTGGGAGCAAGAGAGAGAATAGATTTAACTAAATGGAGGGTTGTTATTTTAACAAAATTCTTTATCAATATTGTAATTCATTTTAGATCTAATCTCAGATTTCTCTTTCATACTTTTTAGCCTTTTCTTGTTAGGATATTTATAATTTTTCCCAGATAATTATCATAACTCCTTTCATTCTTGAATTTCATACCACTCAAATGCCCACCAATTTTCCTGGTTGGTTCAGATGTCTTGAATTCCAAGAGAATAGACTTGGCAAAAAGCAAACATCCCAATGTTTGAGAGCAGAGCGTGAATGATTTTTTAAACAATGGTAATGTGAATTCAGTCATCCTCAAGGATCATGCAGTTTAAGCAATTACATTGAAGTATTAATTTGAGGGTGGAGGTGAAAGAAATACTATTCTCATTATTTTCCTAATATCTGTCATTTTCATAAGGTATTCTTTGGCACACACAGATGACCCTGGGGCAGATCAAAACTGAACTCTGCAGCATGTATTGGCCAAATGGTGCAGTTTCCATTTCATGTGTGCCTTCTACATTACTTGTCAAATTAGACATGCTAGCGATATCTGTAATTACATGTTGCAAGCAGCCTCACTGCAGTTTGAAGCACACCTAGATGCTTATCAGACTTCAGGGAATTCCTGTGAACAATGCATTCAAACCTCTTCTAATCTTGGGCTTGGAGGCTTGGGGTAGGTTCTTTTGTAATGCTAACATAATTTGTAATTTTCTCTGATAATTTGCAATGCTTTTTCAAAAGGAGAAATAGTGGAAACCTAATTCCCAGGGGCCCGGGCGAACCAATTTCCAGTTTTACCAAGTTTCTTTTGTGCTAATGGTATCTTCGCAAGCTGTACCAAGCATGGGGCCAGTGGGGGTCAAACAAAGCTTTAGACCTAGGCTATCTAGGCTGTTGTCAGAGTCTTGTGCCTCAGCTTCCCTTCCAGCCTTTCTGAGACTATCCTGCACCCATGCTCCTTCCCCAACCCCAAATACTTCCACTGTGTTGCCGTCAGTCTCCTTCCCTGTGCTTTGAATATATACGCATTTATTGAACACCTGTTATGTGTCTGGACTGTACTGCAAAGACAAAAGATTCCCAAGGTGGTCACAGTAAAATGAGGAACACTGATACATGAATTCATGATTCTAAAACCTGGGGTGACTGCATTGATGGCGATAGAGCCAGTGTACTATAGAAGTACAGATGAAGGAACCCAAACCAGCCTGAGGGCGTTCTGTGCGAGTCCACATAGATACCTGTGTGGTTTGAAGACCAGGGGATTTGACAGGCACTGTCAGTGCCCCACCCTTAACTCCTGGAACCCCTTGGCCATTCCCTGAGCTTCAGGCTGCTTTCACTCCCAGCAGCCAATGCTGTCTCTTGTTGGAGGACAGCTTTCTGGCTGCAGGAGCCCACTCTGTGTGCATGTACAGAGAACTGAAGTCTGGGAATTTAATTCCCCAGAGGCAGCCCTATGACTGACAGCTGTGGGGATCCAGGTGCCTCAGCCCCTCTGCCCCTGATCAAGAGGAATCTGATGTGTCTCCTCCTCTGCCTCCTAAATTCCCTAGGCAGATGGAGCCCACGTGGCTGCCATGGCAGTAATGCATCCTTGCTTGTTCTCCTTCGCTTCCCCATCCCTCTGCCACACTTCCCTGNGCTGTCTCTTATACACATCTAGATGTGTATAAGAGACAGGCTTTAACCTTCACTACACTCCATCTCACAACAGATTATGAACCTTTGCTTGCAGATGCAGATTTTACTCAAATTCCATAGATATTTCTAAGTAATTTTTAAATGAAGTGATGTGATAGATATGCTTAATTCCCATCAGCTCTGTCACCTCCAGGCCCCTACCTCAACAGAACTGGAAATGACAAACCAAACAGAGGCATTTTGAGAGTGAACTCTAAACGCAAGCTTCAGTACCTGCCTACTGTGAATATATTCATCAAAGGAACTCTGGAACTTGCCATAAGTTTATGCTTTTATACCTATGTATGAAACAGATCAATTTCCCTAAACTAATACAGTCCAGTCATATTATCATTTGTTAGACACAATTAAAAAAAGTGAGCTTGCAAAGTATGTAGCTGACCAAACAGATAACTTCAGTAATAGCTTCATTGTAAACTTTGAATTTTATCCTTAATGCTCCTTTTCAGCATAGTGCTGACATTTAGTCACCCTAAGAAAAGCATTGAGGGAAAAATACTCTAAGAAATGCTTTGTAATCTAGAAGGCTTTCANAGTAATAGCTTCATTGTAAACTTTGAATTTTATCCTTAATGCTCCTTTTCAGCATAGTGCTGACATTTAGTCACCCTAAGAAAAGCATTGAGGGAAAAATACTCTAAGAAATGCTTTGTAATCTAGAAGGCTTTCATTTTAAAATACAAAATCCCTGCACTAAGCAAATTTATAGAGAGAATTTTTCCATTTGAATTTCTACGTTGTTTTTAAACATCTTGGGAAAATATTTAGAAAAAAATCAACACCTAGCTAGCTTTCAAAATGTAAATACTAGTTACTTTCATCTCCATACTTAGCTCAAAAATAACTGGATTATCTTTTGCCAGCATTCCTCAATACTCTTACACGGGAGCTAAGATAAATCATGGCACATTTAATATCAAAGAGTTCTTTTGGTGTTTAGGAGTAGAGAAGAGATTTATTTATGAAACATTAGCAACATAAGTGGAGATTGCTCTTAGGACATAATCATCTACTTTATATAAATAAGATGTGGCGACATGGCAACAAAAACACAGGATTCATTTAGATAAAAATGAATACTTTGACATATTTGAGTTTTTCTATTTAAATATGTATCCTGTTAATTTCCAGACTTTTTAACATAAGAAGGTAACTTGGATTGGAATGACTCTGAAAAATATAAGCATTGAATATTTGAAGTTGAATTAAGATCAGTTGTAAGTTGATCACCTACAAACTGCTTTTGGCTTTGGCTTAATGTTTATAGTAAACAAAGAACAAATNCCAGACTTTTTAACATAAGAAGGTAACTTGGATTGGAATGACTCTGAAAAATATAAGCATTGAATATTTGAAGTTGAATTAAGATCAGTTGTAAGTTGATCACCTACAAACTGCTTTTGGCTTTGGCTTAATGTTTATAGTAAACAAAGAACAAATTGTTATTTCATAGTTGCATTATATGTGTGTGTGTGTGTGTGTGTGTGTGTGTATCAACTTAATGAAGACATACACTTTCTCTTATTTCAAAGTAAAATGAAAGGCACAGTCCAATCTAATACCTAGAAGGAATCATTGCACATTGGGCAAATTGTATTCCATTTCTTCATATGTAGAGAATTTCAAGAAAAGAGGTTGCTGTGGCATAGTGAAAAGATCACTGGCTTCAGAGTCAACACAGCTAGGCTTGAGGGCTGGCACAATTCACTTTCTTTTTTTTTTTAATTTTATTTATTTATTTTTTTAATTTTACTTTACAATACTCTATTGCCTTCGCCATACATCGACATGAATTAATATTAAAATCATGAAAATAATGCTGTGAGTATTAATATTTATGTTATATATTTAAAGTCCTGGGGATCATGCCTAATACATAGTAAATGCTGAATGAATAGTACCTACTCTACTTTTAAAAACCAATGGCAGGCTTCCCTGGTGGCTCAGTGGTAAAGAATCCACCTGCCAATGCAGGAGACACATGTTCAGTCTCTGACCCAGGAAAATCCCAGAAGCCGTGGAGCAGCTAAACCCGTGTGCCACAACTATTGAGTCTGTTCTCTAGAGCCTAGGAGCTGCAAATACTGAGCTCACTTCCTAGAGCCCATGCTCTTCAGCAAGAGAAGCCACACGCTGCAACTAGAGTGTAGCTTCCACTTACCACAGCTAGAGAAAANTGAGGATCACTGCTATTACCCCAAGATGTGTATAAGAGACAGCTGCAAATACTGAGCTCACTTCCTAGAGCCCATGCTCTTCAGCAAGAGAAGCCACACGCTGCAACTAGAGTGTAGCTTCCACTTACCACAGCTAGAGAAAAGGCCATGCAGCAATGGAGACCGAATACAGGCATAAATAAATACAATTATTTTTAAATGGCTTCCCACTGCACTCAAGATCCTTCAGGATCTGGTGCCCCTGACTTCTGATGGCTTCCTCTTACGTCCCTCTTGTCCTCTCCACTGATGGTCTCCAAAGTGATGTATGTGGACACCAAGAGAAGTATAGCAGCCCCTTTTTGTGCCCTGGCTCTATCCTGCAGGCCTTACAACTTCAGCATACATCAACCAATTCTAAATGGCAATGTTTATATCTCTTTGTCTCCGAGCTTTCTCCAAAGTTGCAGAAAGTCACTCAGCCTGTTCAGGCAGAAAGCTGAAAGTGTTGGAGGTTTGACATCTCTTGGGAACAGCCTTCAGCTAAGGACTGAGGACTGTTAAATACCCCAGTTTCATCATCCCTCAGGAGGGATCAGTCTGAGACATCTTTCAAGGACTGTGAAGAGTCTGAGATTCTCCCCTGCCTGTAAGCCAGCAGGTCAGCCTGCCACCGTTTCATGGATGCTGGCAGAAGACATGAGTCCCCTGGGTCAGAGACAAAGATCGTTATTACTCAGCACAGCTGGAAGCATGAGCTTCATGCGCCCATTGGTTTCCCTTAACACTCGATCCCGTGGGGGTGCTGTGGAGCAGTCCTAGTGGATGCTGTGCACACAGAGGGTCTGTGTCATAGCTGAAGGGCCCCAAGCTTAGAAATCCCAATCTCACAAGGGGCTGTTAGCAAACTTGCCCAACTTTTGTCCCAGAGAAAAGCACTTTTATTACATGATCAGGAAACAAATCTGCCCTCTCCCCCTGGATGGAGACACTATCTTCCAAAGATGCTTTCATAGCAAACACAGAACAGTACAAAAGCTGTCACAGATGGGTCTGTTTTCTGTTCAGTCAGTCAGTTGTGTCCGACTCTTTGCAGCCCCATGGACTGCAGCCAGGCTTCCCTGTCCTCACCCATCTCCCAGAGTTTATTCAAACCCATGTCTATGGAGTCAGTGATGCCATCCAGCCATCTCATCCTCTGTCTTTTCCTTCTCCTCCTGCCCTCAATCTTTCCCAGCATCAGGGTCTTTTCCAATGAGTTGCCTCTTTGTATCAGGTGGCCAAAGTATTGGAGCTTCAGCTTCGGCATCAGTCCTTTCAGTTAATATTCAGGGTTGATTCCCTTTAGGATTGACTGGTTTGATCTCCTGGTAGTCCAAGGCACTCTCAAGAGTCTTCTCCAGCACCACAGCTTGAAAGCTTCAATTTTTTGGCACTCAGCCTTCTTTATGGTCCAACTTTCACATCCGTACATGATTACTGGAAAAACCATAGCTTTGACTATATGGACCTTTGTAGGCAAAGTAATGTCTGCTTTTTAATATGCTGTCTAGGTTTGTCATTGCTTTTCTTCCAAGAAGCAAGCGTCCTTGAATTTCATGGCTGCAGTCACCATCTGCAGTGATTTTGGAGCCCAATAAAATAAAGTCTGTCACTGTTTCCATTATTTCCCCATTTATTTGCCATGAAGTGATGGGACTGGATGCCATGATCTTTGTTTTTTTAATGTTGAGTCACAGATGCATAGAAAGCCTATTGAGAATTGTCTGCCAGCAACATGCCCTATACCATCATCACACTGCCCCAGGAGCACTGAGCACCGTAGTGGTAACTCACTTTATAACGTTCCTTCCCTTCTCTGTCTCTTTCTCTACTCTCTAACAGTGTTTCCTGAGATCACCTCCCAGATAAATGACTTGGAGATACCTGAACAAAATTACAGTGTTATTAGGAAGGAAGAAAAGAGAAAGTGAATGGTGGATCAGTCACTAACAAAGTCTACTACACTTTAAATTTCTCCTGCAGGAGTTAGAAACATTTACTTTAAGTATTGTGGTTAAGCTAACCTAAGAAAGTAAACAGAACTTACGTTAATTTAAAATACATAGTTTTCATTGAAATGCTTCTGGCAGTGTCACCTGAGCAACTGATTGAATTACCTCATGGGCACGGTTCAACTGCTAAGAAATTCACCAGTCCCAATCATTATCCAACAAGATAACTCTGCCAGGGAACAAAATGGACTTTATGACATAGCCTGATGTATATGTTCTGAATAGAATTTAGTGACCCTGTTATTACTCATGAGAAAACAAGATTTGTTTCTTCATTTCAAAAAGTAGGATGTTCTTTATTTTTAAGCCACATGTTTTTAAGTGGTAATATTCACTTTAATTGTTCACATATGAAATCTAGAAACACCATTTTTTTAGTGTATGGCTAAAGTTCTATCCACAAACAAAAATAAAGATGTTTTCTGTTTGTTTCTCCTGATGGTATCTAGCTTTCTTGACTTCCAGTTTTCATCCCTTTTACATCCTTCGGTTTTAGTCATGATGTGCTAAATGGCAAGATCTGTTCTCAGCAGAGTTGTGCTATGTTGTCTATGAAACTACTTGAGGAGAATATTCTTCTAGCCCATTCTTTCTCAAAATGTGGTCTCTGGACCAGCAGCATCAGCATCAGTTGGAGTGGAAAGTCTTAGGCCCCATCCCAGACCTACTGAATCAAAAGCTTTGGGGATGGGGCTCAGCCTTTCCTTAATAGATGTTCCAGATAATTCTGACAGATATTCGTATGTGAGGATCACTGCTATTACCCCAAAGTCCTAATTCCAGTAAGAAATTCCTCGTGGCTTCTAAGTCAAGGAAACCAGGGATCAGCAGCCTGATCATACAGATCGAGGTAGTTTCCAAACCAAAACTTTGATTGTGCTGAGGGTGAATTACCTCAGAGACTATATCCCAATGTTTGTGAACTAGAACATGAACATTGAATCATCCAGTTTGACCTCTTCCCTTTAATGAGCACTTTGAGTTGTTTTGGTTTTAGTTTTGGTGTTTGGGGCTTTTCTGTTTGTTTTAGAAAGGTGACATTCTCCTCATTTCAGAAAGTGACATTCACATCTTCAAAAAGGTCTTTCTTGATTAACCCCATATTCCTTTGATGTGGCATTTCACTCTGTGATTCGATGTCCTTTTGCACATTCACTTTCCATGTTGTTAATCTGCATTCAAACCATTGGCTTTGCAAATGCTTCTGAGTAGGTTACATCCATCTGTCAGACTGGAGCTCATCATGGGCACAGACCAGGATTTTTTTCTCATCTCCTCAGAATCTGTTTGGCCTCCAAGCCTATGGCGGTCAAATGCTATGCCAACCAGTGATGTGTGTGTGTGTGTGTGTTGTGTGTGTGTGTGTTGGCACAACTCTTTTTAAAAAAAAAAAAAAGAAAAAGAGGAAGAATAAAGATAAACTATTCAAATTATCCTTATGCTATGCATTCAGGATCAGATTTTTCTAAATTTCCCACTATCTTGATAATGCCTGGCTCTCACCATCAATGTGAATGAAATACACATAAGAACTCAACAAAGCTGATTTTCTTCCAACTGACTGGCCAGAAGAAAAAGCCAATTCCTCTGTGGTAGCCACAGCTCTGGTTCCCCACCACAGAGGTGAGGCTAGGGTGGCCAAACAGTCCCAGTTTGCCTTGGACTAGGAAGTTTCCCAGGGTGCATGACTTTCAGTACTAAAACCAGGACAGTTCTGGGAGAACTGGGATGGCTGGTCACCCTCACTGAGGTATCTAATTCAGAGAACAATTAAAAACTCTTAGTAGGCTCAGCTCTCAACCCACCACTCAGGCCAACTAGCCAATAAGATAGTAAAATGATCAGAACCTCCCAAGTGTTTCAATGCTGGCACTCCCCAAGATAGTCCTCAGCAAAGCTGTACAGTATATAAAATATTCAGCTCCCCTGCCTTCCCCATTTTCCAGCTTTCTTCACATCCCTGTCCTTGGCGTGGCCCGCAGTTTTCTGGGTCTTCCACCTTTTGCCTCTCCTCCCTGCCCCAACCCAATCTTGCCCACAGGATGTTTCATCCACAAAGGCAACTTAGAGCGGTGATGCTCAAACCTCAACACCCATTAAAAAACATTCAGGTTGCTTTTTCAAAGCACTAATGCTTAAACCCCACAAGCTAAGATTTAGATTTACTTGATTTGGGGCAAATATAGGCATTGGTATTTTTTTAAAAGCTCCTTTGGTGGTTCTAATCAGCAGCTAGGGTGGAAAACCACTGGTTTGAAGCATTTCTTCTCAAATGTGGCTGCACATTGTAATCAACTGTGAAGCTTTACTGATGTCTGGGGCCCAGCCCAGGGAGTCTCACTTAACTGGTCAGGGGCACAGTCTGGACTTCTGGATTGGTAACTACTCCTCCTCAGGAGAATCTAATGTGTGGCCACATTCGAGAACCACGGATCTGACTTTGCCACTCAAAGTGTGGTCCACCCACCAGCAACTTCAGCGTCACCAGGAAGCTTATTAGAGTATAGACTCATGGACCCCACCCTACACCTACTGAAACCAAATCTACAGTCTAAAAAGACCCCCCAAGTGATTCTTATGCATGTTCAAGTTTGAGAAGCTCTGGTTTAGGGTGTTACCTACCTCCCAGAGCATTTAACAAGAACTAGAACCTTAACCAAAAGAAGAGAGCTCTCTTGCAAGAATTTTAGGCGTCAGACAGAAGGGAGGAAAGCAGTTTGGTAAAAGGAGGGTTTCCCCAGTCCTCTGAGTCATGTCCCCAGAAGCAGTCACCTACTCCTCCTACTCATAAGAACATTCTGGTGTTATTAAATGTCAGCTGCAGATATACAACTGGCTATGAATCAGACAAGGGGAAAATAGACACTGTGGGGGGTTGGAGCTCTTGTATGGGCTTCCTGGAAATGGCTAGCAGAGTTCGGGAACTGGAACTGGTATCAGAGTTATCCATAGCATTGTTATTTTAAAAAGAAAGAAAAAAAGAAAGATAGGTTTGAGCAAAGTGGTCTTTGTCCCACATTGAAAATGAAGAGTATGTGTTTGGGGGTGGGGGGATGACAAAAGAATAGCATTAAAGAGACTGAAATTAACCCAAGTTAAAACTGTGCATATAAAGCAATTGTCTTCCAATTAAAAAGAAAGAAATTATATGTATATAGCAGGCAAGTTGGCAGATGTGTCTATGTCTAATATATTGAATCTACAAAAGATGCTAAAGTGAGAACCTAGGCAGAAAATGGTAATGATCTTTACTTACTTTAACAATGATTAAATGCTATTTATTTTAATTCCTTTGTTTTATTTTGAGCAGTCAGAGTTGAAGGGCTCCTGAATGTCTGAGCTGCACCTTCGTTAAAAGGAGTTCTATTCATCCCTTCTCTGTTTAGACTTATTCAAATTACACTTTATTTCCTAAATAGACTGGTGAGGGATGAAAATGAAAAACACTATTGTGAATCACCCCCCACCAATGGCTTTATTCTAAAAGACCCCACAAAGGAGCGAGTGCAACCAAAGTTCTCTGTGGAACCAGGAACATGGAAAGAGATGTCTACTGAAGTGAAATGGCCCCCAGGTTGGTTTTGGGGAGCAGCCTCCTGCTGGGTTCTATATGTTAACTCTTGTACCATAGATTGCAACCCCAGGATAGTTATCACAGTGCCTTCCAGGATCTTCAGTAGCTCAGTGGTATCCAAGAGGAAAAGACTGACCCTGAGACAATTAGTCAAATGGGAGGCTGGCATGCTGAACCCCAGGAGTGTGTGCAGTCCCACGTGGATTTTGCAGGGAGCAAAAACACAACCAGCTCCACATATACAAGAACCCAAGGAACCATGCACACCACACTGGAGCTATCAGCGATAAGTTGAAGACAGAAAGCTTTAAAAATTCGGTTTAGGGGCTACAAGGGAGGGAGTTTGAATTCATCGGTTTGAATATATCTAATGCTTTTGACTACACTCGTCACCTAGGCACTCAGCAATTAGTATGAATTCAGACAACTTTGATAGTAATGCAATAATGCAATCATTTTCTATTAGTATGAACATCTCTAGGGAGCTTATTGGCAATGCAGACTCGAGGTCCCACCCTAGAATCTGCATTTTACCAAAGTCCCCAGGTGATCCATATGCTCATGGATATTTAAGGAACACTGATATAGAACAGTGATTGTTCAGTTGCCCAGCCATGTCTGACTCTTTATGACCCCATGGACTGCAGTATGCCAGGCCTCCCTGTCCCTCACCATCTACTGGAGTTTGCCCAAGTTCATGTCCATTGCATCAGTGATGCCATCCAGCCATCTCATCCTCTGACACCCTCTTGTCTTTCTATGAACAGTGATTACCAATCCTAGATGTGCATTTGAATAACAGGGAGGCTCTCAAAATTGTGTCTAACCAGGCCCCAGCTTAAATTAATGAAAGCAGTCTTTGGGAGGGGGACTTAGTCACCCCTGTGTTTTAAAAGCTCCTCAGGTGTCTATGATGAGCAGCTAGTTTTGAAAGCTGCTGCCAAGATATGTAAAATAAACAGCAGGGCTGTTTTTCATGGTATCATTCTCTCTCTCTCAGTCTCTCTCTCTCCATGAAATATTGGCATCACAAGTATGTTAATTAAACTCATAATTAAAATTTAAAGTCCTTTTCCATAGGCAGCCACATGGGCATGACACGGACCCATGTCCCTGTCCATTACCTCTTCAGGCCTCTTCAATAACTAGAGCCAAAAAAACTATTGACTCTACCCAGAATGCTCTGTGTGACCTTGAATGAGTCACCCTGTCTGAGCCTTGGCTTAGTTTTCTTTCAAGTGAATATAATCTTATAGAGTCTTTTTGCCTCTCAAGATGACTATATGATAAAAGGGAATAAGATGAGCAACTGGCCTGGTTCAGCACTCATATCCCAGAATACCTCTCAGTCACGGATGAAAGAGGGTAGTTGGTCACCAAGAAGGAACCAACATGAGTCACTAAGACAGACCCAGAGAGCATTGCCAATGTAAGACTGGACCTGGCTATCAAGACAGGACTTGTTAAGGAAAAATTAAAATTGTCAAGCTGATCTGAGATGCAAAGAATGCAAATGGGGAACCTAGCAATTGCTCCTAAACCAGGAGAGCCCCTAAGAAAGAAGAAACTATATTTGCGAGTCTTGTTAAAATCTGATAAGCCATGTCAGTTGTTATAGACTCAAATCCAGCCTACACAGCAAAGACCAGGAATTAAAGGGTATAAGATCTTGGCTGGTAGGAATGTTAATGATAGAAAGCATCCCCTGTAGCCTGAAGCACCATTAGTAGGAAGCTGTAAAACATTTAGAAAAACCAGACTTTCCTGGTGATCCAGTTGTTAAGACTCTGCACTCCCAGTTCAGGGGGCACTGGTTTGACCCCTGGTCAGGTAGCTAAGATCCTGCATGCAGTGAGGCACAGCCAGAAAAAAGAAAAGCATTAAGAAAAACCCATAGAAAAAAAATTTCCAGTCTTGCAGAAAAAGAAGTCGTAAGCTTCACATTTGATTCAAGGATCATGATCTGAAAAGTACAGCTTACTCCCTGAGCTCCTAGGGGTGGTGGTGGTAATGGAGCGTGTGCCTACAAGAGGCAGTGGATCCTCACAACTCCAAAGAAATGGTGTCTTTATGTGAATCATTATTACAATGAACCACTTTATGAATTTCTACCAAGACCTATTGAAGAAATCTCTCATGACGAGCTCTACAAAGAATTCTCATGACCCAATGGCACTGCTAGGAGCATAATTTTTCATTGTATCCCTGAGAATAAACCAGGCCTTGACTTGTAAAGCAGAAATCCTGGCCTTGCTATGACTATTGCAGTAGCCTCCCAGCTCATCTCCTGAGTTTACGCCTGCCTCCCTTTATTCTCTGATATTTGAGTCCACTCTGTTGCCAGAAACTCTTCAGTGGCCACACATTGCCCTCAAGACAAAGACCAAAACTCTGAACAAGGCCCCCAGGGCTCTGTGTGAACTGGTCTTTATCTTCCTTCCCAGCCGTGTCTCTTACCTTCCTCTCCCACGCACTTGCCATGGTTGCTCAGACACAGAAATCAGTCAGTTCCCTCTTCAACTGTTCAGGGAAGCTCTCCTTGCCTGCCTAATCCCCCCAAGGCTCGATCTCTAATACATATTATTACAACACTGTTCCTTCCCTTCTGGGAATGTCACAGTTGATAATTGCACATCTGTATGTGAAGATTTGATTGTTTCTCTTTCTATGAACTATGGGCTATAGTAGCACAGAATTGGTGTTTTCTCTTCCTCTTGTATGCCAGATCTGTAGCAGCATAATGGCACATAGTAGGCACTCCAGAAACATTGATTAAAGTAAGCGAGGAAAATAAGAAAGGGGAGAAGGAGGGGCAGAGAGAGAAAGTTAGGGGTGTTGATATTTTTATCTTTTGTAGGGAAAATGTACTTTAATAGAAAACTATGCATTGTCTAGAGCAGGGATGGGCAAACTATTCCCATAAAGGCCAAATAGTAAATATCTTAAGCTTTGCTGGCCATGGAGTCTCTGTGGCAACTACTTAACTCTGCCATTGAAGTATGAAGGCAGCCATGGGCAATCCATAAATGAATATGCTATGTACTAACAAAACTTTGTGGACGCTGAATTCTTGATTATCTAGAAATAGACACAGAGGAGAAATACAAGCAGTTCAAATGTTTTGCCCATTTTGGGGGGGTTATCTTATTTTTTAGTTTTAGGCTTCTTTATATATCCTGGATACAAGTCCCTCATCATATATATGACTTGCAAATATTTTTCCCCATTCTGTGGCTTGTCTTTTCATTCTCTAATAGTGTCTTTCAAAGAACAGAAGTTTTTAATTCTGATTAAGTGCAAGACTTATTATAAAGACACAGTAATCATGATACTGATATTGGTATCAACATAAATAGATTAATAAAACAAAACAGAGTCCATAAATAGACTCATATGTGTATGGACAACTGATTTTAACAAAGGTGCCAAGGATATTCTTCTGCTGGAATAACCATATATCCATATGCAAACACTGAACTTCAACCCATAATATTCTCCATATGCAAAAAATTAACTGACAAGAGATCATAGACCTAAATGTAAAACCTGAA
>SJYV01040768.1:0-11426 GCA_006410875.1 Neotragus pygmaeus | reverse complement strand
CCTCTGGCTCCAGCTCTGGGCCCTGGCCTGTGGCTCAACCGTGCCGCCCCCTCGGCAGAAGGGACCCATGCCCCACAGGCTGGAGTCACTCTGGGACAGCAGGACATTGAGCAGGAGGGGAGGAGTCCTGTTTGCTGACTGATCCTTTCTAGCCCTGATCCCAGGAAAGGGCCCTGGGAACACACCTGCCCTGGCCTCCTACAGAGGCTCAATGACCCTTCCTGTGATGCCAAGCAGTGTGTGTGTGCCTGTGTGTGTGTGTCCTCCAGGGGCCGGACGAGGACCTCTGTGGGTGGGTGGGGGCTCCTTAACCATGAGTCTGCACCAGGCACCTCTGGGACTCAACTTCCCATGTCCTCTTCCGAGTTTTACAAGAGTCCAGGAGGCTCAGGGCAGGTAGGTGGGAGCGCACATTTCCCCTCTTTTGCACATGAAGAAATGGAGGCTGGGGGGACTAAAATGTGCTCACGAGCATAGCCCTCAAGTTTCAAGACTGAGACAAGATCCGGGTCTGTTAAGGGCCAGTCCGAGTATGCCATCCTGGGACTGCACACCCCGGACTGGGAGGCTCTCGACTCACTCCTGCTTTCAGATACACGTGTTTCCTTCTAAGGACCATTTTGTCCCCCTTAGCACCTCCAGCAGGTTAAGAGAACCAGCTATGAGTGGAATCCACCTGCTCTGATTCCACGACACATTTTTTTTNTGCCCACGGCCATGACCGCGGCGCCCCCGACCTGCGGGACACGGGGTCTGAGCACCCACTCCGCACGGGACCCTTCTCGCTCATCCACTCACTTGGTCCTTGGAGGAGCCCTGGGGGAGGGTCTGGCTGCCTGTTTTGCAGATGGGGAAACAGAGGCTTGTCCATGGTCAAGGGGAGAAGCAGGGACAGAGCGAGAATCCAGATCTGACCCCCCAGTCCCCTGCTTCCCACCATGATGCCCGAGCATCACTTCAGTCGTGGGGACCCCCTCCTGCCATCTTGCCGCTCGTGTACCCGGAGGGGTGCTTTCACAAGCCCCCTTCTCATCGCCCTGGGGGACCACAAGACTTGGGCTTCTTACCTGCGCTCTGCCAACAGAGGACAAGCCCCCAGAAGAAGGAGAGCTGCCTGAGGGCCACCTCTGGCTCCAGCTCTGGGCCCTGGCCTGTGGCTCAACCGTGCCGCCCCCTCGGCAGAAGGGACCCATGCCCCACAGGCTGGAGTCACTCTGGGACAGCAGGACATTGAGCAGGAGGGGAGGAGTCCTGTTTGCTGACTGNGGGGAGAAGCAGGGACAGAGCGAGAATCCAGATCTGACCCCCCAGTCCCCTGCTTCCCACCATGATGCCCGAGCATCTCTGTCACGAGTCAGGGACACTTCAGTCGTGGGGACCCCCTCCTGCCATCTTGCCGCTCGTGTACCCGGAGGGGTGCTTTCACAAGCCCCCTTCTCATCACCCTGGGGGACCACACGACTGGGCTTCTTACCTGCGCTCTGCCAACAGAGGACAAGCCCCCAGAAGAAGGAGAGCTGCCTGAGGGCCACCTCTGGCTCCAGCTCTGGGCCCTGGCCTGTGGCTCAACCGTGCCGCCCCCTCGGCAGAAGGGACCCATGCCCCACAGGCTGGAGTCACTCTGGGACAGCAGGACATTGAGCAGGAGGGGAGGAGTCCTGTTTGCTGACTGATCCTTTCTAGCCCTGATCCCAGGAAAGGGCCCTGGGAACACACCTGCCCTGGCCTCCTACAGAGGCTCAATGACCCTTCCTGTGATGCCAAGCAGTGTGTGTGTGCCTGTGTGTGTGTGTCCTCCAGGGGCCGGACGGACCTCTGTGGGTGGGTGGGGGCTCCTTAACCATGAGTCTGCACCAGGCACCTCTGGGACTCAACTTCCCATGTCCTCTTCCGAGTTTTACAAGAGTCCAGGAGGCTCAGGGCAGGTAGGTGGGAGCGCACATTTCCCCTCTTTTGCACATGAAGAAATGGAGGCTGGGGGGACTAAAATGTGCTCACGAGCATAGCCCTCAAGTTTCAAGACTGAGACATAGATCCGGGTCTGTTAAGGGCCAGTCCGAGTATGCCATCCTGGGACTGCACACCCCGGGCTGGGAGGCTCTCGACTCACTCCTGCTTTCAGATACACGTGTTTCCTTCTAAGGACCATTTTGTCCCCCTTAGCACCTCCAGCAGGTTAAGAGAACCAGCTATGAGTGGAATCCACCTGCTCTGATTCCACGACACATTTTTTTTTCCCTCACATTGTGACATCTCTAAGATCAAGATTTTTTGCAGTCCCTTGGACTGAGAAGAGATCATACTAGTCAATCCTAAAGGAAATCGACCCTGAATATTCATTGGAATGACTGACGCTGAAGCTCCAGTACTTTGGCCACCTGATTCAAAGAGCCGACTCATTGGAAAAGACCCTGATGCTCGGAAAGACTGAAGGAGGGAGGAGAAGGGGACGACAGGGGAGGAGATGGCTGGATGGCATCACGGACTCAATGGACATGAATTTGGGTAAGCCCCAGGAGACAGCGAAGGACAGGGAAGCCTGGTGCACTGCAGTCCTTGGGGTCCCAAAGAGTCAGACGTGACTGAGTGACTGAACACCACCAACAAAGCTCAAGATACAGCTGATGGTTGATGGCACCTGCCGACCACCACTGGCAGCACTCCTGCCTTGCGGTACCGAAAACAAGGGTGTATCCTACAAGCAATGGTATCTTAGGTTTGATGAAACCCTGGCCTAGGATGGACTTTCCAGTCCTCTGAGGGCACGGGCTATCTCTGGCCACGCAATCTCCATGACCAGTAAGGGATTTCCCCCAACTGGGTCTGCGGGATCGTGTCAAGTGAGGGTTTCCAGCAAAATATTCGGCACATATCCTTTCTGCCCCTACAGTCCACCTGAGAAGCTTGGGGCGAGGGCCTCAGCTGTGCATAACTAGCTGTGTGGCCTACAGACGGTCCCTGAACCTCCCTGGGCCTCCTGTCTCCATCCCTCAAACAATGGGGGTGTATTAGGCCAGGGGTTCCCAACCTCTAATCACCAAGGGCCCCTTCGATGACTTTCTCCCAGGGATCTTAGGTTTTGAAGGGCTTCTGTCTACCAAACGCAGTGTATTAAGTGATAATTCATGCCTCATTTCTTATTAATCAAAGGCACATACTACTATCAAGGAGAGATCCTGAGCAGCATGAAACAGCCAACGTGACCACGCTGTGTGGCTCTAACTTTTAGCACGTGTAGGGTCTTTAGAGAAACCTGCACATCATCCACGAGGATCATCCACGAGGCCTATCGACCCCACAGGCTTACACTGGATCTAGAACCACCCAAAGGGATGGGCGTGGACTGTCCCGGGGACACCTAGTCTGCCGGGGGACATGGAGCCCACTGAGAATCTGATAAACAGCTCTACACATAGTGCCCAGAGAAGTGCCATCCACACAAACTAATGTGCCCTGCTTCAGGGGTCGGGCCCCATCGTGCATAGATCACGACCCCTGCATAGATGCCTCTGGGGGGGGGGACCATCTCTCATCCTCTAAGACAGCGCTCTTCCGTTGGGCTGCACTGCCTGGGGACCCCGGAGCATCACCCAGGTGACTGGGGGTGGGACTGCCACGCTTCCTTTAGCAAGGTCCAGTAGCTTCCAGTTGAGAACCATTACATAGTTTCCTAGTCAACAGGGGTCAGTGTTCTGTCCCCCCTTTCCGAGCAGGACCCCAAGAACACCTTCCCTTTGGGCCACCATCTGGAGGCACCTGGCCGGGCTCTGGACTGCTCACCTCCTTCCCTGTCTACATCAGGGTGCTTGCAGTGATGGGAGCTTTGGGGTATAAGGTGGGGTAACGAGGAGCAGGATTTTTGGTCCAAAGGGATGAAAATCAGATTATGCAAGAAAGGAAAAGACTGTGCTCCTGGGGAGCTCATCCTGCGGTCACAGATGGGCTGGGGTCTCACAAGGCGGGGGTGGTCCACAGCTTAGGCACGGTGGCAGCAGGCCCCCGCCCACACAGGAGGGTCCGGGTGGACGCAGAGCCCTGATTTGGGTCTGGAAAGCAACAAACCCAGACTGGTTCTGACATCCAGAAATCAGGAGGCGAGTCCGAGTCAGTGGGGCCCCCAACCCTCCCCTGGGGTATCCCATGCATCTGCTGGGGACACGGAGTGGGTTTCAAGGCCTCCAGGGGGTGTCCTCCTTGGGATCTGGTTGGCTCTTTAGAAAATCATCTTTAGGGACTTCCCTGGTTAGTCTAGTGGTTAAGACTTTGCCTTCTAATGCAGGGGGAGTGGGTTTGATCCCTGGTCGGGGAGGTAAAATCCCATATGCCTTGTGGCCCAAAGCCCAAAAGACACAAAAAACCCAGAGCACTCATAACTTTCGATAAGCAGTTCTGAGATGTCGGGTCAGCAGAAAGAGCAGTGGAAGAGGCCCCGGGGGAGGATGATTCGGGCTGGAGCCAAATGACCCCGCTGAGCTGGGCAGACAGCTATTTGCATAGAGTTGATCCAACAGCATTTGGCTCTTTGCAGAAACTGGGTTGGTTTCCTGTGGAATATTAGGTACATCTTTCAAAACCAGAGCCTGCAGCCAATCAGCCAGAAAAACCCTGCAGAGGGTGAAGTTGGCCTTCTTACCCACGAGGACACACACGGGCAGGGAGGGGCGGCAGGGCGCCCAGGCCGTGTAATTTTAGGAACGGCCCATTTATAGAAGAGAAGCAAGGCCAAAAAGTCACTTGTCATCACGGGGAGGATTAGCCTGAGTGGCTGCACACGCTGGTCCGTGCGTGCGCTGGAGAGACCTCAGGCTGCAGGCAGAAAAGGAAAGCAGGCAGAATGGAAGTTACTGCAGCTTTTCCTTGTCTTGTGTGGCCGCTGAAAGGCTTTCTGTGCTGGCGTCGGTGGAGGACCGGCCGGTGGAGCAGGCCCAGGATGGTGGGGCTCTCAGTGGAGGGACCCCAGACAGGAGTGGGATCGCACAGGTGAGTGCCGTCCTCTCCCTCAAGTGTTTGCATCAGGCCTCCAGGGGCCAAGCACCACCTGGACTGGAAGGACTGGGAGCCGGATGTGCGTTCACCCAGTCAGAACCACCTCTGTCCTCCACGCTCCCCACCCCTGGCAGCCTCATCAACGGGACCACCACTGCCCAAACCGACCAGCCCCCAGGGTCACTCTGGACTCTTCACTCTCCTGCAGGAAGAGCGGGGGCCTGTCCCCCTCTGGCCTCACAGCTCGCCATTTGGCCACCCCAAGTGCTGCCATGGGTTTTTGTCCCCCACCCGACCCTGGAGAAGGCTCTTGAGAGTCTCTTGGACAGCATGGAGATCAAGGAGATCAAACCAGTCCATCCTTAAGGAAATCAACCCTGAATATTCATTGGCAGGACTGATGCTGAAGCTGGAGCTCCAATACTTTGGCCACCTGATGCGAAGAGGGGACTCACTGGAAAAGACCCTGATGCTGGAAAACACTGAGGACAAGAGAAGGGGACGGCAGAGGATGAGATGGTTGGATGGCATCACTGACTCAATGGACATGAGTTTGAGCAAGCTCCGGGAGGTGGCGGAGGCCAGAGGAACCCAGTGTGCCGCAGTCCATGGGGTCGCAAACAGTCAGACACGACTTAGCAACTGAACAACAACAGCCCACCCTGTATGGCCTCCTGGTCCCTGCTCACTCCAGAGGCAGTGTGTGTGCTTCCAGGGCTGACCAGCTGGGATCCCCACAGAAAAATAGCCCCCAGCTCCCAGCACCCAAGGCCCCCAGCCCAGACTCAGGCGTGGATTCCTCCAAGCAAACTGTCTGGTTTCTGAGCCGCTTCAGGAAGAGCTCAGAGCAGCCACTGCAGGCTTCCTCCTAGACCAGCCTTCCCACTGTGGCCCTGAACAGACCAGATGAGCAACCCCGCCCCAAGCAGGGCCTGCCCCCCAGCAGATGCTGCGGCTCAGAGAGGCAGGATGCCCGGGCACCATGGGGGTCCTGCGACTTCGGCATCTTAAGGTGGGACATGGCAGAAACGCCAGCCCCAGGGCCCCTCAGCTGTTCTTCCTTGGATGGCCTGCTTCAGGAGGTGGCACAGGCCACATTCTGTGAGGGTGACGGTGAGCAGTGAAGGCTTCTCCCCTCAGCGGGGAGGTGAGCAGTCTTCCTTCCCTGGGGACCCTGGAGGGGTGCTCTCGAGACACGTCTCTCCCCCTGGCTGGGCGAGTCCTCCATCACGGCTGCCTCCCGCCTTGGCCCATGTCCTCCCAGGGGATCCCAGGAATTTCCCGGAGGCCGAGCCCCATGGGCCCCTGAGGAAGAGGCCCACTCAAGAGCCAACACCCCAGACAGCACAGAGCTTCCGGAGCAGAGACACCTCTCCAGGGAAGGGAGCCGCTGCTGCCCGGTTCTCCCAGCCCGCGCAGCTCCTGGGAGCCTGAGAAAGCCTTGATTATTATCACAGCCAAGCAGCTAATTAAAACAATAAGTTAGAGAGCAACATTGCAAGAGGGATGGGAACTGCAGGGACCCATGTAGGACACAGGAGGGCGAGTAAAGCATTTCCTAGCAAGACTGGGTCACGCTCATTTTAGGATTATGAAAGCACTGGCATTTTGGTTCCTGACCCAGAGCTGTATCCTGCTGGTGAGATGGGCATGATCAGCTCTGTGTTAATGGAACTGCATGGTGGAGTTGGGGAGTCAGGGGCAGGTGATGGTGAAGGATGGGGTTCAGGCATGGGATGAGGTGGGGGTAGGGGTCTGGAGATGTAGAATGTGGGTGTGTACTGCCACACTACTTCAGTTTTGCTTATATTCTTCACACTCTGCGTATCTAAACTGCCCATGCCATCGAAACACATCTTAATCGGGGTTCAACTCTGACCCCTGGGGACATTTGGGAGTTCACACAGGCATCAGCAAGGAAGGTCTAAAGCTGTCCGTGGTCTACAGAAATGGAAGAGCAGCGGACTCAGAGTCAGAAAGCTCAGAACTGACCCCTGGGAATCATCTCAGCTGACATTTTATCATCTACAGAACGGGAGTGAGGATAATTACAGAGTGCTTGTAGGATCTTTTTGGAGAGTGAGATGATTTATAACCCTCAAACTGTGCTGCGCTGGCAGCTGGTGGAGGCTCATCAAGACCTTGCAGTACATAGCTGGCACCTGAATCTTCCCCCTCAACCCCCATCCCATTGCTCTGGGTATTTCAAACTTTGGGATGTAACCATTCAGGGCTGTGAGATAAACTTGGTGGGACAGATGTAACCTGCACTAAAGGGCTTCCTAGGTGGCTCAGTGGTAAAGAATCCGCCTGCTAATGCAGGAAGCATGGGAGACATGGGTTCCATCCCTGGGTCGGGAAGATCCCCTGGAGGAGGAAATGGCAACCCACTCCAGTATTCTTGCCCAGAGAATCCCATGGACAGAGGAGCCTGGTGGGTTGAGGTCCACAGGGTCACAAAAAGCTGGACAGGACTTAGTGACTAAACCACAAGAGCAACAGCAACCTGCATTAAAACACGGAACAGAACACCCACCGTGAAATGGGAGAGAGAATATGAGTGCACAGCACACAGTAAAGGTAAGTTTAGCTTCATGGAAGCATTTCTTATGTGTTCATGAACTGCTGACATGGGTCGTGATCCCCAAAGCCATCAAGTCAGAGATCTGGACAGGGAAAGCCTTTGGAGGCGAGGCAGACCCCTTAGTCTAATCACCGTAGCAACGCAGAGCAGGTAGGCACCCAGTGTGGGCCAGAAATAGAGGGAAATGTTTTCCTCGATACTAATCTTTAATTCTTACAGGTACTGGTAGTCCCACACGACGTATGAAAACAGTGAGGCTCAGTGGGATGAAGTGATTTGCCTAATGTCTTACTCTGCTCAAGGTTGCCATGATAAAACACCATAGCTGGGCAACTTAAACAGAAATTTATTTCCATTTCTCACAGTTGTGGAGGTGGGAAGTCCTCAAAATAAGGTGCTGGCTGATTCAGTTTTGGTAAGGATCTTCTTTGCCTACGGACAGCTGTTTCTTCACTGCGTCCTCATGTGTCCTCTGGAGAGTGCTCTCCTCCTCCGCTTGTAAGGCCACCAACCCTATGGAATTAGGACCCCACCTTTATGATCTCTTGTGAGTGCGTGTGTGCTAAGTCGCTTCAGTCGTGTCTGACTCCTTCTGACTCTATGGACTGTAGCCTGGCAGGCTCCACTGTCCGTGGGATTCTCCAGGCAAGAACACTCCTTCTCCAGGGGATCTTCCCGACCCAGGGACTGAACCCAAGTCTCCTGCATTGGCAGGCAGATTCTTTACCACTAGCGCCACCTGGGAAGCCTCTCATGACCTTCAGTTCATTCGCTCAGTCATGTCCGACTCTTTGCGACCCCATGGACTGCAACACGGCAGGCCTCCCTGTCCATCACCAACTCCCAAAGCTTACTCACATTTATGTCCACTGAGTTGGTGATGCCATCCAACCATCTCATCCTCGATCGTCCCCTTCTCCTCTTGCCTTCAATCTTTCCCAGCATCGGGGTCTTTTCCAATGAGTCAGTTCTTCACATCAGGTGGCCAAAGGATTGAAGTTTCAGTTCAACATCAGTCCTTCCAATGAATATTCAGGGCTGATTTCCCTTAGGATGGACTGGTTGGCTCTCCTTGCAGTCCAAGGGACTCTCAAGAGTCTTCTCCAACACCACAGTTCAAAAGCATCAATTCTTCTGTGCTCAGCCCTCTTTATANAAAACCATCAAGACCATAGGACAAATATTCTCTAAAGATTATTTTAAATATAATTTTGACCTCACAGACTCCCACGATTCTCAAAAACACACTTTGAGAACCTATGTAATAAGGACATATTTCCTGTGAGGTCGGGGTAGGGAAAGGAATGATCCGGAATTGGGGCTGCCTGGGCCCCTGGACGAGAGGCCTGTACCTTGTAGCTTGATTTTCTGGGCCCTGCAAGCTAGGGATGCACGGTAGTACTCCTGCACTCCTCCCGAGGCCCTGTAGCTATATGGACGAAAGAGCCAGCATTTTTGGCCACTTCATGCTTTCCACCATAGACTATAAAAGGCGATAGTAGCAAGGTCACAGTGTGCTTCCAGCCTGTGCTTTGCAATAAGACTTTTTTGAAACTATCCTTCCTTGTACAATCTAAAAGTATCACCTGTAATAGACGTAGACTCAGTCGGAGATTCTCAAATTATGGTCCAGGAAGCAGCACCAGTAACAGCATCTTGTGAGCTATGCAAACTCACCTCTCATTAGACATGCAAACTCACATCTCACTAGATGTGCTAACTCTGTGCCCCCAGACCTAGTGAATCAAGAATCTCTGTGGCTGAAGCCTAGCAGCCTGTGGTCTACCGAGGCCTGCAGGTGACTCTGATGTACCTACTAGGCTACGTCAGCCTTGATGATTAACATCAAACAAGCTTAGCATCCCTTCTCAGAAGGGAAACAGCACAGCTGGGAAGGGCAGCTTCTTTCGCTCTCTCTTGTCTCCTGCCTTCCTGAACGTGGACAGCGGGCAGAGAAAGAGGATCAGTCCCTGGTGTTGGGGACAGACAAAATCAGGCAACAGAGGTTCCTTGAGAAGAAGCACCGACTGAAAGGTGAGAAATGTGAGTTGTATAAAACAAGATTGCCTTGCTTTTGGTTAGTGTTTGTCTTTCCTTGTAGTTTTAACTGAGCTTTGAAGAAAGTCTGTAATCAAAGTTCCAGCCTCCTCTCTGACCCTTGTTTGAATAAAAATGAAACCAGGACCATATTATGTGGAACAACCCCACCTGTGGTTCCCTCAGTGGTATCGGGGGTTATCCAGAAAATCTTCAAAGAAGTGGAGTTGTGGTGAAAGCTGCTCTCTGCACCTGGAAACCCCTCTGGATGCCTTAGTGGTTCTGAGTTTGCTTCCATTAACAAAAGAGGGTTGATTACAGTTCATTCCAAGGTCTGTGGATACCACAGAGACAGCCATCTATATCCTCTTTCCTAATACAATCTTGCACTCATATATTTGCTACCTGCAAATTTGTAAAGTACCAAATAACAAAAATAAACTACTTTAACCCATAATACACAATTAGCATCTATTAGTGATTTTTTTAATGTTTGTTAATACTTTTGGTATGAGTATTTTCTTTATTTTAACTTTGTGTTTCATTGGAGAAAGTTTTATTTAAAAAATTAGCCAACAAAATTTATTGAGATGGACTGGTAAGGCTTTCATATATATTGAATTAAGGATTGAGGGGAAGATAAATATAAAAGATCCTCACAGTGTGAAATCAGTTGTAGGGTTGATATGCTTCTTGGGAAAAATTCTGAAGCACATATCAGTTCAGTTCAGTTGCTCAGTTGTGTCTGACTCTTTGTGACCCCATGAACCGCATCATTCCATGCCACCCTGTCCATCACCAACTCCCGGAGTCCACCCAAACTCATGTCCATTGAGTCGGTGATGCCATCCAACCGTCTCATCCTCTGTCATCCCCTTCTCCTCCTGCCCTCAATCTTTCCCAGCATCAGGGTCTTTTCAAATGAGTCAGCTCTTTGCATCAGGTGGCCAAAGTATTGGAGTTTCAGCTTCAACATCAGTCCTTTCAATGAACACCCAAGCATATATTCTAGGGGTTAAATAATGTTTTAAAATGTATTTCACAAATCACAGCAATCTCTATTTTTGAAAAACTCTTGAGTGTTAGTGTGGGCTGGCAGAAACAAATTCACATGAGAAGGGTAGAGAAGAAAGTCTGATATTCCCACCTTTTCAAAGGATTTTGTCATCTGTGAGGGGAATCTTGTCTCTGGAGAAAAATAGCCTGGTGAGCTATAGTCCATGGGCTCACAGAGTTGGACACAATTGAGCAACCAAGTACAGCACAAGATCCTCTTTTTCCCCGAGACCCAACTCAGCCCACAATCAGAATTCAGCTTTCCTTTAGCTTGATGAAACCCATAGTCCATCAATTGTCCCTGAAAACAGGGAGTTAGAACCCTGAATGTGGAAAACAAATGAAATCTCCCATCTGGATTATAAACACAGATATATCTGTTTTCCTACATCATTCTTCTATAGTAAATTTTAAAAGTATCAAAAATCTTTTGAATGCTTTTCCTGAACTCAGCTACCTTTTGATGATATTGTTTTCCTTTCATCAACTACCATCTCACATTTGGTTTTTCTTTTCTCTCTTGCTTTATTTTTATTAGCTTTCCCTTAAGACTGTCTACTTTTCTTCCAATTCTTATGTTTTTGTCTTTCTCGTGACTGAGCTCCCTCTCTCTTTTGTTGTCATTTTATACTTGATAATAGTAGCAATTAACTCTTCTACAAGGCACTGATCCAATTACCCCTCTTTGAAATAGGTACCTGGTTTGTTTTGCAAATGGAGATATGGAATCATCTCAAGATGGCAGGGTCTAAAGAACAATGGG
>SJYV01040767.1:12694-28518 GCA_006410875.1 Neotragus pygmaeus | reverse complement strand
AACCTCCTGACCCTGGTCTGCCTGCAAAACTGTCTGCCCCTCACGGGTGTGGATGTGCTGTAAGAAGCGGGTGCGGGCTGGCACCTGATTCCTCTGTTCTCCCCATAGTGTCTAACACACTGCCAGCTGTCACACTGCACAGATGTGTGGAGCTTGTCAGCTGACCGACTGGCTGGCTGGAAGGCTGCAGCTTGGAAGTTGGGTGCATGCAGGCTTGGGCACGCTGCCTTGTTTAGAGGAGGGGCTGACAGGCGCAGGGAGCCGCAGGCCAGGAGGGAAGAATGCAGGGGCAGCTTGGCCCAGGTGCCATACTGCAGCTGCATACATACAGGGCGGGACGTTGCAAGAATCCTTCTTCCTCCTGGGACCCTCTGGCAGTGACCCGATCCAGACGTGCCTGCAGTGGCTGGCTCAGCACAGACCTCATTGCATCCTGCCTCACCTGCATGTGACCTCTCTCTGCCCTCTCTCCCCGTCCCCACAGGGTACGCGCCTGTCACCGGCATGTGCCACCCCCTGAGAAGCTGTGCCCTCAACCACGAAGACGGCTTCTCCTCGGCCTTTGTGGTGGCCCATGAGACCGGCCACGTGTAAGTGGCCCCAAGGGGGTGGGCTGTGCCTTGAGCTCCAAGGAGGTCTGTGGGTATGGGAGGTTTTGTCCCAGTTCTGAGTCCCATCCCAGGCTCCTGGGAGATGCCAGAAGAGCTTCCCTGAGGCGGAGGGAGCCCTGAGGCCCAGAGAACAATTCTGAGTCTGCCTTGGGCCCAGCCCCCAAATCCCAGGGCTGTGGGAGACCAGACGTGGCCCTGCCTTTGGCAGCTCAGTGGCAGTGTCCCCTCAGAGGCAGCACTGTGCTCTTTGGGTGGCCTCTGTCCCTCCGTCCAGTCACCCCTCGAGGCCCTCCCTGCTGCCCGCATGTGGAGCACTGGCCAGAGTCCACTGTAAACAGGTGCGTGTAGATCCAGGACTCGGGCCAGGCTGGTGGCTGGCTTACGTGATCCCCGGACCTGGATTTCATTTAGAGTGTATTCATTCATTCAGTCAACCAGTATTTCTTGAACACCTGTTGTGTGCCAGGCCCTGTTCTAGAAATAGGGCTTCTGTGGAGAACGGGACACAAAAGCATGCAAGACGCTATGTGCTGGGAGAAAACAAACAATCCACCATCCAGTGTCCAGCGGTGATGCACAGCTGTCACAGTCACGCCTCCTGGCCTTGTCTGGCCACGGAGCAGAGCTAAGGGATGCGCCCCCCAGCTTGCCTGTCCCCAGCCAAGGCATAGAGTAAGGGGCATTTTTTGCAGCTGGAAGGACATGGGATGGAGTGGGTCAGCTGCAAGGGCGAGCCTGCTGCCCACGGTCAGCCCTGCCCCTCTCCACATCTGCCTACCCCCGCGGTTTCACCCCAGCCCCGCCCTTTGCTGAGCAGGTGGCACCTCCTCTCTGGGGCCTTCGTTTCCTCAGCTGCAACACAGAGGCTGACACTGGGGGAATCTCCGAGGGCCCTTCCTGCCCTGGCAGCCAATACTTCCACATATTCTAGAGCCAGGAGTTTGTCTACCTGCATGCAGGGGGCACTCTTCACTCACAGAGCCACTGCCTACAGAGAGACAAGGTCAAGCTTAGAGGCCCATGTGTCTGTCTAGTGGTCAAGGCCAGATGCAGATGTCTGGGACCATGTAAAAATTTAGAACCTTTGGGCTTCGGTGTCACATACTAACTCTAAAGGGCTTCCCAGATGGTGCCAGTGGTAAAGAACACATCTGCCAGTGCAGGAGATGTAAGCGAGGTGGGTTTGATCCCTGGGTTGGGAAGATCCTCTGGAGGAAGGCACAGCAACCCACTCCAGTATTCTTGCCTGGAGCATCCTCTAGGCAGAGGAGCCTGGCGGGCTTCAGTCCATGGGGTCATAAAGAATCAGACATGACTGATGTGACTTAGCATGCACACTAACTATAAAGAGCAAACGTTTACATTTAAACTATCGTTCTGGCAGGTGGGTACCACACACACAGCTCTGTAAGGCCAGGTCTAGAAGAAGCTAAAGAGGCTGGTTCACAGGGAGGGCGCTGTAAGCCAAGTCATACTGAACAGAATGAAACTGGTCCTTGCGCACGAGGCCCCAGGTTTGGAGGGAAGACAGTGCATGGTGTGCAAGTTGTTAACTGTGGGCAGACAGCCCCTGGGCAGGGTGGCCAGGAAGGGTGTCCTGGGGCCAGAGTGGGGCTTGAGCTGGTTTCAGACACCGTGAGGACGTTAGGGAGGGTTTGAGGAGGGGGCTGGAGGGCAGAAGGAGCTCAGCCCGATTGAGGGGCAATGTGGGGCCTCAGCTTCCGTCCAGTGGGGTGGCCCTCCCCACTGCACAGTGGGGAAACTGAGGCCAAAAGGCACAGTCTGAAGCCTGGTGAGGGCAGAGTCTCCAGCCTACCTGCTCATCTTCCCAGGGGTGGGCTCCTGGGTGTGGCTCAGGACTGCCCCCTCTGCTCCCCGACCCCCAGGCTCGGCATGGAGCACGACGGCCAGGCGAACGGCTGTGCAGATGAGAGCAGCCTGGGCAGCGTCATGGCGCCCCTGGTGCAGGCCGCCTTCCACCGCTTCCACTGGTCTCGCTGCAGCAAGCTGGAGCTCAGCCGCCACCTCCCGTAGGTTGCCTCCGCCCTCTGCCTCTCGCCTCCCCCATCATTTCCCCTCAGAGCACCATCCCGCCCCTGACACACGCTCCAGTCCGGCTTTGCTGGTCAGTTCCTGGGCCTCCGGGGACATGGAGGCCCAGGATGAGTGCTGGATTTGGGAGCTCAAGGCCACGGATGGGTGCAGAGTGGATTTGGGTTGGGTAGATACTGTCACTACGCTCTGCAGCAATCGGCTGGGGCCCAGTGTACGTCCTACACGGTAGGCTGATTTGTCTTCGTCTCTCAGTGCAGTGAGCCCTCAAGCTGCCTGGGACCCAGCCCTTATTTTGGGCCAAGGCGTGGACTNGTTGGGTAGATACTGTCACTACGCTCTGCAGCAATCGGCTGGGGCCCAGTGTACGTCCTACACGGTAGGCTGATTTGTCTTCGTCTCTCAGTGCAGTGAGCCCTCAAGCTGCCTGGGACCCAGCCCTTATTTTGGGCCAAGGCGTGGACTCTGTAATGTGGGTGAATGGGCCCTCTAAGAGGGCCACGAGCTGCGTGCCTAAGGCTGGGCCTGATGGCCTTGCCTTGGAGCCCAGACATGGTCATGAGTGGAAGCAGGGGCGCCTGTGGAGTGGTCTGTTTTCCCTGGAGAGCGCAGCAACCAGCACAGAACAGCAGGCACATCCCTGCAGGCCTTCCTCGCTTGGTTCCCGCCCCCTTCCTCTGGGAAGGAAGAGATGGGGCTTTCCTGCCCCACCCAGCTCACTCCCTGCCTCTGCCCGCAGCTCCTATGACTGTCTCCTTGACGATCCCTTTGCGCCTGCCTGGCCCCAGCCCCCGGAGCTGCCTGGCATTGACTACTCAATGGATGAGCAGTGTCGCTTCGACTTCGGCACTGGGTACCACACCTGCTCGGCGGTGAGTTCCCATGGCCTCTGCCACAGCCAGACCAGCCTCCTGGGTCCTATGCTGATCATGCATGGAGCCACCATAGGGGGCTACAGGATGACCAGGATCTAGGCCCTGCCACTTTCTGCTGTGTCCCCACCAAACCCAGTCCCATGGAGAGGTGGGGAGACAGTGTGTGTGGGGGCTAGAAAATGCCTGGAAGCATGGGGACAGGGTGGGGCACCAATGAGGTCCTGGCGGGCCAGGCTGGTCACTGGGGGCTTTTATCTGCCAGGTGGCCCGTGTGTCAGATCAGGTACTAGCTCTGGGCTGGTAGAGAAATAGTTGCCACCCTCTGCTGTCTGGCAGAGAAGGCGATGGCACCCCACTCCAGTACTCTTGCCTGGAAAATCCCATGGACAGAGGAGCCTGGTNCTCCCAGGGTTAATTTGGGACATCTACTTGAAACCTTGCAACTCAGATTGGGATCTGAAACCACAGTCTCTTTTTTCTGTTTTTGCCTGCTCTATGTCTTCGTTGCTCGAGCTTAGTTGCCCCAAAGCATGTTGGATCTTAGTTCCCCAAATATGGAGTGAACCCGTGTCCCCTGCATTGCAAAGCGCATTCTTAACCCTGGACCCACCAGGGCAGTTGCAAATTCATTGTTTTTTCATTGTGATCACACACCCAGTCTCAGGATTCAAAGCTCAGGCTCTTAATGTCTCGTCACAGAAAGAATTCAGTGAGCAACAAAGTGGTAATTAAGAAGTGAATTCGTTTAGAGAGAAACATACTCCACAGACAGAGTATGGGCTATTTTAGAAGGTGAGAGGCCCTGAAATATGGCATGATTAATTTTAATGGGCTAGATGATTTCATAGGTGATTGAGTGGGAGGATTATTCTATTGGGGAAGAGGTAGGGATTCCCAGAAACTGGGCCACCACCACTTTTTGACCTCAGGACTGTCATGGCCTTGGTGGATGTGTCATTGTCATATGCTAATATATTGTAATGAATGCATAATGAAGCTCGAGGTCAACTGGAAATCAAATCTTCTGCCATCTTGGACCTTGTTGGTTCCAATCAGTTTTTGTCATGCACTATGGTTATGTCATGCTTTTAAAGGTTGTGCCCCGTCCCCTTCCCTCCTGCTTCATACTGACAGCCTTCTCAGGATGGGAGGTGGGCCAAAGGGGAGGGAAAGTAGCTAAGGAATGAATAGGATGCAATTAAAGCACTGTGTACCAGAGGGAATTACAGACTTATCTTTCTCTAGTGTAAAAGATCAGCACTCAAGATGGTATAGCTATTTTATCGGAAGTCAGATCTGGATTGTGTTAGCTGAAAAAACTGGCACAACCTCAAAGTTGAGGGTTATGCTTTATTCAGCAGACTTGTTGAGGCCTTTAGCCTGTGAGGCAGCCTCTCAGCTTGGAGGACTGCTCCGAAGAGTTAAGGGAGGAGCCAGGGTATGTAGGAGTTTTGCAACAAAGACCAGGTAGTTGGAACATCAGAAGATAAATATTAATTAAAGAAAACTAGGCATCTCAAGTTAAGAAATTTAGTGCTTGTCTATATATGGGAAGATGCAAGAGTCTGGGCTCATTGAAATCATTCCTTTCATATGCACCTTAGCACATCTAGGATCAGTATCTTAGTTTCTCAATTCTGAATCCCCTCAGGGTGCACCTTGGTTGAGGGGGTGGAAGAGAGTGCTGCAGTAGCTGATGGCTTGATGGCCACAACTTTCTTTGCTTACTGATATGGCAGGCAACATTCTTTGTCCACACTTGGAATCCTAGTCTTTCTACTTATGGACTCTGAATAGCCATTCAATTTCCCTAAACTTAGTGTGAATGGTGCCCATCCTGCAGAATTACTGTGGTGACTCTCATGTCCCGACAGATATGGGAGCAATCAACAGATGCCCAGTCTGAATCTGTGGTTCATTTCCAGGAAAGTAAGAAAGTAAATGAAATGATTAAACAATTCTCTAAGCTGTGGCAAGACAAAGTGTTAGTTTTACTCAGGGATGATAAATTGGAGTGGATGTCATGGATCAGAGAAGAAACAGCAGAGGTAAAAAGTGATTCAGGGTCTTATAACTGCTAATTGCAAAAATATTTTTCCCTGTTTATAATTTTCAAGAACCAGATTATAAGAAAAAGCCAAAAGTAATAGACTGACTGAAATAGCTATTTGATTGTAATCAACAGAGGAAAAAGCTATTAATATAATATGACTGAATCATCAACCACAATGTGGCTTCTTTAAAGATGATCTTGTTTAGCTGGTTCCACAGTTGTCTGGAAGAGGATTGTGGGTGTAGGAGGTGACTGTTGCACACTGTGCATGCTTCTGTGTGGGTGCAGAAGTGGGCAGTCTGGAATTAAAATCCTGCTATTATTTTCTCCTTAAAGGCCAAGCTAAATAGAGGAGGTGGGAGCCATTTGGGTGGCTCCTGGTACAGAAAATGCATTTCAAAAATAAGCTAACACTGCCACTTTAAATAGAAAACAATATATTCTCCTTGATAGATTGCATTTTGTCTTTGTTTGCTTTCCAAATTTATTCTGCATAATATAAAGAATATTTCTCAACGTTTTTCCCTGTAGGCAATTTATAGTTGACTTTGCTAATCACTGCATTGAAGGACTACTTCATCCTGGTAGCCAGTACCCTGGAGGGGGGTTTCATCTTTTTGTCTTAAAAATGTCTGTTTAGAAAATATGTGTTGAGCTTTTATGTATTTGAAATCTATCAAACATCTTCCCAGGAGGGGCATAGGGTTCATCATACCAGTGGAGAGAGGGAGTGCCTGGAAAAATTTTAGTTAAAATCAAAGAATGGATAAATAAGATGGGGGAGTCATTCTAGACTGAAGAACCATATTGAAGAAAAACAGGAAGTGAATATTGTCCATGGATGGAATAAAAATTTATGCCACAGTGTTAATAAATGATCATCACTCATATACTATGTATACTAAGGTGTATACCCTACCTTAGCAAGGGATCCTATATAACGACCAGGCTGGAGGAAGATACGGGGGGGTTGGGGGCCAATCATTATATCCTCCAATCACACTCTGGAGTAGATCTGATTAGACAGGAGCAGGAGCTGGCCAAGTGAAAGCAGGTGGACATTTACCTTCTCTGTGTTCTCCCTAATTCCTAACACTTAAAAAAAATGCTACTGTATTTAGTTTTAATTTTGTTTTCAAAAAAGCTCAAATCAATCATCCACACAGAATAGCAAAACTTCCCCTTGTGTGACTGCCTGTACTGATCAAATAACAAACTGCAGTGACCATAATATATACAGTTACAAGGTTAATGTCAAATATTTCTGTTATCCTTTCTCAGTATTTCTGAAGTGTTTCTGAAGTATTTTATGGAGAAGAGTCCTGCACTCGTCCGAGTGAATGAGACCACATGCAGGAAAGGTCCACCATGTCCACTCCAGGTCCCAGGTCTCTGAGAATCTTCTTGTTCACAAACTAGAGTAATGTACATAGAAGCCAGGGAATTCCAGAAAAACATCTACTTCAGCCTCACTGACTACACTAAAGCCTTTGACTGTGTGGATCACAACAAACTGTGGAAAATTCTTAAGGAGATGGGCATACCAGACCACCTTCCTGTCTTCTAAGAAATCTGTATGTGGGTCAAGAAGCAATATTTAGAATCAGACGTTGAAGGGCTGACTGGTTCAATATTGGGAAAGGAGGAATACAACAAGGCTGTATATTATCACCCTGCTTATTTAACTTCTATGCAGAGAACTACAACCATGAAATTAAAAGAGACTTTCTCCTTGGAAGAAGAGCTATGATAAACCTAGACAGCATATTAAAAAGCAGAGTCATTACTTTGCTGAGAAAGGTCCATCTAGTCAAAGCTACGATTTTTTCCAGTAGTCATGTATGGATATGAGAGTTGGACCATAAAGAAAGTTGAATGCCAAAGAATTGATGCTTTTGAACTGTGGTGTTGGAGAAGACTCTTGAGATTCTCTTGGACTGAAAGGAGATCCAACCAGTCTATTCTAAAGGAAATCAGTTCTGAATACTCATTGGAAGGCTTGATGCTAAAGCTGAAACTCCAATACTTTGGCCACCTAATGGGAAGAACTGACTCATTTGAAAAGGCCTGGGTGCTGGGAAAGATTAAAGGCTGGAGCCTATTATACAGAGTGAAGTAAGCCAGAAAGAAAAACACCAATACAGTATACTGACACATATATATGGAATTTAGAAAGATAGTAATGATGACCCTATATGTGAGACAACAAAAGAGACACAGACATATAGAACAGACTTTTGGCCTCTGAGGGAGAGGGAGAGGGTGGGATGATTTGGGAGAATGGCATTGAAGCATGTATACTATCATGTAAGAAACGAGGCGCCGGTCTATGTTTGATGCAGGATGCAGGATGCTTGGGGCTGGTGCACGGGGATGATCCCGAGAGACGTTGTAGGGTGGGAGGTGGGAGGGGGATTCAGGATTGGGAGCTCGTGTACACCTGTGGTGGATTCATGTCAATGTATGGCAAAGCCAATAGAGTATTGTAAAGTAAAATAAAGTAAAAATTAAAAAAAATAAAATTATTAACATAAAAACAAAACAAAACAAAACTAAGATCGTAGCATCCAATCCCATCACTTTATGGCAAATAGAAGGGGGAAAAGTAGAAACAGTAACAGACTTTATTTTCTTGGGTTCCAGAATCACTGCAGTCATGGGACTGCAGCCATGAAATTAAAAGATGCTTGCTCCTTGGAAGAAAAGCTATGACAAACCTAGACAACATATTATAAAGCAGAGACATCATTTTGCTGACAAAGGTCCATATAATCAAAGCTATGGTTTTTCCAGTAGTCATGTATGGATATGAGAGTTGGACCATAAAGAAGACTGAATTCTGAAGAATTGATGCTTTTGAATTGTAGTGCTGAAGGACTCTTGCAACTCCCTTGGACAGCAAGGAGATCAAACTAGTCAATCCTTAAGGAAATAACCCTGAATATTCATCGGAAGGACTGATGCTGAAGTTAAAAGTTCCAATATTTTGGCCACCTGATGCATAGTGTCAACTCATTGGAAAAGACCCTGATGGTGGGAAAGACTGACGGCAAAAGGAGAAGAAGGTGACAAGAGGATGAGATGGTTGGATAGCACCAGAGACTCAAAGGACATGAATTTAAGCAAATTTGGGGGGATATTGCAGGGCAGGGGAGCCTGGTGTGCTGCAGTCCATGGCATCACAAAGAGTGGGACATGACTTAGGGACTAAACAATAACCAAGGGCCAGGGTTCCCTGAAGCAGGTCATTATTTATGATTATAATAACAAAAACAATGAAAAACAATGGTTAAAGTCAAAGAAACAGCTCCATCATGGAGTCAGAATTGGCTCTTACCTGCAACACGAAGAATTCCAAGGACAGGGGATCACAGACCAGGGTCCAGGTCCATCTGCACCTCTTGAGTCTTGAGTTACAAGTACAAGTCCCTGATGGCAGAGTGCCCTGTGGCTTTTAAATTCAAGCATGAAAACAGAAGTCTGACTGTGTCTTCCAGTAGATGGCTTGAGTTTCGGTTCCTCAAGTCATAAGGTCATAAGGATCTGCCAGGGGCCCCTGTGTGAGGTCATGACTCTGGCTCTGGGGTAGGAAGGGCAGGCCTCCTGGCTCTTCTGCTTTTTGGTTGTGTGGCTCCTTCTCCACCATCTCCTGGAATTTGCTCAGATTCATGTCCATGGAATTGGTGATGCCTTCCAACCATCTCATCCTCTGCTGCTTCCTTCTTCTTTGGCCTTCAATCTTTCCCAGCATCAGGGTCTTTTCCAGTGAGTCAGCTCTTTTCATCAGGTGACCAAAGTATTGGAGCGTCAGCATCAGTCCTTCCAATAAATATTCAGGGTTGATTTCCTTTAGGACTGACTGGTTTGATCTCCTTGCTGTCCAAGGGTCTCTCAAGAGTCTTTTCCAGCTCCACAGTTTGAAATCATCAATTCTTCAGTGCTCAGCCTTTTTTATAGTTCAATTTTCACATCTGTACATGACTTCTGGAACAACCACAGTCTTGACCATACAGACCTTTGTTGGTAAAGTGATGTCTCTGCTTTTGAATATGCTGTCTAGGTTTGTCATAGCTTTCCTTCCAAGGAGCAAGTATCTTTTAATTTCATAGCTGCAGTCACTGTCCACAGTGATTTTGGAGCCAAAGGAAATAAAATGTGTCACTGCTTCCACTTTTCCCCATTCTATTCGTCATGAAGTGATGGGACCAGATGGCATAATCTTAGTATTTTGAGTGTTGCATTTTAAGACAGCCTTTTCACTCTCCTCTTATACCATCATCAAGAGGCTCTTTAGTTCCTCTTCAGTTGTCTGCCATTAGAGGGGTATCATCTGCATATCTGAGGTTTTGATCTTGATTCCAGCTTGTGATTCCTTCAGCCCAGCATTTTGCATGATGTACTCTGCACATAAATTAAATAAGCAGGGTGACAATATACAGCCTTGTCATATTCCTTTCCCAATTTTGAACCAGTCTATTGTTCCAAGTTCAGTTTTAACTGTTGCTTCTTGACCTGCACATAGGTTTCTTAGCAGATAGGTAAGGTTGTCTGGTACTTCCATCTAGCTAAGAATTTTGCAGTTTGTTGTGTTCCACACAGTCAAAGGCTTTAGCATAGTCAAAGAGGCAGCAGTAAATATTTTTTCTGGAATTTCTTTGCTTTCTCCACGATCAACGAATGTTACCTGGGAATAAAGAGATGCTTTTAGTTGTCTCTGTCTCCATCTGTTTCTGCCTCTCTTAGTAATGCAGCAGTAGAAGCTGGGGGGCAGGGGCAAATCATACCACCCTGTAGAAGACCCAGTTAAGTGTGCACATTCATAATATCAACCCATGGAAAGTCAAGAACTTTCTTGAAGAATTAAAGTCCCTGTAAAGTGTAAATTATGTTGGAATATCAATAAACAAGGACTCACATGAACAAAGCCAGTAAGTTTGCACCAAGTACCCTTGACCTATTACGTGGGCCCTCCACCACTGGGGTCCCTTCAGCATTAGAGCCACTCTAAAGAAATGATCAATATAATACATGTTCATGGGAAAACAAAAGATTCAAACAGATGAGTCAAAATTCACTTTCTCTTGCCAATTCTTTCCCAGTTCTTTAGAAGTAATCATTTAATAATGGTTAATATTAGTAATTTATTCATAATTAATAAAAACTATTAAAATAGTTTTTGTATATTCATCTGGAATTCATATATATATATAGTGTATATATGAAAAATCAAATTGTAAAATGTTTAAGAAGACTATGTATAGTGCAGTAAATATAGTATAGTGTGGACTTTATTTTCTACTTTTTTCTTTCTACTTAAAATATCCAGGCAATCTTTCCATATCAGCGCATATAATCTTTCGGATTTTTGGGAAAAAATAGCATTGTATCATTACTATGTTGACTTAACCAGGCTTATACTGTAGACTTTGGAGGCAATTTTTACTTATTTGCTATAATAAGTAGTGCTACTATAAACATTTTTGAGCAGTCATTTTATATATTTATGCAAGTATCTATATGCTAAATTAAAATTTTTTAATTAAAAACTTTTGATTGATGTATACTTGATTTAAAATGTTCTGCTAGTTTCTAGTGAACAGCACCATGATTCAGTTATATATATATATATGTATATATATATATATCATATTCTTTTCTATTATGGTTTATTATGGAATATTGAATATAGTTCCCTGTGCTATACAGAAGAGCCTTATTGTTTATGTATTTTATATTATGTTTTAACTTTGATTGGAATATATTTGGTTTACAATGTTTTGTTAGTTTCAGGTATACAGCAAAGTGAATCAGTTATATATATATACACTGTTGCTGTTTAGGTGCTAAGTCATGTCCCACTCTTTTGGGACACCATGGATTGTAGCCCACCAGGCTCCTCTGTCCATAGGATTTCCCAAGCAAGAATACTGGAGTGGGTTATCATTTCCTTCTCCAAAGGATCTTCCAGACCTAGAGATCAAACCTGTGTCTCCTACATTGTCAGGCAGATTCTTTACCACTGAGCCACCAGGGAAGTCCATATATATTCGTATATCCACTCTTTTTTGTTTAAATATTATTTTTTCATATAGATCATTGCAGGATATTGAGTAGAGTTCCCTACTATACAGTAGGTCTTTACTAGTTGTCTATTTTATATATAGTATTGTGTATATGTCAGTCCCCATTTCCCAATTTATCCCCCCTTTCCTTCTCTTTCCCCCTGGTAATCATACACTTGTTTTCTACATCTGTGACTTTATTTTTGTTTTGTAAATAAGTTAATTTATACTGTTTTTTTTTGGTTGTTTTTGTTTTTTTAGATTCCACATGTAAGTGATATGATACTTATCTTTCTCTGTTTGACTTACTTCACTTAGTATGATGGTCTCTAGGTCCATCCATGGTTGCTGCAAATGGCATTATTTTATTCTTTTAAGGTCGAATAATATTCTGTTGTATGTATGTACCACATATACTTTATCCATTTATCTGTCAATGGACATTTAGATTGCTTCCATGTCTTGGCTATTGTAAATAGTGCTGAAATGAACATCAGAGTTCATGTAGCATGTTTTTCTCCATATATATGCCCAGGAGTAAGGCTGCTGGATAACATGGTAACTCTACTTTTAACTTTTTTGTTTTTTTAATTTTTGGCTTCACTGCCTAGTGTGTGAGATCTTAGTTTCCCAACCAGGGATCAAACCTGGGCTCCCTGAATTAGAAGCAAGGAGTCTTAATCAATGGACTGCCAGGGAGTCCTCTATTTTTAGCCTTTTAAAGAAACTCCATACTGCTTTTCAAAGTGACTGTGCCTGCTTACATTCCCACCAACAGTGTAGGAGGGTTCCCTTTTCTCCACACCCTCTCCAGCAATATATTTGTAGACTTTTTGTTGGTGGCCATTCTGACTGGTGTGAGACGGTACCTCATTGTAGTTTTGATTTGCATTTCCCTGATGATTAGTAATGTTGAGCATCTTTGTATGTGTCCATTGGCCATCTGTATATCTTCTTTGCATAGAATAAATTCTTAAGGAATTTGTTAAGAATTTAAACTGTGCTAGTTTGTACATTTTAAATATATGTTGCCAAATTTTCCCACAGATATTGTACTTACATTGCAGCCCACGCTGTATGAGAATGCTTGTTTCTCATACTTAAACTTTAAATTATTGCCAACATTGAAAAGAAAGCATTTTTATTATTTTTATCTTAGTTTCTGTAATTATGAGCCAGCTTGAGACTATTTTCCTATGCTTTCATGTCAACTACCTATTTAAATCCTGTTTTTTTTCCCTCCAACTATTGGGTGGCTCCTTACTGATTTTTAAGAGCTCTTTTCATAGTGAAGAATAAACTCTTGTGTACATTGTTGTTCAGTCGGCAAGTCACGTCTGACTTTGTGACCCCATGAACTGTAGCATGCCAGGCTTCCCATCCTTCACCATATCCCAGAGTTTGCTCAAACTCATGTCCATTGAGTTGGTGATGCCACCCAACCATGTCATCCTCTGTTGCCCCTTTCTCCTTTGGCCTTCAATCTTTCTCAGCATCAGGGTCTTTTCCAATGAGTTGGCTCTTCCCATCAGGTGTCCAAAGCTTCATTGGAGCTTCATCTTCAGCATCCGTCCTTCCAATGAATATTCAGGGTAGATTTTCTTTAGGATTGAATAGTTTGATCTTTCTGTCCAAGGAAATCTCAAGAGTCTTCTCCAGCACCCCAATTGGAAACCATTAATTCTTCGGTGCTCAGCCTTCTTTATGGTCTCACATCCACACATAACTACTGGAAAAACCATAGCTTTGACATCAGCAAAGTGATATCTTTGCTTTTTAATATCGTGTCTAGGTGTGCCATAGCTTTTCTTCCAAGGAGTAAGCACCTTTTAATTTAATGGCTGCAGTCACCATCTGCAGTGATTTTTGAGCCCAGGGAAACAAAATCTGCCATTGTTTCTACTTTATCTCCCATGTATTTGCCATGAAGTTATGGGACTGGATGCCATGATCTTAGTTGTTTGAATGTTGAGTTCTAAGCCAGCCTTTTCACTGTCCTTTTTCACCCTCATCAAGAGGCTCTTTAGTTCTTCTTCATTTCCTGCCATTAGAATGGTACATATAGCATGCTTATGGAGAATAACTTAATCATTTGTCATTTATCATCTGACTTTAGTTAGGATTTTTTTTCCCCCCTCACACAGAAGTTGGAAAGGGTCACAGAGTTAAATTACCAGCATGTTTTATGGCTGCTGGGCTCAGTAAGGGAGGACCCTTTCTTGAGGTTGACTGTGTACTTTGGTGGTGAGTGTACAAAGTCTTGTCGTTGGAAAAGCAGCTGAGTTATTATAGAAGAATGACTTCTTTCCTTACTATGACTCTGGGGAAATTTTAGGATGTCTAACCAAGATATCTCCACCATTTTTTTCCCCCCAGAAATGCTTCTGGGTCTGTGGTTGTCAGCTCACTGCAGGAGCACACTCATGTAGGTATCTCTTTTGGGAATGACATCTTGCTCTGCCTGACTTACTGAATGTCATGGGATGTGGGCTTTTGGTCCCAATTAATAGAGCAAGCTCTGCTTGACCCAGCTTCTGAGTTTTCTGCTGAGATAGCTGCTTGGGTGAAAATCGCAAAGAAAAGGTGTAGAGTGTGTGGCACTGAAAATGTCTTCCTTTTCCCCTGTAAGCTCTGGGGACAACCCAAAGGATGCCAATGGAGACAAATCCAGAAACATTGTTCCAATTAGTGACTCAGACTCTTTCTTGCCAGATATGAAATGATGGGCTAACAGATCATAATCTCCAAAGTTTTCCAGTCTTGTATTATTTTGTATGATTCATTCAGATTGTTTGCTTATGAAGCATTTCTTTTGTTGTTCAGTTGCTCAGTTGGATCCTACTCTTTGTGACCCCATGGACTGCAGCATTCCAAGTTTTCTGTCCTTCACCATCTCCTGGAGTTTGAGTCGGTGATGCCATCCAACCATCTCATCCTGTTGCCCTCTTCTCCCCCTACCTTCAATATTTCCCAGTGTCAAGGTCTTTCCCAGTGAGTCAGCTCTTTACATTAGGTGGCCAAAGTATTGGAGCTCCTCCTCCTGGGTCACCCAGAAAGCTACAACTCTGGGTTTACTGTCATGTGAATAATTGCAATCATCTGTTGCTGGGGGTGTGACCTCTTGTAACTTTCTGGAATGCAGCAATCCAGGGATTAATGGATTAGTTCCTGGCTCCTTGAGAAGTATCTGTTTCACTGGGTGATAACTGGGCAGTACTGGTTCATCTCAGCTTCCTGCATTCTAGCCCCTGCTCGGTGCTATTAACCTACAGTATGGATTGATCTGGGCTTGGATTTAATACAAGGGTGGGAGGCTGCGATGGTGCACAAGGGTGGCCAAGAGGAGCTATCCCACACCCGAGGTCAGGGGAGGAAGCTGGGAGGACCCCATGCTGGAGGGGCAGCAGCCAAGAGGAGCTACCCCACCTCCGAGGTCAGGGGCAGCAGCTGGGAGGAGCAACCCCACGCCTGAGGTCAGGGCCAGTGGTGGAGAGGAGCAACCCCATGTCCAAGGAGCAGTGGCTGCATGGGCACAGGAGGGCCTAGAGGAGCTACTCCATATTCAAGGTCAGGAGGGGTGGTGGTAGGAGACACCCCTCATTCAAGGTAAGGAGCAGCAGCTGTGCTTTGCTGGAGCAGCCCGTGAAGAGATACCCCATGTTCAAGGTAAGAGAAAACCAAGTAAGATGGTAGGTGTTGCAAGAGGGCATCAGAGGGCAGACACACTGAAACCATAATCACAGAAAACTAGTCAATCTAACCACACTAGGACCACAGCCTTGTCTAACTCAATGAAACTCAGCCATGCCTTGTGGGGCCACCCAAGACGGGCGGGTCATGGTGGAGAGGTCTGACAATGTGGTCCACTGGAGAAGGGAATGGCAAACCACTTCAGTATTCTTGCCTTGAGAACCCCATGAACAGTATGAAAAGGCAAAATGATAGGATACTGAAAGAGGAACTCCCCAGGTCAGTAGGTACCCAATATGCTACTGGAGTTCAGTGGAGAGATAACTCCAGAAAGACTGAAGGGATGGAGCCAAAGCGAAAACAATACCCAGCTGTGGATGTGACTGGTGATAGAAGCAAGGTCCGATGCTGTAAAGAGCAATATTGCATAGGAACCTGGAATGTCAGGTCCATGAATCAAGGCAAATTGGAAGTGGTCAAA
>SJYV01040767.1:0-10353 GCA_006410875.1 Neotragus pygmaeus | reverse complement strand
AACATATCGAAAAGCAGAGACATTACTTTGCCAACAAAGGTCCATCTAGTCAAAGCTACAGTTTTTCCTGTGGTCATGTATGGATGTGAGAGTTGGACTGTGAAGAAAGCTGAGCGCTGAAGAATTCATGCTTTTGAACTGTGGTGTTGGAGAAGACTCTTGAGAGTTCCTTGGACTGCAAGGAGATCCAACCAGTCCATTCTAAAGGAGATCAGTCCTGGGTGTTCATGGAAGGACTGATGCTAAAGCTGAAACTCCAGTACTTTGGCCAGCTCATGCGAAGAGTTGACTCACTGGAGAAGACTCTGATGCTGGGAGGGATTGGGGGCAGGAGGAAAAGGGGACAACAGAGGATGAGATGACTGGATGGCATCACCAACTCGATGGATGTGAGTCTGAGCGAACTCCAGGAGTTGGTGATGGACAGGGAGGCCTGGCCTGCTGCGATTCATGGGGTTGCAAAGAATCAGACACGACTGAGTGACTGAACTGACTTACTGATTCTTTTCTGTGTAAGTTTAGGGTCAATATTCCCACTCATTTCTTTATTCAAGTGTTTTGGAAGGTGTGATCGCTCACCAAGAACTCTCTGCAAAGCAGGGTAGCTGGTGAGTAATGGAAGTTGTGGAAGTTTGGGGTGTCACCACTGAGTGCTCCTCAACCCCTGGAAGTGATCCAGGCTACTTCTAGTTTCAATGTGAGCTCTTCCTTGATTCATCCTCTTTTTGAAAATATTTTTATTGGAATACAGATGATTTACAATGTTGTGTTAGCTTGTGCTGCACAGAAAAGTGAATCAGTTACACATACAGATGTATCCACCCCTTTCTAGGGCTTCCTGGGTGGCTCAGATGCTAAAGAATCTTCCTGCAATACCGGAGATCCAGGTTCAATCCCTGGGTCAGGAAGATCCCCTGGAGAAGGGAATCACAACCCACTCCAATATTCTTGCCTGAGAATCCCATGAACAAAGGAGCCTGGTGGGCTACAGTCCATGGGTAGCAGAGTTGGGCATAACTGAGCGACACACACACACACACACACACACACACACACACACACTCCTTTCTAGATTCTTTTCCCAGTGCTTTCTTTTTGTGGGGTGGGAGTGTTGCACCATGGGACACACCGAATCTTAGTTCCCTGACCAGGGATTGAACCCATGCCCCCTGAAGTGGAAGTGTGGAGTCTTAACCACTGGATCACCAGGGCAGTTCCATGGGTCCATCCCTTTGAAGGTAGACTGCACCTCCAGTGTGTCCACCTTAGACCCTAGGGGGCTGGAAGGCTGCTGGTGTTACTGCAGGCAGGTAGGTAGGTGTTAGCAGAGAAAAGGGGACTGGGGCCAGGCAGCAGGAAATCACACAATTGTAAACAGTGAGGGTCCATGGGCAGAGAGAAGAAAGCAGGAACCTTCAGACTGACAGGAAGCTGCATATTTTGGGTGATAAGGGTCCAAGTAGCAAAAAAGGAAAGGCAGGGGAAGGGCAGGAATCTTCTGTGTCTAAATGTAACCTGTTGCTCACTGTGCTCTCATTATAGTAAGATTTGCATGCTCACTCTCTAAGTCATGTCTGACTCTTTGCAGCACCATGGACTGTAGCCCGCCAGGCTTCTCTGTCCATGGAATTCTCCAGGTGAGAATACTGGAGTGGATTGCCATTCCCTTCTCCAGGGGACCTTCCCAACCCAGGGATCGAACCCATGTCTCCTGAGTCTCCTGCATTGGCAGGTGGGTTCTTTACCACTGAGCCACCTAAAGAAGCCCTGAGAGTGTATCTTTGTTCAAATAAGCTTTCACTTTACTTTCTCAACCTCTTTGCTTCGTCTCTGAATTCTTTCTCAAGGAAGAAGAACCTCAAATTCACCTGCAATGCTAGAATCTGGGGGCTGAAAATGAGTGGAGCTACAAGGAGAAGGGAAGGGGTGCAGGTTGTGAGCCTGGTGTTCACCTGCTCCCTTGATCTGGTCCACAGTGTTAGGGGCCATCTACCTTGATGACATCTGGCTCCCTCCATCCCCCTCTGCACACTTCTAGCAACCCTGCCCTGTTTTGTTCTAAAACCTTACTGACCTGGCTTCAGAGATCAAGGTCAAGCTCTCAATCTAGTCCCAATATGTGCCCCTGATTTATCTCCCACTCTGGACCAACACAGACTTTCTCCTTGAACCTGGATATTCAAGTTACAACCCCCCACCACAAGCATACCTGCTCAGGTGCACACACCCATACCCACTTGTTCACCATCATCTGTCTCCAGAACTTCTGCAGGTGAAACTGTCCCCGTTAAATACTAACTCTCCATTTCCCCTTCCCCAGCCCCTGGCAACTGCCCGTCTATTTCCTGTCTAGATGAATTTGACTGCTCTAGGTACCATATCTGAGAAGGCAATGACACCCCACTCCAGTACTCTTGCCTGGAAAATCCCATGGATAGAGGAGCCTGGTGGGCTACAGTCCATGGGGTCGCACAGAGTTGGACACGACTGAAGCGACTTAGCAGCAGCAGCAGCAGCAGCAGGTACCATATAGAGGTGGGATCAAGCACTATTTATCCTTTTGTGAGCTGCCTATTGCAGTAAACATTTTAAAACACCCCTCCACCATGGACTGGGTAACAGTTCTCACACCTGGGGTGAGAATCGCTGGGTCATTGGGGTGATTCGAGAATTCACCTGTGATGCATAAGACACAGGAGACTTGGGTTCCATCCCTGAGTCAGGAAGATCCTCTGGAGGAGGAAATGGCAGCCTCCTCCAGTGTTTGCCTGGAGAATCCCACCGACAGAGGAGCCTGGGGGATGAGTCCATGGGGTGGCAAAGAGTCTGACACAGCTTAGGAGCTAAACAACAACAATGGAGTGATTTGGCTTAATTTGCCTGAACCAGGAACAGTCTGTGCTCCAGAAAGTGCCCCTGCCATTACTCCCACCAGCAGAGCCAGCACAAGGTCCAGGGAGCCCCACACCCTTGCCAGTTCTTGTATCAGTCAGCTTTTGAACTAATTCCAGCTGAGAGGTGTAAAGTGATTTTCAGTGGTATTATTTTGCATTTCTCTTGTTTATTAAGGATTTTGAGCACCCCTTCGAGTGCAGGAGACTTCCACAGCTTCCTGCCTGTAAGTTGTTTTTAACCCTTTTTCTATCAGGGTTGTTAAGATTTTTCTTTTGCTTGCAAACATTTCTTGTTCCACATTTTTGATAACTTGTTGATTTATTTCTTTCAAAATCTTCTCTCAATTTGTTATCTATTATCTTAGTCTATGATGATCTTTCTTGAGCAAAAGTCCTTAATTTTCTTTCTTCGATTTTGGCTGTGACATTTGGCTTATGGGATCTTAACTCTCTGATCAGGGATCAAATTCATGCCCCCTGTAGTGGAAACACAAAGTCCTAACCACTAGACCAGCAGGGAAGTCCTAAAAGTCCTTCATTTTCATGTCATCAAACTTACCAGCTTTTCTGTGCACCTGAAGTTCTGCTTAAGAAGTCCTACCTTATGGGTCAATCATTAAGATATTCTCTTATCTTTCTCCACTAACTTTATAGTTTTACCTTTCTCATGTCAGTGTTAAATCAATCTAGAGCTCACCATTATTTGTATATTAGATAGAAATTCGATTTTATTTTGCTTGATACACTTACAATTTCTGCAGTACTATCAACTAAACAATCTGCTCTTTCCTAATTGGTTTTCTCTACCACTGGGACTGAGCACACACAGCGAAAGGAAAAAAAAAAAAAAGGATTTCCATATATACCCAGGTTTTACTCGGGGCTCTCTATTCTGTTGCTTTTGATTCATTTTCTATTTCTGTGCTTCAGTTCAGTTAAGTTCAGTCACTCAGTTGTGTTTGACTCTTTGCAACCCCATGGACTGCAGCAGGCTTGCCTGTCCATCACCAACTCCTGGAGCTTGTTTAAACTCATGTCCATCAAGTTGGTGATGCCATCCAACCATCCTATCCTCTGCCATTCCCTTATCCTCCTGCCCTCAGTCTTTCCTAGAAAAGAATGTCAGCTCTTCACATCAGGTGGCCAAAGTATTGGAGCTTCAGCTTCAGCATCAGTTCTTCCAATGAGTATTCANGCTTCAGTTCAGTTAAGTTCAGTCACTCAGTTGTGTTTGACTCTTTGCAACCCCATGGACTGCAGCAGGCTTGCCTGTCCATCACCAACTCCTGGAGCTTGTTTAAACTCATGTCCATCAAGTTGGTGATGCCATCCAACCATCCTATCCTCTGCCATTCCCTTATCCTCCTGCCCTCAGTCTTTCCTAGAAAAGAATGTCAGCTCTTCACATCAGGTGGCCAAAGTATTGGAGCTTCAGCTTCAGCATCAGTTCTTCCAATGAGTATTCAGGACTGATTTCCTTTAGTATTGACTGATTTGATCTCCTTGCAATCCAAGAGACTCTCAGGAGTCTTCTCCAGCACCATAGTTCAAAAGCATCAGTTCTTTGGCACTCAACTTTCTTTAGGTTCCAACACTCACATCCATACATGACTACTGGAAAAACATTAGCTTTGACATCAGCAAAGTGATACCTTTGTTTTTTGGTCATAGCTTTTCTAAAGAGACAAGCTTCCTTTAACTTCATGGCTGCAGTCACCATCTGGAGTGATTTTGGAGACCCAGCAAAATAAAATCTGTCACTGTTTCCATTGTTTCCCCATTTATTGGCCATGAAGTGATGGGACCAGATGCCATGATCTCAGTTTTTTGAATGTTGAGTTTTAAGCCAACTTTTTCACTCTCCTCTTTCACTTTCATCAAGAGGCTCTTTAGTTCCTCTTTACTTTCTGCCATAAGGGTGGTGTCATCTGTATATCTGAGGTTGTTGATATTTCTCCCGGCAATCTTGATTCCAGCTTGTGCTTCTGCCAGTCCAGAGTTTCTCATGATGTACTCTGCATGTAAGTTAAATAAGCACGGGGACAATATACGGCCTTGACATATTCCCTTCCCAATTTGGAACCAGTCTGTTGATCCATGTCCAATTCTAACTGTTTCTTTTTGACCTGCATACAGATTTCTCAAAAGGCAGGTCAGGTGGTCTGGTATTCCCATCTTTCAGAATTTTTCAGTTTGTTGTGATCCAAACAGCTTTGGCATGGTCAATAAAGCAGAAGTCGATGTTTTTCTGGAACTCTCTTGCTTTTTCTATGATCCAGCAGATGTTGGCAATTTGATCTCTGGTTCCTCTGCCTTTTCTAAATCCAGCTTGAACATCTGGAAGCTCTTGGTTCATGTCCTGTTGAAGCCTTACTTGAAGAATTTTAAGCATTAGTTTGCTAGTGTGTGAGATGAATGCAATTTGTAGTAGTCTGAACATTCTTTGCAATTGCCTTTCTTTGGGATTAGAATGAAAACTGACCTTTTCCAGTCCTGTGGCCACTACTGAGTTTTCCAAATTTGCTGGCATATTGGGTGCAGCACTTTCAAAGCAAAATCTTTTAAGATTTGAAAGATCTCAACTGGAATTCCGTCACCTCCACTAGCTTTGTTCGTAGTGTTGCTTCCTAAGGGTCACTTAGCTTCTCATTCCAGGATGTCTGCCTCTAGGTGAGTGGTCACACCATTGTGATTATTTGGGTCATTAAGATATTTTTTGTATAGTTCTTCTGTGTATTCTTGCCACCTCTTATTAGTATGTTCTGCTTCTGTTAGGTCTATACTGTTTCTGTCCATTATCGTGCCCATCTTTGCATGAAATCTCTCCTTGCTATTATTCTTTGGCACTCTGCATTCAGATGGGTATATCTTTCCTTTTCTCCTTTGCCTTTCACTTCTCTTCTTTTCTCAGCTATTTGTAAGGCCTCCTGAGACAACCATTTTGCCTTTTTGCATTTCTTTTTCTTGGGGATCATTGCCTCCTGTACAATGTCATGAACCTCAGGCCATAGTTCTTCAGGCACTCTATCAGATCTAATCCTTTGGATCTATTTGTCATTTCCTGTTTATGATGTAAGGGGTTTGATTTAAGTCATACCTGAATGCTATAGTGGTTTCCCCTAATTTTTTCAATTTAAGTCTGAATTTAGCAATAAGGAGTTCATTATCTGAGCCACAGTCAGCTCCTGGTCTTGTTTTTGCTGACTGTATGGATCTTCTCCAAATTTGGCTGCAAAGGATGTAATCAGTCTGCTTTTGGTATTGGATGTCTGGTGACATCCATGCATAGAGTTGTCTCTTGTGTTGTTGGGAGAGGGTGTTTGCTATGACCAGTATGTTTTCTTGGTAAAACTACTTTGTACTCTGAGACCAAACCTGCCTGTTACTCCAGGTATCTCTCAACTTCCTGCTTTTGTGGTCTGGTCCCCCATGATGGTGTTAGTTCTAGAAGTTCTTGTAGGTCATCACAGAACCATTCAACTTGAGCTTTTTTGGCATTTGTGGTTGGGGCATAGCCTTGGATTACTGTGATATTGAATGGTTTGCCTTGGAAACAAACAGATTATTCTGTCATTTTTGAGACTGCACCCAAGTACTGAATTTCAGACTCTTTCATTGACTATGATGGCTACTCCATTTCTTCTAAAGGATTCTTGCCCACACTAATATATATAATGGTCATCTGAGTTAAATTCACCCATTTCAGTCCATTTCAATTCATTGATTCCTAAAATGTGGATTTCACTCTTGTCCTCTTCTGTTTGACCACTTCTAATTTACCTTGATTGATGGAGCTAACATTCCAGGTTCCTATGCAATATTATTATTTACAGCATTGGACTTTACTTCTGTCACCAGTCACATCCACAACTGGGGGTTGTTTTTGCTTTGGCTCCACCTCTTCATTCTTTCTGGAGTTATTTCCCCACTGATCTCCAGTAGCTTATTGGGCACCAATGACCTGAGGAGTTCATCTTTCAGTGTCCTATCTTTTTGTGTTTTCGTACTGTTCATGGGGTTCTCAAGGCAAGAATACTGAAGTGGTTTGCCATTCCCTTCTCCAGTAGACCTACCACATTTTGTCAGAACTCTCCTCCATGACCTGTTCATCTTGGGTGCCTACGACACACTTTTTTATTGCTCTAACTTTGAGGTATGTCTTCGTATCTACTTGGCCAAGCCCACTATTTTACTGACTTTTTCAAAGTTGACTTAGCATTTACAAACCTTTCTTCCTCCACATAAATCTTGTTGAGATTCTGCCTGGCTGGAGTTTTCATTCACTTTGCATGGCATTTACAGGTTAAGGTAAGGAGAAAGACACTCCCCCCGCCCAGTGTTTTCCTGTCTGAGTTACCTTTCATGGCTTCTTGACCCGTTCACACCCAGTGATAAGGCAGAGAGTGAAGCCTGAGAGCATTTCTGCCCCAGAAGGGAGCATGGCCTTCTTGGTCTTTCAATAATCCATCAGAATGGGTTTCCAGAGGCCCCAAGGGGAAATTTGGATGCTATTTTCTCCCAGGATCCCTGACTCCATCTGAGGGAGGTGAGGGTTGGAGTTATCTTACAGAAAGGTCAGCTTCTCTGTACATCAGTGTTGAATCAAATTCTTGGAGACAGACTTTTGAGTGTAGTAGAAAAGGAGACTCTAGACAGCATATTAAAAAACAGAGACATTACTGTGCCGACCAAGTTCTGTCTAGTCAAAGCTATGGTTTTTCCAGTAGTTGTGTGGGTGTTGGATCATAAAGAAAACTGAGCGCCAATGAATTAATGCTTTTGAACTGCGGTATTGGAGAAGACTCTTGAGAGTCCCCTGGACTCAGTCAATCCTAAAGGAGATCAGTCCTGAATATTCATTGGAAGTACTGATGCTGAAGCTGAAACTCCAATACTTTNATGAATTAATGCTTTTGAACTGCGGTATTGGAGAAGACTCTTGAGAGTCCCCTGGACTCAGTCAATCCTAAAGGAGATCAGTCCTGAATATTCATTGGAAGTACTGATGCTGAAGCTGAAACTCCAATACTTTGGCCATCTGATATGAAAAGATGACTCATTAGAAAAGACCCTAATGCTTGGACACGACTGAGCAACTGAACTGAACTGAACTGATTACTTTGGCAGACCAAGAGAGAAACAGTGGGCTTCTGCCTCAAAAAACTGTGTCCCAACCTGGGAGTATCTGGTGAAGGGTTTTATAAAAAAGATTCAAATGTCACTAAGATTAGAGTATGAACAGGGTCTCAGGTGATTGGTCTCCTGATCTTGATGAGTTCTGTGGTTCCTTTAATCTCATCTCAGATGGTTCCTTGGCTGCTCCTCCCTTGATTGTTGCTGTTCAGTCACTGTGTCATGTCCGACTCTGAAACTCCACGGACTGTGGCAAGCCATGCTCCCCTGTCCTTCACTACCTCCTGGAGTTTGCGCACATTCATGTCCAATGAGTCAGTGACGCTATCCAACCATCTCATCTTCTGTTGCCCCCTTCTCCTCCTGCCCTTAATCTTTCCCAGCCTCAGGGTCTTTTCCAGTGAGTCAGCTCTTCACATCAGGTAGCCAAAGTATTGGAGCCTCAACTGTTTAAATCTGCCCTTTGGAACTCAGGGAAGGTCATGGAGGCTGGAGTCTTGCCAAAGGAAATGAGGAACAAAAAAGAGACCTACGTGCCTGGGAGCCCCACAGGACTCTGCTCGGTTTTAGGTGGAGAGGACTTGGGTCCTGTTCCTCTTCCACCTCCAACACCCTCAGCCTCAGCACACACCAGCTTGTGTTCCTGAAGTTCATCTCCATGTGTCTCTCAGCTCATTGATGTCTGTCACTGCCAGGTGCCTTGGAGCCTCAAGTCATTCCTGTCTCCCTCATTCTGAGCACCCTACAAAAGACAAGTAAAAGTCTGGACCAAAAACGTACAAACAACACAGAAGAATGAGGAGAAGCAGGTGATTCAACGATGACCCTTAAAAATGAGAAGAGCCTGCAAATAGTTAACTGTTTCCATGGCCTTGAGCCTGGCAGCATGCCAAGACCCATGGAAAAGACAAAACTCCTGTAAAAATCTTGATTCTTTCTTTCCTGAATGGTCAGGGGACAGAAGCAGGTGAAACCACAGGCACTGGAGAGTGATGGGTGATCTTGGGAAGGAAGGGAGCAGAGGGAGGGTGTCCCCAGTTCTTGACAGAAGCTTCACCATCCTGCCTGACCCCTGACGAGCAGAGAGGGATAGAGCTCAGCTAAGGGAAAGGACATCAGCTGAGGAAATCAGCACCTGCTGGAGACAGAGTACAGCCTGAGTCCAAAGACACGAGTTACCTACTCCACAGACAGCCATCCACATCCATCAGAGGACTCAGTCTCCAAAACACAAGGCTAACAATGTCCAGGATATCATACACCGTCCTTTGTTTGTTTTTAATATTTATTTATTTGGCTGCATCAGATCTTAGTTGTAGCAAGTGGGGTCCTCCTTGCGTCATGCAGGATCTTTCATTGCAGCTCATAGACTCTCTAATTGAGATGCTTGGGCTCAATAGCTGTGGTGCATGGGCTTAGATGCACTCTGGCAAGTGAGATCTTAGTTCTCTAACTGAGGATTGAACTCATGTCTGTCTGCTGTATTGCAAGGTACACTCTCAACCACTGGACCACTAGGGAAGTCCCGACACACAATCCTTTGGAGTTTATTTCCTTGGCTCTATTTTCACACACTCCTCCCCATAACACCTGTTTTTCTGCGATTATTTAAAATTTCTGGATGTCACTCTTCTGCCAAGNCTAGGTGTTTGGTATACCTGACATTAGACATATCAGTGCTTCCATATGTAATGAAACTTCTAAATAATTAATAAACCATTTTCATGCTTCCTCTGCACATCTGGTCCTCTTGAGGAACTCTTCTGGAAAGAACTTTCATCGTCCAACTTTCTGAGATGTGTATAAGAGACAGATATAAGTGATTCCCAGTGTCAGGACCACCTTTCAGTCCCCTGGGACCCCCACCCCCACCCCAGAGATTTCCGGTCAGTCCTTCTTGGCTGCAGCCCCAGCATCTCCTGGTACTGACACCTCCCGTGGTGCTTCTGCTGTGCATCTCAGGACAGAGTCTCCCCTCCTCCCAGTTCCCAGTTCCTGGGGGCCTGCCCCATCTAGCTCAACCACTGCTCCCACAGAAGGCCCCTGTTCTGGTCCCTGACCAATGCTGAGACTAAAAAATTCTCTTTAGATTCAGGGCACTTGTCAAGATTTCTGACTAAAAATGAATGTACAGTACTAAACGTGTCCACCAGACATGCCAGTGTATAGGGAAAAAAGCAAAGTGATGTTCCTTTTCCAGTAAAGAAAGTAGTGCAGTCACCTGAGTCACTTTGCTTACCCCTTCCCAGCCCTTGCTGAGGTTCTGCTCAGCTTCTCCCAACACCAGAAGGGAAAGGTGATCAGGAGAGATGACAGGTGCCTGCCA
>SJYV01040765.1:0-12087 GCA_006410875.1 Neotragus pygmaeus | reverse complement strand
AAAAAAAGAACTCTTAAGTAACAGCAACACAAATCATGGCACAAGCTATTTCCATAACTCATACATAAATTAAACAAGTGTTCTGTTGTTCCTATTCCAAACTGCAACTTTCAGATATATTTTCATACAGTTATTTTCATACTTCCCTTGTGGCTCAGCTGGTAAAAGAATCCACCTGCAATGCAGGAGACTTGGGGTCAATCCCTGGGTTGGGAAGATCCTCTGGAGAAGGAAGAGGCTACCCACTCCAGTATTCTGACTGGAGAATTCCATGGACTGTATAGTCCATGGGGTCGCAAAGAGTCAGACACAACTGAGCACTTTTCACTTTCATTTTCATATTACATAGTTGTGCAAACTTAGTTGTACTTGTTAAAAAATATAGCTTATGAGATTTTCGCATAATTTGTGAAGTTAAATAATGTATCTAACATATTTTAAAAATGTGTTTTGAAAGTTAATTCTTTTTCCATGCCTTTTTATGAAAAAAAATCAGGTATATTTCATTTTTACAGAAGATAATTGAAAAAAAAGCAAACTGTTTGACAGACATATAACTGTAAAGCTTATAATAACATAATCGCACCCTTTTTAAATTCTTTTGGAATAACTTTCCCTTTTCCTTATGTTTTGCCCAGTAGGTTTCACAATCAGTGCACAAACTAAGTCTTAAAATGATAGTAAATCAGACTACTGATGTCAGTTTACAGATAAAATTGAAGGTGACCCAACACATTAAATCAATGGAGTAACTTTAATATCTGCTCTAAAAAGGTCGAGGTACTGCTATACAACCTAGGGCAGGGCAAGGCTATCTCAGTCCAGAGATGATGTCATGAACTGTGTTCCTGTTATTTATATGATGTTAGAATATCAGTTATTTTTTAAAAGAANGAATACTGGACCCAACACATTAAATCAATGGAGTAACTTTAATATCTGCTCTAAAAAGGTCGAGGTACTGCTATACAACCTAGGGCAGGGCAAGGCTATCTCAGTCCAGAGATGATGTCATGAACTGTGTTCCTGTTATTTATATGATGTTAGAATATCAGTTATTTTTTAAAAGAATATTGACTAATTTTACAATTAATATCAAAATGCTTCATTATTTCCAGTTTTTCTTTATTTTCAGGAATTATTCTGTTTAAAGGACCACAGAATAAAAATCTTACTTATCTAGTATCTTTATATAACTATTTTCATATTATTAGCTATGAAATAAATTATTGTTAGGAGGCATATACAAATTGGTTGTTCTTATTGTTTATACTGTTTGTGTTTAAGTGGCTTCTACGTTCTAGTGCATCACATGAAGCTTTCAGTTTGTCAACTCTGTAGAGACTACACTGTCTTGCAGGCTTAGTTTAGCAAAGCCAGATTCTTGTTAATAGCTGGTACACCAAAATTTTTGTATTATTGAGAAAAGCAATTCAAGAGGAATTTACCTGTCTTAAATAAGTATTACCACTGTGCCATTAGTTACGTTCTAAGTCAGGAGGACCCCCTGGAGGAAGGCAAAGCAACCTACTCCAGTATCCTTGCCTGGAGAATCCCATGGACAGAGGGGCCTGGGGGGTTATGGTCCATAGGGTCACAAAGAGTCAGACATGACTAAAGTGACTTAGCATGTATGCAAGTCTACATCTTAGGCAAAGGTTGTTTCTGTTCTGAAATTCACCAAAAGTGGTTCATCCTTTCTTTTTCCTTAGTTTGCCTTTCATTGTATAGTTGGACTAAAAACCAATAATAATGTCCTTGAAAATGCTGTTTATTTTGTGTTAATTCACAAGCAATTTTAATTTTACTGCTGCTCTGCTCTTATCTCAAAAAAGGGATACCTCTTCCCTTTCTGGAAGAGATTTCAGAAACATAGTAATAGCATATACTGTGGCTGCTCTATCTAGTCAAACAATAGTCATGCTGGAGCCAAATCACCCAAGTTCACAATTTGGTGCTTGGGTTTGAGAAGTTATCTTCTCTTAGTTTCATTTTCCTCCTTGGTAATGATCTTAATTACAATACGTAGTAAATTGAAGGTGACTTTGTAGTTGACTTAACCTTAGCAATTGACTTAACTTTGTTTGTACATTCACCTCAGCTAGGTAGAGAAGTAAAACAGTAAAGTAAATGCGCAAGATGTCAGATTTTCACAGATTCTCTGGCTATCTTTTGAAATATGACTTAAATGAGCATATCCCTTATACTGATGACAGTACATGGTCATCCTAATTCCTTTAAGAGTCAATTACTCCAGAAGTATATCTAAAATCTATTCATTATTGCAGGATGAAAACCTACATGAAAAACATTAACATTTTTTTCATATGGATAAAGAATGGGAAGTGAGAGAATAGAGGCAAATTAATAACAATTTTCTTCAAGTCCCAGTATATATATTTTCAAATATTCATGTCTATATATCCCTGTCACTTGTTTAAATGAGAATGATAAAGACTAAAAATCAAATACTTTATATTTTCATTTTTGTCACAATCCTACATAACAATGATCCTATTTTCCACGTTTCCCATTTTACAAAGGAAAGAATGAAATCTTGCATGTTCTTTTTTATTTCCAAAGACTAGGTAATATTGTGAATCTAGTTGATGGTGAAAGTGTTGTGCGATGGGTTAGTTTCTATGATAAGTACTTTTTGTTGTATATCACAGTAAACAACTATTAATTTAAAACTTGCAAATTGGAAATTTGGAGCCCATTGAAGTAGAACTAGTAGAAACATATTCTTTCAGAATATGATTACTAACATAATTCTTAGGTATGGAGAATTACTGCCAAACAAAAGTCAACTCTCTGCAGTGACATGTGTTGACTGATATTTTAGTAGGAGAAAAAATAGAAAATGAGAACATAAGAAGAATATGTATTTTTGAGAATATCATGTAAAAGACAAACAATTTATGCATTTTTTTTAAATTTAAGAGAGTAAAGAAGGCTAAAAAATAAATTTATCACTTATGCTATTTGAAATATATGTGCTTTCATATCCTTATTTGGTGGAGGATGTTCTATTCTTTACTTAGATTAATTCAGTAATTAGTATTCCTCAGAAACAGAGCTCCTTTATATCAGAATTAATATTTCTAATAGAATAAACATTGGAGGAAAAGAAGGCCATACCTTAAGGAAATAAGGATTCAATTTTAAATTGAAGTAATAAATCCATTTGTAGTATGCAATTATTCATATTCTGCTTAAGAATTTTCTTAGGGGAAACAGGCTTTTTAATGGTGATCTAATATAAGTGTTTGGCACATAGTTATTACTATGGTGCTTTGCATATATTTAGCAATTTATAAACTTGAGCAATATTTTGAAGTTTCAGTATTTTCATTCCTATCTCAAGGAATAATCATGGGATGAAACATGAATATATTCTCATATTAAATAATGCTTTTTACATTCAATATGTTTATTACAGCCTTTTTTTAAATCATAGCTTATTTCCTTAAGTGAATCTCAGTATGTAGCAATTATGAATATCCTACGTATATGCCAATATCACACATGCATACATATATATATATATATACACTATACATGTGAATATATATGCTTTGAATATATATTAATATCCTATTTATATACGTATATTCTAGTTATTTCATAACTCAGGTTCAGAATAGTATTATTTAACATAGCCAAATTAATCATAGGAGGATGAAATAAGATTAGTTCAGTTTAGTTCAGTCACTCAGTCGTATCCTACTTTTTGTGACCCCATGGACTGCAGTACGCCAGGCCTCCCTGTCCATTACCAACTCCTGGAGTTTACCCAAACTCATGTCCATCAAGTTGGTGATGCCATCCAACCATCTCATCCTCTGTCATCCCTTTCTTCTCCTGCCTTCAATCTTTCCCAGCATGAGGGTCTTTTCAAATGAGTTGTCTCTTTGCATCAGGTGGCCAAAGTATTGGAGTTTTAGCTTAACATCAGTCCTTCCAAAGAACACCCAGGACTGATCTCCTTTAGGATGGACTGGTTGGATCTCCTTGCAGTCCAAGGGACTCTCAGGAATCTTCTCCAAAACCACAGTTCAAAAGCATCAATTCTTCCGCACTCAGCTTTTTTTAATAGTCCCAACTCTCACATCCATACATGACCACTGGAAAAACCATGGCCTTGACTAGACAGACCTTTATTGGTAAAGTGATGTCTCTGCTTTTTAATACGCTCTCTAATTTGGTCATAACTTTCCTTCCAAGGAGTGTCTTTTAATTTAAATCAAATAATCCATATAAATATGGAAAATAATAATTTCCTGATTTCAGTCATATTAGTGGAAGCTATTTCAGGAGGCATGTATATTTCTCTCCTACATCATATTATTCTTACTAATTATAAGCAGGATATCCTTTTTATAGTGCATTTAAAGAACATAATTTCTAACTGTTCATTTTTGTTTAATGCCGTGTAATGGCATCAGTGTACTTGGTCTCAAAGGGAAAAAATCAAATAGATGAATTATTACTGCCATCCAGAATTTTCTCACTTTTGAGACTTAAATTTTCAATATTTCTAGCAATTGCAGTTAGTCATGGTATATCTGAAAATATGACATTCACTTGAAATAGTCAGTGTATCATTCATAAAGTTTCCTGTGGTGATTTCATTTAGCATGCCAAAAATCACCAAGGGGAGTTCTGTTACTAGAAACAAGCTTGGCTTATTTTTGTAGATTTATTTTAGTTCAACAGTCAACAGTGAGTATTGATTACCCACTATGTTGATAGCACTGTACTGTGTATTGTGAGGAAGTCATTACATAGGAAGTAAAATATTTGCTTAGAGACTCATTTAATTATCACCTAATGAATGTAGGAAGGAAAAAGTTATACAAATGATTAGGCATCAATCAATCTATCCATTTACTCTTTATTCATATGTACATTGAAGTTTACTATTTATTTATCTTTTTTAAGCCTTTGGAATTTATACAGATACAAAAAAAAATATTTATGGCCTTTGAAACTCACAGAGTTACAGTAAAACTATGCCCAGAAAATATAACAATTTATTATCACTAGGAGTTCTGGGAAAGCAAAACTGGAAAAGTAATTTTTGACTGTGGTCTTAAAGGATGAATTGGATTTTGACTGTGAGAGATTGAAAAAGTAAAGTTCACTAGAGAAAATATCATAAACAAAGGCCCAGAATTTGGAAGAATAGTCATACTAAGGTATTAATAATTGTGAAACTGCAAATAGGAGTTTAGTTGGGCAGAACAAAGATTGTGCTACTGAGGAGGCTGAGAAATATGGGGGTATATAGTTAAATGTTTAATACGTGCTGCTGCTGCTAAGTCGCTTCAGTTGTGTCCAACTCTGTGCGACCCCATAGACAGAAGCCCACCAGGCTCCCCAGTCCCTGGGATTCTCCAGGCAAGAACACTGGAGTGGGTTGCCATTTCCTTCTCCAATGCAGGAAAGTGAAAAGTAAAAGTGAAGTCACTCAGTCATGTCCTACCCTCAGCAACCCCATGGACTGCAGTCTTCCAGGCTCCTCCATCCATGGGATTTTCCAGGCAAGAGTACTGGAGTGGGTGCCATTGCCCCTCCATATAATACATAGTATGTGTAATTTTTGCATATTTATAAGCATTCCTAAAAGATACAAAGTATGAATGGGTGAGCTCTGTTGAGCAAAATTGATGATACATCTTGAAAAGTACTATTAGATGTTTGTTTCAAGAACTAACAAATTGCTAAACATTTTCAAAAGAGTAGTTAATGTGTTCAAGTGTTCACTTGTAAAACATATCTATTCATTATATGTGGTATGGATCGACTTTATGAGGAGACAGCAGTTTTAATTTATGACTTGGAAATGTTCTGAATTTAGGGAGAACATTTTTAAGTCATGTAGGTTCTACTTGGTTGGTGGATTTACTCTTGTTCTTTTTTGAACATTAATGCAATCACTCTAATTCATAAATTTATTATATCTTATATACCACGTTTAAAACAGCTACAAATTGAGTCAGTTCAGTTCAGTTCAGTTGCTCAGTCGTGTCTGACTCTTTGCGACCCCATGAATCGCAGCACACCAGGCCACCCTGTGTATCACCAACTCCCGGAATTCACTCAGACTCACGTCCATTGAGTCGGTGATGCCATCTAGCCATCTCATCCTCTGTCACCCCTTCTTCTCCTGCCCCCAATCCCTCCCAGCATGAGAGTCTTTTCCAGTGAGTCAACTCTTCGCATGAGGTGGCCAAAGACTGGAGTTTCACCTTTAGCATCATTCCTTCCAAAGAAATCTCAGGGCTGATCTCCTTCAGAATGGACTGGTTAGATCTCCTTGCAGTCCAAGTGACTCTCAAGAGTCTTCTCCAACACCACAGTTCAAAAGCATCAATTCTTCGGCACTCAGCTTTCTTCACAGTCCAACTCTCACATCCATACATGANGGCAAATTGGAAGTGGTCAAACAAGATGGCAAGAGTGAATGTCGACTTTCTAGGCATCAGTGACTAAAATGGACTGGAATGGGTGAATTTGATTCAGATGACCATTATATCTACTACTGTGGGCAGGAATCCCTCAGAAGAAATGGAGTAGCCATCATGGTCAACAAAAGAGTCCAAAATGCAGTACTTGGATGCAATAAAAAATGACAGAATGATCTCTGTTCATTTCCAAGGCAAACCATTCAATACCACAGTAATCCAGGTCTGTGCCCCAACCAGTAATGCTGAAGATGCTCAAGTTAAATGGTTCTATGAAGATATACAAGACCATTTAGAACTAACACCCCCAAAAGATGTCCTTTTCATTATAGGGGAGTGGAATGTAAAAAGAGGAAGTCAAGTAACACCTGGAGTAACAGACAAATTTGGCCTTGGAATATGGAATAAAGCAGGGCAAAAACTAATAGAGTTTTGCCAAGAAAATGCACTGGTCATAGCAAATATCCTCTTCTAACAGCAAGAGAAGACTCTACACATGGACATCACCAGATGGTCAACATCAAAATCAGATTAATTATATTCTATGCAGCCAAAGATGGAGAAGCTCTATACAGTCAACAAAAACAAGACCAGGAGCTGACTGTGGCTCAGATCATGAACTCCTTATTGCCAAATTCAGACTTAAATTGTAGAAAGTAGGGAAAACTACTAGACCATTCAGGTATGACCTAAATCAAATCCCTTATGATTATACAGTGGAAGTGAGAAATAGGTTTAAGGGCCTAGATCTGCTAGATAGAGTGCCTGATGAACTTGGACTGAGGTTCGTGACATTGTACAGGAGACAGGGATGAAGACTATCCCCATGTAAAAGAAATGCAAAAAAGCAAAATGGCTGTCTGGGGAGGCCTTACAAACAGTTGTGAAAAGAAGAGAAGCAAAAAGCAAAGGAGAAAAGGAAAGATATAAGCATCTGAATGTAGAGTTCCAATGTATAGCATGAAGAGATAAGGAAGCTACAAATTAGACTTCTTCAAAGTTTGAATTGGGTACATGGTGCAATCCAAGCATCAAAGCATGATATAGAAGACTACGTCTAGTTAGACTCAAGTCCCTCTACATCCCCCGCCTCCATGTCCTTATGTTCCTTTTTTTCTCCCAGCAGAATGAAGTTTATTTTCCTGAATAAACGATAAAACAGCAAAATATTTTCCTGAATAAAGTATATGAAACAACAGTTTTTAAGACATCAAACATTAGGCAATAAAGGGTGGTAATCCATTTCACTATATAAACATATGTGATAACACCTACAATTGTTCTGGCTTATTGCCTGAAGGTTTCCTAAGCCACAAGGGAGAAAACCCAGACAAATTGTGAAAGTAAAACTAGGAGTTTGGGGAGACCTAGGAGCCTAGAGTTAATAGATAAGAGTGTAGCAGAGGAAAAAGCTTTTCTGAGAAAGGGAGAGAGATCTTTGTAGGTTTGCAGAGTCCTGTGTGAATCTTCAGCTGAGTAGTCATTGCTGTCTGAGGGTGAGGAAATTGCTCAATGGATTAGAAGGAATAATACTCAGTGTTTATGGAGGGCACTGGCCAAAATGGAAAAACCTCATAATTTATGAGGAATGTTGGGTAAAGTACTCACAAGAGTTTTGCCTCAGCAGTAGCAAAAGCATTCCATCATTCCTAAACTGAATGCTGCTCTGTTCCTCCTAACAGTGCTTGTAGGCAAGACCTGAATGGCTCAAACTATTCCTAAAGAACAATATCATGGAATAAAGCTCAAGTATATTTCTTCAAATTCAAGAATATATAGCATCCAAGAAGATAAGAATAATAGTGATCAATCAAAAATTATCATCGTGCAAAGAAGCAAGGTATTATTGGTCCATAGAGAGAGATTATCAAAACCAATCCAAATGGAACACACAAAATAGAATTAGTAAATGAGAACAATAAACAGTTACTATATTCCCTAAGTTTAAGAGGCCTTCCCTGATAGCTCATTTGGTTAAGAATTCACCTGCAAAGCAGGAGACCCTGGTTCAATTCCTGTTGTGGGGAGATCTGCTGGAGAAGGAATAGGCTACCTATTCCAGTATTCTTGTGCTTCCCTTGTGGCTCAGCTGGTGAAGAATCCACCTGCAATGCGAGAGACCTGGGATTGATTCCTGGGTTGCGAAGATCCCCTGGAGAAGGAAAAGGCTACCCACTCCAGTATTCTGGCTTAGATAATCCCATGGACTATATAGTCCGTGGGGTTGCAAAGAGTCGGAAACAACTGAGCGACCTTCACTTTCACTGAGTTTAAGAAGCTGGAGTAAATATTGTACATGTTAAGTAAAGAAAGACTATGTTAAAGACTCAAATTGAACTTGAAGGGATGAAAACGCCAATGTGTGAAATGAAAAATAGTACCAAGTGGATTAATGATGTATTAGACATTGGAGAGGAGAAGGCAATGGCACCTCACTCCAAAACTCTTGCCTGAAAAAATCCCATGGATGGAGGAGCCTGGTGGGCTACAGTCCGTGGGGTTGCTGAGAGTCGGACACGACTGACTTCACTCTCACTTTTCACTTTCCTGCATTGGAGAAGGAAATGGCAACCCACTCCCGTGTTCTTGCCTGGAGAATCCCAGGGACCGGGGAGCCTGATGGGCTTCCATCTATGGGGTCGCACAGAGTCGGACACGACTGAAGTGACTTAGCAGCAGCAGCAGCAGCAGCAGACATTGGAGAAGAGATGTTTATTGAACTTGAAGACATGGTAAGTGAAACTATACAAATGAAGCACCTAAAAATGACTGAAAAAGAGTGCATTGTTTTTAAATATTTCTTATAGTACAAATCTGCCAGAGATACAATAAATCCTTTCAGTCTTTGCCTGCTTTGAAATGGCTTTATTTTGAGTTCATGTTGAAAGGATATTTTTACTGGCTATAAAATTATATTTTAGCAGTTTTTCTTTAAGGACTTTAAAGATTAAAGATTTAATTGCTTCTCCCCTTAGTTGTTTTATTCTGATAGGATTTGTTTCCATTCTCCTGCTTCACCTTCAGCCTTCCTCAGGCCCTGCTTGTCTGCATCTCAGAGGGATATCTCTAGGCTCTCTTGCCTCTGCCCAAGCCAGAATCAATCATTGCTTTGTACCCATTGTAGACCTCATGTACCTGAAGAGTTCAGTTCAGATTTTCCTGGGCTGCCTTCAGACTTTTAAGAAATCCCCTATGCTTACACTTTTAGAGAAGAATCTCTTTCATCTTCTCTGCTCCTCTCTCAGTCATAGATTATTATTCCTCTTAGGGTACAGCCTGGAGAACCTAAAGTTCTACACAACTGTGCCTTTGTGGAGCAGGTCTCTCTCAGTATTTATGCTTGTCTTCACCAAACTACGTCCCTTTACACTTTGTATCAATGTGAAACTGAGTACTTGAAAGTTTCTTTCAGTATTCCTACTCTAGCCCCCCAAACAGGATAAAAGAACAGGACAGAAAGAAATACTGGAAGAGATAATTACTAACAATTTTCTAAAACTGAGGAAAGACATCAACTCACAGACGTAAGAAGTTTGGTGAAACCCAAGAACAATAAGTGTTGAGAAAATTGCATCTAGGCATATCATGGTTGTACTGCTGAAATCTAAAGCAATGCATAGACAGTCTGTTGATTTTTGATGGTGAGGTGGCTGAATGAAGAGATATTTTTCAGAACCAGACTTTTACAGGCAAAATAAAACAGGTCTGAGAAAAATTTTCTGAAGTTTTATATGGACTATAAGGCAGGATTTGTTCTGTAGAGGCTAATTCAGTGAGATCTTCCAAACTCATTGGCCCTTTGGAGATGGCTCTTGGATGAACTTATACTTGTCGTCTTTCTTACAAACTTCTACAGAAAGGAAAGAAGAAACCGTGTTAAGACAAATAGTAATTTTGTTAGTAATAAAACATGCTTCCATTGAGATGGATGTTTTCCAAAAGGACTTCCTAAAATATTCTAATAATACATATAAACATTCATAAATATGTATGCACATATTATATATTATGCATGTACATATATATCTTTTTAATATAAATTTATTTATTTTAATTGGAGGGTAATTACAATATTGTATTGATTTTTCCATACATCAACATGAATCTGCCACAGGTATACACACGTAAAAAAAAAAGTCCTCTTTACTCCTAGAAGTATTTGGGGAGTTTGGGNGCATTATGACCCAGCAATCCCACTGCTGGGCATACACACCGAGGAAACCAGAATTGAAAGAGACACATGTCTCTGTTTTTTAATATGGTGTCTAGGTTGGTCATAACTTTTATTTCAAGGAGCAAGTATCCTTAATTTCATGGCTGCAGTCACCATCTGCAGTGATTTTGGAGTCCAAGAAAATAGTCTGTCACTATTTCCCCATTTATTTGCCATGAAGTGATGGGACCAGATGCCATGATATTAGTTTTCTGAACATTGAGTTTTACGCCAACTTTTTCACTCACCTCTTTCACTTTCATCAAGAGGCTCTTCAGTTCATCTTCACTTTCNCAAGAAAATAGTCTGTCACTATTTCCCCATTTATTTGCCATGAAGTGATGGGACCAGATGCCATGATATTAGTTTTCTGAACATTGAGTTTTACGCCAACTTTTTCACTCACCTCTTTCACTTTCATCAAGAGGCTCTTCAGTTCATCTTCACTTTCTGCCATAAAGATGGTGTCATCTGCATATCTGAGGTAATTGATATTTCTCCCAGCAATCTTGATTCCAGCTTGTGCTTCATCCAGCCCAGCATTTCTTATGATGAACTCTGCATATAAGTTAAAAAGCAAAGTGACAATATAGTTCCACTATATATTACATTTTTTAAGTAGATAATTAAGATTTTTAATTGGAATTTCAATATCAAACTCTCAAAAACTAATAGAATCGATATTCAGAGAAGTAGAAGAATATAGAAGACCTGAAAAGCACTGTGAACCAATTCCTCATAATTAAGATCTATAAATTTTCACACAGGAATAGGATACAAATTCTATTCAAGTTCCCATAGATTGTAAACTAAGAGACACAGGAACATATCCAGGGACATAAGAAAAGGTACAAAAATTTCAAGGTCTAAAGGTATTGAAATCATACAGAGTCTGTTCCTTCATCACTGTGGAATTATATTAGAAATCAATATGAAAATATATTTGAAAATAACCCACATAATTTCAAGTGCAATGTGATATTTACCAAGAGATCTTTGATTTAGCCACCTAAAGCCTCAATAAAGTTAGACTGAAAAAAACATAGAGTGACTGCAGAGAAGAAAATATTTAAATGAGAAACTAGTATCAAAATGAGACATTAATATTAAATATACTATAAATAAAGTCCCATGTATTTGGAAATTAAATGTCCACTTTTAAATGATAGGTGTTTCTAAAAAGCTATCGAAAGGAAAATTACAAAATATTTGTAAGAGAATAAAAATGAAAAGAGAGTTACCAGAATTTGTTTCATATACCTGAAGCTGATGAATGCAACTAAATACAACATGCAATCTTGAATAAGATATGAAAGCAAATAGTGGGCACTAGAATAAAATTTTGTGAAATTTGAACTAAATCTGTACTTTAGTTAATATTATATCACTTGTTAATTTCCTGTT
>SJYV01040760.1:0-11851 GCA_006410875.1 Neotragus pygmaeus | reverse complement strand
TCTCCTTTGCTTTTCACTTCCTTTCTTTTCACAGCTATTTGTAAGGCCTCCTCAGACAGCCATTTTGTTCTTTTGCATTTCTTTATCTTGGGGATGGTCTTGATTCCTGTCTCCTATACAATGTCACAAACTTCCAGCCATAGTTCATCAGGCACTTTGCCTATCATATCTAGTCCCTTAAATCTATATTAGCTATTTAAACATTAAAAGTAAAAAATCATTTTCCATTCTATAAATGTTAACTACGCTTATAATATTTTCACTTCCTTTCATATAAAAATCCACCCCAGACTTATTTTCTCTTACTTGTATAAATTTTTCCTGAGCATGTTACTGAGATAATCTCTCCCTACTTGGAGATTCTCTAAATACACAATTAACCAGGTAATTGTTTATGATTGTGTTTTAATACTGCCTGTATTTTCACCTTAAATTATTTTTTTTAAGTTTACTTTTCAGGTGTCTATATTTTTTCAAAATAATGTTGTTTCTCTATTGTGTATCTATTTTTATTCTTAGCTTGAGGCTAAGGATTTTGCTTTATGGGCATTCTTTGTATACCATGTTAGCTCTTTATACACATAGAGGATAGTAGGTTAACTTTGCTTAGAATTTCTTTTTTTAATAACTTCTTTTTAAATTTAGATTGTGTTGGGTCTTCCTTGCTGTGCAGGCTTTTCTCTATTGTGATGAACAGGGGCTCCTCTCTTGTGATACATGGGCTTCTCATTGCAATGGCTTCTCTTGTTGTGGAGCCCAGACTCTAGGGCACTTGTGATTCAGTAGCTGCCACTCATGGGCTCAGTGGATGCAGTTCCTGGGCTTAGAGCACAGGCTCAGAATAGTGACACATGGGCTTAGCTGTTCTGTGGCATGTGGTATCTTCCTGGACTAGGGATCAAACCCATCTTTCCTGCATTGGTAGGCAGATTGTTTACCACTGAGCCACCCAGGAATCCCTGCGTAGAACTTCCAACATTGATTAATTGATTCAAACTGAACTTAGTATCCCTAAGTCTATTGATTCCTTTCGGGCTTCCATACACACTAAATAAGTAATGCCATCACTGTTTGCTTGTTTCAAGCACCCAGTGTGAAACCATTAACAGTCAGAAGATGCCCCACCTGACTTGAAGAACTAAACAATAGACATATAAACTGTCAGAAAGGTGTTCCTCCTCAGGTCACCATAGGCACAATTGCACGTTGTTCCAGTACTGGCAACTTCTATGGAGGACTAGATGAATACTATTGAGTTACAAATTATCTACTGTATGTCAGACACCTTGTATATGTTGGTGCTCAAGCCATTCATTAGGACTGCCTGGGTTCAAATTCAAGTTCTCTGTGAATTTAGGCAAGTCACTATAAATTCTTTCATATTCAATGTTCTCATCTATAAAATGGGTATAAATGTGATGTTTTCATACATTGGTTGTGAATATAAAATGAGCTCATTCATGTGAAGTATTTTAATGTGTCTGTCTAGAAAAGCTATGGTTTTTCCAGTAGTTATGTAGTGATGTGAGAGTGGGCTATAAAGAAAGTGGAGTGTCAAAGAGTTGATGCTTTTGAACTGTGGTGTTGGAGAAGACTCTTGAGAGTCCCTTGAACTGCAAGGAGANGTATTTTAATGTGTCTGTCTAGAAAAGCTATGGTTTTTCCAGTAGTTATGTAGTGATGTGAGAGTGGGCTATAAAGAAAGTGGAGTGTCAAAGAGTTGATGCTTTTGAACTGTGGTGTTGGAGAAGACTCTTGAGAGTCCCTTGAACTGCAAGGAGATCTGACCAGCCCATCCTAAAGGAAATCAGTCCTGAATATTCATTGGAAGGACTGATGTTGAAGCTGAAATTCCAATGCTTTGGCCCCCTGATGAGAAATGACTCATTTGAAAACACCCTGATATTGGGAAAGATTGAAGGTGAGAGGAGAAAGGGATGACAGAGGATGAGATGGTTAGATGGCATCAACAGCTCAATGGGCATGAGTTTGAGTAAACTGCAGTAGTTAGTGATAGACAGGGAAGCCTGGCATGCTGCAGTCCATGGGGTTTCAAAGAGTCAGACATGACTGAGTGAGTGAACTGAACTTTAATGTGTGTGGAAGAGAGCAAGTTCATAATTGTATTTTGTGTGCAAGTTTATAATTGCATGTGTATACCTATGTTTATTATAATGACTAGGCAGCCATTAGGAAACTCAGTTGGGTAGTGAATCATTGGTTATATATATTATATTATGTTATATATATGTATTATAAAAACATATCTCCTTACTGACTTTATAATCCCTCTTTCTCTACTAGAAAGCACTTGACTTAACCTCTCAATTTGAAAATATTATCAGATTGAAAACCTATAATTCTAGACAGTGATACAACTTGTGTTTTTAAATATATTAACAGAGACCTAGCTTTTTATATTAAAAGGAAAGAGTGGTAATCTGATCCAACTCTGCATTCCACAAAGAGAAAATCACAGATTTGAAAGGGAAGTAAGTTGCCTGAAATCATAGATATTGGTGTTCCTTCTCTTTGAAGTTCCTCCACCACATCAGAAACTATGATGTGGATCCTTTTGTTCAAACAACCTTGACTCTGCTTGGCTGCATTGCCAGGAACCCAAGAAAAGCAAATACGCAAAGATGTATTTATAATAAAGACATCTGGGCATTTCTTTTCATTTAGCATAGTGAAAAGGTAGAAAGTGCTTTTTAAGAGAATGATAACCAAATTATTACACAGAATTAATAAAAGATTTGGAAACTTAGTCACTTATTTTGTGAGATTCATGAGGACAGAGGCTCTCTCTTTCTTATTCATCATCTTTCTTCCAAGACGATGAACAATTCTGATCTTGGGTTCACCAAATAAAAAGGTATCACCAAATCAGATTAAAGATTCTCAACATATCTGTATTTATTACAATGATGAGAGTGAATCAGCCACCATCAGACACTGTGAAATTATTCAGGAATTTCTGTTTAAATATCCATTCCATCTGATTTCCTGAAGGGGAATGTGTAGCATTTCCAAAAAACAGGTTCCAAGATTTTGTTAATTATAGGAAGAGTGCATGGCAGCCAAGGTAAATGTTTGCATAAATTTCAGTGAGTTCAGTGAATAAATTTTCCATGGTCATTGAAAAACCAGTTTTATTAAATTACAGGAAACTTCATAATTAAGGAGTTTAAGGATTCTCTTCCTATGGAAACCCTGCATTTATTTCATTCTCTTTTGTAAAATGTATTTTTAAGCATATTTCAGTAGGATAAGTTAGTTTACACATAACTGATGAATAGAAGGATGATAGTACAATTCAAAAGTCCGATTAGTTCACCTTTGTTATTGCCAAGAATCCACATCAATGCTAAGCATGTTAACACAGCTGAATGTTGACTGGAGAAATATAACCTAGTTCACAATAGCAATTCACCCCATATTTTTCACCTTTGCAATATTTGGTTGTGCACTCAGTTTTGAAAGTATTTATTGGCTTGTTCTGTGTTCTATGCTCTTGGTGATTTTCTCTCTTGCCATCATAACAGCAGCCTCAAACCCACCTTACACTCCTGTCAAGATAATTTAGCTTTTATTTTTTTTAAGTAAAATTTTTTTTTTACTATGGTTTATTCTATATATTAGAAACTTAATATTACTTTTTAAATACTTTAGAAGCAATATTTAGTAACCAGATCCTTACAAATTCATACAATTTGTCTTTTGTTAGTGCTCTGATTACAAACTCCAATTGATAGACTTACTCAACTTTTATTCTCCTATTAACTCTGTTATTTTTAGTCCATGATTTTGAAGAATGCAAGGTTTTGTAGGAATTTATTTATTCTGATATCATGCAAATTGGGCCACAATTGGGGGAAACTTAGGTAATTCAGATCAAACAAGAGTCTTAAAAGAGTTAATCTTTATGAAACACTTTGACAATACAACTGTAGATCTATAGACAATAAATTGTTCAAACACAGGGGAAAAAAAAGCTAATTCAGTCTAGAGGTGGAATTTGCTAAAAAGTCAGGATGGTAGGTGAGAAATGGAGTGATGAGTATCTCAAACATGCTCACAGCCACCAAAAACTAAAATTAATAAATAAACCAGCATACCTTAGTANATAGACAATAAATTGTTCAAACACAGGGGAAAAAAAAGCTAATTCAGTCTAGAGGTGGAATTTGCTAAAAAGTCAGGATGGTAGGTGAGAAATGGAGTGATGAGTATCTCAAACATGCTCACAGCCACCAAAAACTAAAATTAATAAATAAACCAGCATACCTTAGTATAAGTAGGGTTTTTCTATTTCTTGGGATATCTAACCCAGAGTCAGAAACATAGTTTTGAATTCATTATATATTTTTGGTCTGAGTTGTTTTGTAGTTTATGCAGACTATCTTGTCAAAATTGAATGAATAAAATTGAAGAGTTGTCAGCAGCAAGAAGAAAGAACAAGATATTAATAGTGAAAAAATTTAGTACAAGAGAAAATATATCTTATTGCTAAAAATTTTTTCACAAAAAGTGGATTTTATAATGATCCATACAGATTTTTATACAAAAGGAGGGGAGAAATGCCAATAATCCAAAACTAATCCAAGAGTTCACAGCCTAAGGAGTGTAATATTAGTAAAAAAGAGCCAGGAGAGTGCAGAGTGCTCTTCCGACATACAGCTTTTCAGACATTACACAGAGAACTAGCAGACTGGCATTTGCAATTTTTTCCTGTGAATAAAAAAAAATAGTGAATCAATCTGCAGTGAACATATTCAAAATTTCATTACAAAGAAAGGCCAAAACATGAAGTCAACTTCTGAAAGCAGAGGTGCAAATACACAGTGAAAAGACCTGTGACAACAAGGCCTGTGTTGGAAGACGAGTTAATAACAGTGGCTGTGGATGGACTTACAGGGGTTGTAGAAGAAAACGTGATTTGATTCTTTTTGTTATAAAAGAAGGATGTATTTCACTTAAGCTTTTAATATCCTTATCATTCTGTAATTGGGGATTAGTTAAGAAATATCAGTAAACAGGTAACCACTGTGTGGTTCCTGAAAATGCAGTATAAACTCAGAGAAGTATGAAAAATATACAACTTTGTAGATGCCTGGTGATGGGAGAGGGAGGTTTTCAGGCTACTTAATTAAAATAAACCATTTGTTTTCAATGTACTGCTCTATGAAATTCTTTACAAAATATCAAATTAGATAGGTGACTAAAAAGCAATGCATGGCTTTGTAAATAACCAGTGGCTTTGTGTAAATCTTATTCGGAGGAAAAATCAATTTTCGAAAGTTCTTCACACTTTCTTAAAAGGTCAAAGTGGAGAAGATACAATCAAAGNGAAATTCTTTACAAAATATCAAATTAGATAGGTGACTAAAAAGCAATGCATGGCTTTGTAAATAACCAGTGGCTTTGTGTAAATCTTATTCGGAGGAAAAATCAATTTTCGAAAGTTCTTCACACTTTCTTAAAAGGTCAAAGTGGAGAAGATACAATCAAAGAAGGAAAAAATAAAATATTTTTTGGATTATATGACTCCATCATTTAAACCTGATTATTTAAAACAATAATCTAGGCTATATTTTCATGACTTGACTGATTTTTCAATTTCACTATTGGAAAATATTTTTATATTTTTTCAAAGATTGTATGCAACTGCTCACATTGTTAGTCTTGAGTCAACCAACTTACAACAGTTAAATGCCTATCGTATGCAAAGACATGAAAGAAATCATGATTCCAGCCTCTCAAAGCTAAGGATACTCATTATCACAGATAAACCTGCAAGGAGACAGAGTGTGAAAATAATAAATGAGCAATGAATTGTGGGAACACAGAAGAAAATGTCATTGATGTTCAAGGAAATAAGGATTTGTGGAAGGAAAGCATAAACTGGGCCTCGAAGTTTGTGGGAGGAATTTCCACAGGAACATAAAAGAAGATGGAGAAGAAGCATATTATGGAGATTCACAGGGTTGAAAGGGAGAAAGTTAACTATTGGCTTTTATGGTCCTCTGAGTACCCTTAGAGGCCTGGGCTCTGCTTGGGAAAAATGAGACTTAAGAATAGACTTGATCTGACAAAGATCACAGAGAGAGAAGAGTAATATTATGATGAACTGAGGTTACATTTTTCTGCCACAGAAAATCATCAAAAATTGCTGATTAGTGGGTAAGTGGACTGGAGTTTTTCATTAGGAAAATCCCATTTGTCTAATTTGTGGAGTCTTGATGACTCACAGAATAAAGTTCCCTTAGCTGAGCGGCATCTTAAGAAAAGGCAAACAATTGTATCTAATGACCAACTCTCATTACTGGCTATATGATATCTACCTTCAGTGAAAAAATAATCACTAAAAAGTGGTTAATTCACGTTCAGTCTAGGTTGGATCCCTGGGTTGGGAAGATCCCTTGGAGGAGGGCATGGCAACCCACTCCTGTATTCTTGCCTGGAGAATCCCCATGAATAGAGGAGCCTGGCAGGCTACATTCGATGGGGGTCTCAAAGAGGCAGAAATGACTAAGCACACAAAGCTTGAAAATACAATAGAAGATATCAGTTCATATTAGTGGATTTAGCTGTGGTTAACAATGTGAAAGTGAAAGAGGAGAGTGAAAATGTTGGCCTAAAGCTCACCATTCAGAAAACTAAGATCTTGGCATNGATCATCAAAAAAGCAAGAGAGTTCCAGAAAAACATCTATTTCTGCTTTATTGACTATGCCAAAGTTTTTCACTGCATGGATCACAACAAACTGGAAAATTCATAAAGAGATGGGAATACCAGACCAGCTGACCTCTGTATTGAAAAATCTGTATGTAGGTCAGGAAGCAACAGTTAGAACTAGTCATGGAACAACAGACTGGTTCCAAATTGTGGAAGGAGTGCTTCGAGGCTATATATTGTCATTNATAAAGAGATGGGAATACCAGACCAGCTGACCTCTGTATTGAAAAATCTGTATGTAGGTCAGGAAGCAACAGTTAGAACTAGTCATGGAACAACAGACTGGTTCCAAATTGTGGAAGGAGTGCTTCGAGGCTATATATTGTCATTCTGCTTATTTAACTTGTATGCAGAGTACATCATGAGAAACGCTGGGCTGGATGAAGCACAAGCTGGAATCAAGGTTTCTGGGAGAAATATCAATAACCTCAGATATGCAGATGACACCACCCTATGACAGAAAATGAACTAAAGAGCCCCTTGATGAAAGTGAAGGAGGAGAGTAAAAAGTTGGCTTAAAACTCATCATTCAGAAAACTAAGATCATGGCATCTGGTCCCATCATTTCATGTCAAATAGATGAGGAAACAGTGAAAACAGTGAGAGACTTTATTTTTCTGTGCTCCAAAATCACTGCAGATGATGATTGCAGCCATGAAATTAAATGACACTTACTCCTTGGGAGAAAAGTTATGACCAACCTAGAGCATGTTCGAAAGCAGAGACATTACTTCGCCAACAAAGGTCCATCTAGTCAAGGCTATGGTTTTTCCAGTAGTTAAATATGGATGTGAGAGTTGGACTGTAAAGAAATCTGAGCACCAACGAATGATGCTTTTGAACTGTGGTGCTGGAGGACTTGAGAGTCCCTTGGACAGCAAGGAAATCCAAACAGTCCATCCTAAAGGAAATCAGTCCTGAATATTCATTGGAAGGACTGATGCTGAAGCTGAAACTCCAATACTTTGACCACCTGATGAGAACTTACTCTTTTGAAAAGACCCTGATGCTGGGAAAGATTGATGGTGGGAGGAGAAGGGGACGACAGAGGATGACATGGTTGGATGGCATCACCAACTCCTTGGACAGGAGTTTGAGTATACTCTGGGAGTTGGTGATGGTCAGGGAGGCCTGGCGTTTTGCGGTTTATGGGGCCACAAAGAGTCGTACGTGACTGAGCAACTGAACTGAACTGATCCTAAGAAAGGGGAAGGGGAGAGGGGTTAAGGATTGAAAGCTATAAACCTTAATAGAAACTTCCACGTATCCAACAGAATAAAACAATAACGTTCTAAAGTATTTGAGATCATTAGGAACCAGATAAAAGAGAAGAGCAATGTAGCATCTGGTGAATAACATCAATGATCCTCAAAAAGGTCTAGCTCTTTGTGCTGTTGTCGTCAAATGCGAGTACTTTTTTTATGAAGAATGCTTCCAACCTGGTCTAAGTCTTTCTGCTCCTTATCAATTGACTCTTTCATTCCTCATTTCGTGAACCAGGTTATATTGCATCACTTAGACTATTGTGTGATATTGTATGGTAAGGCCTTGACATTGCAAATTAGATTGGTGTACTTTTCTTTAAATAGTTAGGCATCGAGAAATATCACATAAACAAATAAGGGCAATAATGTGCTGTAGAGGCTATGTGGCAACAGGATCAAAACTGTGTGGAGGCACAAAGGTGAATTCTCCCGGGGTAATTAAGAAAAAGATACCCATCAGCATGAAGCCATCTTATCTGAGACAAGTCTAAAGAAATGGGATGGTTAGATTATGAACAAATCGCTTCATAAACAGTTTGGTGGGTGTGGGAGATTGTCACTATCTTGGTGAGGGTTATTGAATATATGAAACATCACTTTTTCCTCATTCTAGCACTTAGAGACAGAATCACAGGAAAAAATTCAGAAATAGGAAAAGCAACATAAAGGAAAAAGGAAGGGAACTCATGTTGTGAGAGGGTCCATACTGTACTAACCTTGTACCAGGCACTTTATAGACATTGTTTTAGTAAACCTCATAACAGTTTTGCCAATGCATAACTTGTCTGAGGTGTCACTACTAGAGTCAATACTCACAGTCCCAGATGATCACCCTAATCCTAGTTTTTAAAAGAAAAAAAATTAACCAAACATATGGGGAGAGCTCATATTACAAAGCAACAACTTTAAATGACTAAATAACAGAATAAGCAGCAGTAGAGGACACTAATAACTATGCAAGTGTGACTATGTCTCCAGGATTGACATAATCAGATCTTTAGAAAAAAAGCAAAATTGGGTATTTGGTTTCTTAGGATATTTATCATGCTGCAAAATCTATCTACATATAATACAATCTGTATATCAAAATACATTCTAATCTCTGTTTCAGAAAATTATTAAAAGTGACAATTTTCAAAATACATTAAATACCACAAAATTTACATCTATTTTATGTTTTACGCATGCATGCTCAGTCTTGTCTGGTTCTTTGTGACCCCATAGACGGTAGCCATCCAGTCTCCTCTGTCCCAGAATTTCCCAGACAAAAATATTGCATTTTCTCTAGAGGATCTTCCCACCTCAGGGATTGAACCCCCATATTTTATCCCACTCTAAATTTCTTTAGCTCCTTATATTCATATCCATTTGACACTTAAAGAGCTTCTATCACCATGCTTGATATACAAATTGATTTAAGCCAGATGTTACCATATCCTATGCCGATTTACTCATTCACTAGTATGAATATGGAAAGATTATAAATACAAATAGAAAACAAAGAAGTGATATTTCCTCTCACGCATTATTATGAGACACTGGATTAGAAACCCAAGTAATTTCTAGGAACTTAGTATTTTAAGACACAACAGAATTACTTTTATTTCCTCATATTGGTTGCAAAAGAAGGAAGCAACTCTGGTTAGGTTAATATAAGGTTAATATAATCAGTTCAGTTCAGTTCAGTCTCTCAGTCGTATCCAACTCTTTGCGACCCCATGAATCGCAGCACGCCAGGCCCCCCTGTCCATCACCAACTCCCAGAGTTCACTCAGACTCACGTCCATCGAGTCAGTGATGCCATCCAGCCATCTCATCCTCTGTCGTCTCCTTCTCCTCCTGACCCCAATCCCTCCCAGCATCAGAGTCTGAGGTGGCCAAAGTACTGGAGTTTCAGCTTCAGCATCATTCCCTCCAAAGAAATCCCAGGGCTGATCTCCAACCAAGTACAAATTTTCCCATAAATTCTAGAAACTCAGGTTAAAATTTTTCATTGACTTAGAAGTTTCCATCATGAGTTCCCGATTAACTCTATTTACAGTAACGTCAAGTTCTGTTTTAGAGATCAGAGAAATAGTGCTGAATTGAAAAATATTTGAGGCCATTTGACTTGCCTTGTAAAACGACTGTTTATATAGGTGATAGTAATGTCAGGTGGACTGAAATGTTTATAATCAGGGTTAACTAATGTCTGAAAAAATAGCACTGGGTGGTTGATATATATTCTTTACCATCTAAGCCACCAAGAAAGCTCATTAAAAGTATACATATGTATATATGTGATATATGGCTCAGATGGTAAAGAATCTGCCTGCAATTCAGGAAACCCAGTTTCAATCTCCGGGTTGAGACAATCCCCTGGAGAAGGGGATAGCAACCCACTCCAGTATTCTTGCCTGGAGAATCCCATAGACAGAAGAGCTTGGCGAGCTATAGTCCATGGGGTTGCAAAGAGTCAGACACGACTGAGTGAATAATACACACACACACACACACATATATGAGCTTCCAAGGTGGCGCTAGTGGTAAGGAACTTACCTGGCAATATAGGAGACTTAAGAGACATGCGTTCAATCGCTGGGTCAGGAAGATCCCCTGGAGGAGGGCCTGGCAGCCCACTCCAGTGTTCTTGCCTAGAGAACTCATGGACAGAGAAGTCTGATGGGCTACAGTTCATAGGGTCACAAGGAGTTGGAGAGGACTGAAGTGACTTAGCAGGCATGTGTGTGTGTGTAGAGTGGGAGGTCAAAATTAATCTCCCTGGACACACTTCTTGTGACACTGAAATTGGAAACAGAGATTTCTAATACTCCTGTAATGGGATGTATTACTCTCAGTTTCCCTCTTGCTGTGCTTAGTTGCTGTTGTGTACAGTACTTTGGCCACCTTATGCGAAGAGTTGACTCATTGGAAAAGACTCTGATGCTGGGAAGGATTGGGGGCAGGAGGAGAAGGGGACGACCGAGGATGAGATGGCTGGATGGCATCACGGACTCGATGGACGTGAGTCCGAGTGAACTCTGGGAGTTGGTGATGGACAGGGAGGCCTGCCGTGCTGCAATTCATGGGGTCGCAAAGAGTCAGACACAACTGGGTGACTGAACTGAACTGAACTGACTCCTTGTGACCCCATGGACTGTAGCCCACCAGGCTTCTCTGTCCATGGGAATTCTCCAGGCAGGAATACTGGAGTGGGTTACCCTCCTCCAAGGGATCTTCCCAACCCAAGGATAGAACCCAGGTCTCCTGCATTGCAGATGGATTCATTACCAACTGAGCCACCAGGGAAGCCCCAGTTTTTCTCTTAGATAAGTGAAATAACTTAACCTGTAAAGAAAATAACTTAATTTGTAAAGAAAAACAGGAGAATCATGCAGAATTAAAACTAATATTCCAAGATTCCATTACTTGTGCACTTAATTATCATTTAGAAATTGGTATCCTGATGAAAGGATGTATTTCCAAGTAAATTTGCACTGAAATTTTAAAAGCAGTGATTATACCTCTAGGAAAATTTTAGTTGAGTACTCTAGACTAAACAAGGAAAATAAGCAGAAAGATTGAATCAAGCAACAGGATCTAGAAAATATGATAGAAGAGTCTGTTTTAAAAGGTTACATCTGTAAGCCACACTCTGCTTATTCTTTAATTCCATTTTGTTTTATTTTATTTTCCTTGTGCAGCAATCTGAGCACAAAAACAAGTTAATTTTCAACTTGGTGAGTAGGAACATATCTACATTGAAGAAAATATTATCAACCTTCTAGATACTCTCTCCATTATACACATTGCACAAAAACCCCAAAGATATATCATGTTTGTTACCTGGAAGCTCAGTGGCAAAGGAT